>KZ505652.1:2075408-2222087 GCA_002844005.1 Limosa lapponica baueri | reverse complement strand
AAAAAAAATAATGGACTGATATATGTTACACTCCTCCACAATTATTTTTTTTTCTTCTTTATTCTGGTGAGGTTTGTGGAGTCAACGATAAATGTAGAGGAAACGTCTAAAGAACTATAGTACCTGGAAGACACACAAAAATAGTCCATGTGTAGTGTTAGAACAAAGTAATAAACTGAACAAAACCTGCCCTGGTGCAGAAGCAGAAAAAAACAGCATGTATACATTATTGTAGTATTCCTAGCACGGGAAACTCACCTAATTTAAGCAGCTATCAACAGAAAAAGCATGAATTTGACTAGAATTGCCAACGCATCTGAGAATGAGAAACACATACCTGCCCCTCCCTTCCCTTTGCTCCCACGTCCCCAGACGCTGGAGCGTGCACCTTCCAGTCGCACCTTTCCATTTAGAACACGTTCCCAACCTGCTCCTGCAGCTTCGCTCAGGAGGCTCCTGAGACCCACCCCCCCCGGCCCTCCCCTTCCCCTGGCGTATTCCCAAATGAGGATAAAAAGGAAACGTGACAAGAAGTGGCATCCGCAGTCTGCTGTGAGTTGGACGGACGGATGGATGAATTTGAAAGTCCTCCCGGCATGTAGGGGTCCGTTCTCTGCTTTCTCGCAAGCTCAGGGCCGGCAAATCCCTCTTTGCAGGGAACAGGGTTTTGTGGGTTCAGAGATGCAGCTGATGCTCTGTCCCTGACTCGTGGAAAAGAAAAAGCAGCTGCTAACATCAGGAGCAGTCAAGGATGGAGAATCGGCCTCATCTTTGTGGCGCTGGACTTTCAGCAGGTTATGGGACAAGCCTCAAGTTTTATTTCAGCCTCTTGAGTGAGGAGGGTATTTCATCAAAACTTCATTTCGGTTAATTTAGCGTCAACCAAGCTGAGCTGCCATTTTAAAACCATACTATAAACCCAGGGACTATGTAGCATTTTAGTAAACTTTTACGGCAGAGAAAATGATGTTTCTGAGCAATATTTAGTATACAAACTACCCCTAAGGAAGTGTGTATCTGCCAACAGGGGCTGTCATGCTTTTAGGGTAACATACCATCAAATTTTGGTAGATTATATGCTATGACTTTATGCTAATCACAGGCATTACCCCATCGTGTATAGCTTTATTTTAGCAATTTCAATACAGCGCATTTTAAGCCCAGAGAGAGTGGCAATAACTCAAAGTTGTGTCCATAAATCATCTTGTATCCAACATATTGACCCATACCATGGAAGGGTCTCCTTCCACTCATGCTACAGCAGTCCAGAGAAAATCCTGGGCTAAAAAGAATGGAAAATGGTGAGCCAAAAAAATGTAGGTTATTTGGAGATCCGATGGCACTTGTGCTTTCTAGAATAAAAGGGCTACAACATTTCTGATTTTTGATTAAATTTTTGTAAAGGTTACTTTCAAAGAATAAAAATGTTTCAAGGGTTGAGATCTTGAATGCTGAATTTCAGCCAGTTATAAACGCTTGAAAATAGTGATTTTGAATGGAAATCACTGCCACAATCTTAATGGTAGAGGCTTAAACTGCTGACTTAATCCTCCAAGTAATGACTACTTTAAGTACATTTATTACCTGTCTTCAAGCATTGGTTTTTTCCCCTTTCAAATGGAAGAGTCGTATTTTACTTCGCTTATACATTTAAGTGAAATGCATTTGAATACATAAAAGTCAAGTTATGCCTCCCTGCTTTATACTGCAAGATATCACAAATATAATTTGATGTTTCTTTAAAGCTCTGGAAAGTTATCTAATACTCATCATATGAAGAAGTTATTAAGACAAAACTCATACATCATTTAAAATGCATCAAAAATACATTCAATATTTTTTCTGGTTTATATACACTTTAAATCTTTCAATGTTCTGCACGCTACTGTATAGTTTATGTACAAGTGCAAAATCGGTGTGTTATTTTTCATTTATTTACAGATTCTCCCATGAAGTAAGGTTGCTCTTTCCCCCCGCTCACCTCCAAAAGAAATAAACCCACAAATCCTTCACTTTTGATATCAGCCTGGTGATAAACTACCAGCAATTCTTCTTCCCCCCATCCATTCCCACCTTTGTCTCGATTTTACCTTTAAGTCGGGATGAAACTGTTTGCAGCAGAGATATGTATGAGAATTCTCTCTTTCCCTCATCAGTATGGAGATAAGATGCAGAGCAGAGCTACATCCATCCTAAAGGAGCTGTTTCATTTTATTTATATAAATAAGTCTTGTTCCTCTACTTACAGTTTTTGGTTCTGCTAAACCTCAAAGTTTGATCATTTTTGCTCGTCTTTCCACTATCTGACACTTATCTTCGTGGCTACACTTCTGGGCACACTCCACCGTAAGCTTTTGAGATGAGACAACCTAGCTCTCTGGGGGTAGGGGGGAGAACAAAACATATTCATGTCTTTTTGTTAATGAAAAAATATATCACTCCTCCAGGCCTATTGTTCTGAAAGCTGTTTCTGTTCAGGAAAACCTAAGCAACAACTTTAAGCACCTGCTTAAGTGCTGTCCTGAATATGGAGACTTAAGCACAAGAGCTTTCTCAATTTGGATTGGCAGTTCTCCTCCCAAAGAAGTGTCAGAGAAGCAAAAAGACATCTCTGAACATGAGGATGTGCATCATGACTGAAAACAAGGAAAGTAATAATAGGGGAGGGATTTTAGTCCAGTATTTCTCTAGTTCAGGTTAGCCCTATACACATAGGGAGTTAGAAAGTATTTTCAGGAGATGAATCTGTCTGAGGTAATCTGTGCATTGGTTAAAACTTAAATTGCCTAAGCCCCTTCATTCTAAAAGACAAAGCTCACCCCTTTCCCTCCCATAACGTCTTTTCCCCAGAGGGCATTTAAACTTCTCGTTTAGAAAAAGATGCATTTATATATACATACACACAGAGATATATATAAAAATGCATTTTTTCCCAGAATATTTTTTCTGCAGTCCTGTTGTATTTGTTACATGACACATTAACTCAGAATTGTAATACACCACGGTCTTTAAACCAGCAGGCTGTCCCCCATCACTGCTGTCCGAACACGCAGAGCAATCCACATCTTTATTGCGATGCTGCTGTGCTCCAAAGAGCTTCTTCAAAATATATGGGGTAAAAAAAAAAAAAAAAAAAAAGTGGCTGATAGGTGATCCATCACCGAAACGTGCACAAAAAACGATGCAGTTACTTGGGTTTCATTTTGGAAAAGGGTGCTACCTGGCCAGAAGATTCAAGAACACTTTCCTTCACTCCCCTCGATTTGTTACTTCTCCATTTCATACATACTAGATGTCCTCAGAAACCATCGACTCAGCAACCTGACTGAAACAGCACTTACTGTGATTAAGCAACAATTACACGCCTCGTTTGGCACCTTCATGTAATGTTTTCCTACCAGCTTCGACATCACAACACCGCTTGGCCCTGGCACTGTGCCATGTTCCAGAATCGAGGGGGACATTGGGCACCAGCATGCACAGACCGACGGGTTAAGTCCAACCTCAAACCTCAAAACAGAATCCCAACTAGTCAGAGTTCTTCTGATGGTCTGATACATCCCCCAAAAGCCAAACCTTCTCTTTGCTGTTTAAAAGTCCCTTCCTTTCACCAACAAGCCACCTTCTTCCACATCTAAGACAGACCAACTCCAATGGGAAGTATCAGTGACTGATCATGTAGAACTCAAACCTGCGGCCAAATGAAGGTGCTCTGCTTGCTTTTTATTTAAAGTTCTTTTTTACTTCATTCTGAAATGATCTGGCACCCGGAGTGTTGTTTCTTACATCCTGTAAGGAGATGGAGCAAATCTTACTGCTGATGAGTGATGTCTCTGAGCCCTGGCGCAGCTCAGCTCTTGTCCAGGAGAATGGCAGGAGGGAAGGGGGAGGGAAAAAGGCCAAATGGGCAGAGAAAATCAGAAGAACTATAATGTATCTGACCTGGAACACAAACTGCTTCTATTAAAAGCGCTGGTGAAACCAGGAGTTTTCTTATGAGATACTGAAACTCTACTTTCCTTCCAGGTATTTCCATGTGGTTGAGTAGTTTGTCGGTCAGGAAAATGCCTTTTTCCCCTGACTGCACGTGATGTATTACAGAGCACACAGATTGCCTTGAGTGAGTATATATATGTGTGTGTGTATACGCACATTTAAAAGTAATATAATTATGTTAAAAAGAAATGTGTGTAGCAGTCTCCTCACTCCCTAGATCTGTTCAAGTCTAGGCACTTGTGTGTGGTGTACTCCAAGCAGGTTAAGACTATGTAAACACTGAGTCCTTCAAAAGCAACATACAGGTATTGCATGTGGTCTGAGCAACACACGACATCAACCGTTAAACCATCCCAGCTTTTGTGTTCCTGATGTTCTGGAACACGATGACTACAAAAACGCTGTATCTGGAAGAGAGTTCCACTTAAATAATGGGGGAATAAACATACAATATTAAATGAAAACAAAGGATGAAGATGCTTTGAAGATTAATAGTAGTGTTTATGTGTTGAGAGCTGACACCTGTAAACACTGCATCTTTTTCTTTTTGTACAGTTTGATAAATACATGAACTACAAAGCACTTTCCATGTATAAACCTGAGTGTCATTCATATTGGACTACTGTTCTATTTACACTGACCATGAATGGTGGCGATCGGATGTTACTGGACCTGCAATAAAATTATTTTACTTTAAACTTGAAGAAAACAAAGGAGCAATCTGAAGTCAAGTGTCAGTAAAACTTAAGTGGAGCAGTTGTCAAATAAAGCCAACTATCACGTAGATGAGAGAAAAAGTTGGGTTCAAGGAAGTTGTGTTTTTCTGAGTGCTTCTAGTCTCTTGTGACACAACTTGGAAATCCTTCTCCTCCGTGGTATTACTTTTCCATTTTGTTTAAAACCCTATACAGTTTCTGATGTCCATGCATCAAATACAGGTTCCTGGCTGTGCAGGGGGCTGCTGTTTCCGATTCCGTATTGCACCCGATTTCTCTTTGTAGGCAATTGGCATCTGTTGTGAAATGTCTACCAGCGCACTGGCCACTGCAAGACCTGAGGCAACAAAACAAAATAGTCATGGAACAAAACAGTCACAGAAACAAATCCTTCCACCACTGCTGAGAAAAGCCCTTCAAGCCACAAAATGAATATCATTTTTTAGTTCTTCTTAAAAAAAGCAAACTAGAAAAGCATTTTGGCTTAAGAGATTAAACTCTAGCTGCTATTCTGAAATAAGCTTTTAAATACTGCATGTTTTATTGAAAGCAACTGCAGTAGAAAAAGCTGGAAATAAGAAGTGTGGGTATTAATGGACGTGAAACCCATAATATTGAAGGGAGGTGTCTTTGCACCAGTAGACATGCTATGATAAGTCCTCAAACCACATGTGCATGGATGTTTCACTGTTCTTCCTGGACTTCCATCATCTCTGCAACCTCCTCCCAGCAAATCCAGAGACAAACCGCCGTTGGCCATCTGGGATTTAGCTCAATACAGCTCACAACCAAACCATCTCATCTCAAACCCAGCTAATTCTCTATTAAGATTCTCTGCTTCACCATGCTCACTAGGCACTGGAGAAACCCCAGTTGAATCACAAACTGTCCAGGAGATTATATTTCAGTGTCCTGCAAGCTGGTTTAAGTGAGAAGAGGCTGGGAACAAGGAAACCTTAAGCTGGATGGAGAAAAGCTCTTTGTCCAGAGCTGCTAAGAGGAGGGCATGGACTTGATGTCTCTCTACAAATGGAGCTGGGAATGAAGGGGAATAGGCTGGGAGACAAGTTACTTTCATAAGTAACTACTGCAAACCTGTCTGTGCCAGATCTCCCTTTTTCCCCCAGCCAGAAATTAAAGTGTAATCCAAATATCAACTGTTCAATCCATCAACTGACCCAAGAAATTGAATCAAACCTCAGGCTGGAAGCTAGGAGGGCCCACGCTAGCTAGCTGAAAATAACCCGAGCACATCCTCAGCTGCGGTGTGGGTACAGCAATTACTGCGGGATCAAGTCTGAAACTGTAAGGTGAATCTGTAAGGCTGGGGAAGGAGCACATAGTTAATCCCAAGCCAGCAGAGACAATGATACTCCTCACCTGACTGTCCTGGTGGTGGTATACCCCCAAGTCCTCGAGGCAACCTCACGAATACAGAGAGAACGGCTGCTTTGTTCCCAAAACAGGGCTCCAGTGCTATTGGCTTTGGTACAGTCTGCAGCGAGGGAAGGAAGAGGAGAAAACAAATGTTATACAGTGTGTTACACCCTCCCTCTTCCCCCAGCGTCGTCTTTTCCAGATCGTACAAGCTTCAGGGCATGAACCATGTTTCTGCACCTGGCAAATTTCCAGCACGTTGCTAGCAAAGCTAAAACCAATGTTAGTAACAATCAAAACCCTAGTCATTGCAAAAAACCACATTTACTTAATAAAAATCTAGCTATAAAGAAGTCAAGCACTGCACAAGACTTCTCCCTAAATTCAATAACAAAGAAGCAGCTTATGAGGGTTTTTTTCCTTCGAACTCACGAGCAGCGCATCACAAATATCAGCATGTCTGACCAGTATAATGTGGCAGTTCCACTACTGCCTCCAGAGTTTAGCTTCACATAACACCCCCACAGCACCGTACTTTCCCCCAATTTTGTCTTTCATTTCTGTTCTTTCCCAAGGGGTCGTGTTCATTTTCCAGTGGTCTTCTGGACCACTCTGGACTATGTTCTTAGGGAGCTGGTTGCTCTGGGAGCTGAAAGTGCTTTAGAAAGTCTACCGGATTGTACTGTTCTTTTTTTAAATTGAAAAGCAGAGAATTCAGTAGAGCAGAGGACCGGTTTGTCATCCTGGCTCTGGATCTGGTTTCAGAGACCTGTCGTACCCTACAATGGACTATTCTTAATATGCTTTACAGAAGCCTGTTTACTTTCAAGATGAATATTTCACACTTACATTAAAAACATGGACATGAAATATAGTTTTCAGATAAAATGTGAATTGGTAACTATGCAGATATAATGGGCAGCCAGTTTTCTCCCTCCCTAGAGAACCCAGGAACTGGACCCCTTGATCACTTTCAGTGTCTTTGAACATCACCCTCTCTCTGCACTCCTGTAAAGGTTTTATTTGAAAAATCAACCGCTAATTTCAATATGTCCTTAGAAAGACAAAATGCAACAGCACAGCCCAGAAACTAAAATATGTTCTTACCTAAGCCAGGCCCCAATGCCACACACAATTACACACAATCAGTGTTATTGTGGGATGGCACAAGAGTAAGATGAGGGTGCAAGTCTACGCCCATGAGTACAGGTACAAGAAAGTATCTTCTTTTGTTCCACATAAGCAAAAAAAAGCTGAGAAACACTATTTCACTTGATAGGTTCAGTGCTTTCTGATTTCTTGTTTAGTATGGACAAATTCTACCCTGGTATTAATGAAATAATTATTGCTTTTTCCAATAGGCATAAAATTGCACTACTGTAGTTAAACGTTCAACAGAAACAATGCAAGACACTGAAAAAAAAACGAACAGGAGTCAAACAATGCTATTAAATTGCTGCTGCTCAATAAAAAAGAAAAAAAGAGATGACAGCAAGCAAAATGAAACTTAAAACTGTTTTCATATCTCATATTTACTGTAATGATTGCAACAACAATTTGTTAGTCTGTGCAAGGTAGATAAATATGTATTCTACAGGCTTTAACGACATAAGGTGCCGTCTGCCTGGTTTATGACTGCAGATTTCTTCATCTTCTCCCCACCACCAACAAAGGGATCAAACTCAAAATAATGCTTTTCCCACAAAGCAACCAAGCATACCCTGGTGCTATATCCCACAGGCGACTCAATTACCAGAGGTAATGGAGAGAGCACAGAGAAGGCAACTGCAGAAATACAGCCCACGGACTTCTGGCGTATGGATGGAACATGCACTGAGCACAAAGTTTATTTTCTTTTGCAGAGAGCCAAGTACCTTACTTATTCCACTGTTAATAATACAGTCCTGCTGAATCCCAGAGGTTGGAGCATGGTGCCTGGGTATTACAAAGAGCACTCACACTCATCCTCAGTGCTGAGCAGAATGAGCAGCAAAGACCAAGCAGAGGAAGAAGTAGTCGGGGGAAGAGAACGATGAAGGAGCCAAGAGGAGATTATCTTATCTTTTCTAATACCTTTTTAATGTATTTGCTTTTAAATCCTACTGGATTAATGGCCAGAAAAATTATCAGAGGGTCAGAACACCTCTGCTGAGGAAGAGGTGAGGGAAGGCCAAGAAAGTTGGGGTTGTTCAGCCTGGAGAAGAGAAGGCTCTGGGGAGACCTTATTGCAGCCTTTCATCAGTACATGAAAGGGGCTTACAAGAAAGATGAGGAAAGACTTTTTAGCAAGGTCTCTAGTGAAAGGACAAGGGGTAATGGTTTTAAACTAAAAGAGGGTAGATTCAGACTAGATAAAAGGAAGAAAATTTCTACAATGAGGGTGTTGAAACACTGGAACGGGTGGCCCAGAGAGGTGGTAGATGCCCCATCCCTGGAAACATTCAAGATCAGGGTGGACAGGGCTCTGAGCAACCTCATCTAGTGGAAGATGTCCCTGCCCATAGCAGGGGGCTTGGACTAGATGACCTTTAAAAGTCCCTTCCAACCCAAACCATTCTACAATTCTAATCAAAACGCTTCTGAAACTCTGCTCCTTTCCCAACATAAATTGTTCAGTGCAACTCTACTCCAATATGCTTTGTAGTGCCATGGGGATGCTCAGCAACACGCTCATCATCCTCCAGCCAATATGCAGGAAGGTGGCTGGAAAATACTTCTCATGGTCACCAAATCCAGTCCTTCACTATTGCAGGTGACTGCACATAAAAGTGCAATGCTCTGCTTTAAAAGTAGTTACACTTTCAGCCTGTGCCATCAACTCTGTGAGACCTTTCCAGAAGCTCCTCCCTCCTGGATTTCACTGCTCTGACACCAGAAACTTTCTTTTAACCTCAATCCTCTCCCACCTAAATTTATTCATCCATCTGACATTCTTCTGTGCCTTGACCCTCTCCCTGGGCTTTACCCTACTGTATGTCTTGGTCTTCATTTGGCTAATATGAACTAACAATGCTCCCAATTTCTTCTCTGAACACAAGCACTCCCTTCTCCGGCGCTCCCAACAGTCCCTTCTCCGTACCTCGTCTGCTACTGTGGAGACCCTGGGTGACCTGAGAGGTGTTTTAGGCTTTGACAGGACCCCTGTAATGGTATCAAAACCACCTTGATCCTCCTGCACATCCTAAAAAGGTAAGTAAAGGAAAAAGTTCATTATAGAGCTCTCAGTCACAGAGCTGAAGGGACTTTGAAGGTAATTTAGCTCATCTCAGCCCCAAGCAGGACCCTTTCTCCACCTCTGCCCTTTCCAACTAATGAACCCTGAGCGTGCAGCAGAAACTTTCATTATGAGTCCCTGTGGGCACGATCTTTCCCTTTCCATGGGGTTTTTATTTCATTCTGAAGGTCACACATCTTCCTCCTCTCTGCGCTCCTGATCCCACTCTGAAGGCTCCGTGAGGAGCCCCTATGTGGGCCTCCCTTGTGCTGAAAGAGCCTCAAACAGGCATCCAGCGCCATCCCCCAGTGAGTGACAGCAGACCCCAGCCATGTGGATACCTAAAATTCAGTGTTATCTCACAGGTATGAGTCTGACCCTCATGCTGCAGTGAATTTTTTAATCTATCTGATGTACCATAGAGAGTTGAGGGCAGAGGACATACCTCTGAGCCTCCTTCCTTCCCTTGTCAACCTGCTCAAAAAAGCTGACCATTATTAAAAAACTGTTACCATTTCACTGCACGTGGAACTTTGTTTCTATTAACCATGCAAAGCAAGGAAGTATACTTTCTATTATAATGATGCATCCAAAATCTGTCAGGCAGTTACAAGCTAATTTAGAAAGAACATACTAAGCAGAAGATCATCTTGCTGCAGCTAATCCCGATCTTGAATCTAAAGAGGGAAAAAATGGCCTAGTGTCCATCAAAGCCAGCCATTTTCCTGACACAAGCTGCAGTTAATAACAGCAAAAACCAGCATAAAGAATCGAGTCCTGCAAATTTATTTTTGACAGCCCCAGTTCAGGCACCTGCTTTTTGAACTGTGACTCATACCGCATCTCATCTCCAAGCGTGCGCTCGCCAGACCAAGAGACAAAGCGCAGCCTGATGAAATGACTCACATGCCGAGTGACGGGAATGATGAATTTGATGCAAGCAAGAGGTCAGCCGGGAGTGAAGGGCATACTGTGCCCTCTGCAAGATATAGAGCAACCCGGCGGTGGAGCCCGGGGACCATATTCTACAGACATGGAGGAAACCACGTGGGTAATTCAACCAGCAACTTAACAGCAATCTTGACTGCAGATCTCACCCCCAGCCGGCCTTGCCGGCTGGTTGTGTTTTTACAGGACCTTTGTAGGTGCTACCATGGCACAAAGCAGCTAAGGGAAAGCTGGCTGGCTTCATCAAGTTGAATTTTTGTGGGGAGACCTAAGAAGAGTTCACGTGTCCTTTCCTTCCCCACTTTTGCAGCACGTCTGCCTCCTGCGTGGTTTCTGAATGCTCTTGTTGACAATCCAAGCTGCTTTTCTGCAAGAAGGTATGGAGTGGACGTGGGAACCAGAGATCAGGTCATTATAAATGCTTGTGCTTCAGTCTGACAGGTGGCTTATAATGGCCCACTTTAAAAAAACCCATAAATTACTTAGATCTCCAAACTACGCAACACCTTTCATCAGATGGTTAAAACCAGCCTCTTCCAGAGACTTTCATTTAGAGTGTTTTGATAAACCCATTGCTGAATTATAGAAGCAATTCTTTTTTATTGAAGGCTTAATAGCACAATAAAGTAGACATTATTCAAATCTATGCAAATAAGGTGCATCCCTCAGACACTTGGCACATGATGACTGCTTCACACGGTGCCTGAACAGCAGAGTCCCACACCGGGAGGGGGGCACAGAGGGGAAAGCAAAGCCCAGTTGCTGGAACGAGGGTTAAGAGGATCTCACCTTTGGTGGACTGGGTCAATCCCTACGAGCCAACCAGGAGCCCACCAGAAAGGAGCTGTGACCCCGATTCATGAAACATGCTTGCACTCAGCCAACATGCACAGCAGCAGTAAGAAACACATACCCAGAAGACTCTCTCTCCCTTCTGGTTGCAACCAGGGTGGAGGTCAGTGAAGGGGATGCTGTGCTGTATCTGTGCTATGAACAGACAACTGCAGCTGGTCTACCCGCCAGGCACCCTTCCCTAAAGCTACTCCTTGTCCTCAAAGAAACACTGTGAGTGAGCTGGAGTGACAATTTCATGCAGCTGACAGCCCAAACCTTTCTTCTGCAATGGTCTTTGACTGCCCATCCACACCAGGAAAGCTACAATCAATGGAAATGGTGGGAAAAAACCCACAGCTAGGAATCAGGATAGTGCAAACGTCAAACAATGACCAACAAAAAAAGCAAAGACCTCTCAGCCTGGCACACAGATTTAAACACGCTTCACTGGGCACTGTGCACCATCAGAAAGGTGCACTGCAGCATTTGTTTTTTAACCAGGAACTGCTATCCTGCATTTTGTGTTAGGCAGTGCTTGGAAATAGTAATGATCCTTTTTTGGATGAAAATAAGAAGTTAATGGTATTTTACTAAGTGGTGGCATGGCCCCATTGTTCCTGGAGGCAGTGAAATCTGTTCTCAGCTATTTTCCATAGATGGCTTTACTGGCAAAACCAGCACTAAAAAGCCAAGCAATTGCAGTTGTTTATGAGTTTTGATATGTATTTAATATATGTAAAGCTTAAACAATTATAGAAGCTAAAAGCAGTAATAGACCTATTATGTCATCTAATTAGTCCAGCTTCTCCAGCAGGATTTTCTACGTGAACAGGGCATTTTCCAGGACTTTGTCTGGGTTATTTCTAGGTGACCCAAGTGTAGAGTGTACCACCAGTTCCCTTGGGAGACAATTTCACAGCCAAACGCTTTCCACAATCAAGTTGCATGGCATGATGTTCAATCTAAACATTTCTTTTTTATTTCATCTCATTATTTCTATTTATGCTGCTTATATTCAACAAATTCTAAAGGTTAATAATGTGTCACATAAAACTAATGGTTAGAACAATAAATATTCTGTGTAATTTAAAAAACACAGCATCAATTTTATTTAGGTTCTGTAATACATTGCCAGCATATTGCTTTTCAAAATGTATAAAAAAATACTGTTGAGATTTTTTTTCCTTAACAAGAAAACTTATTTCTGTGGTTTGATCAAATAACTCTTACATGGTTTTCAATTTCCAGTAAGGAAATTAAAATAAAGGAAAAATCTTATGGTGGGGGAAGAGCAGAAAAACATTACTGAAACAGTTCAACTTTATTATTCGATTCCACTTTTTCAGATGATTTCACTCTGTAGAAAAAGGGTCAAATTCCATTTGCAAGTTTTTAAATTGTGCCATTAAAAGCTGACTGAACATTTGTAAAATAAGTTACAAGCAATTTTCTATAAAAAATAGAGTATTAAGTTTTAAAAATCATATTCTCAGGGTAATATGTATGTCCTCCAAGATAGAGATGAATGAACTTCCAGCAATAATTTGCACTAAATAAGTTTAGATTAAAAATTTACATTTACCTTGTCCCTGATATCTACCTTGGAAGCGACATAGGCGCTGGGGAATGAATTGCTCACAACTCAGCACCAACACCACGTTCCTGCATGTGAGGAACTAAATAAAAAACATATTCAAACCCTCAGATGAATGCTAACAGTCTAAATTGAAAATACAGGTCTGAGCACCCTGAGTTACCAATAACTGGGAGCAAACCAGCCTCGCGGGGAACTGAGTTTGCTCCCACTGCATTTAACAACTGCTTTTATTTTAAAGTGCACATTGTCAATCCAGCAAAACACAGACACAAGCTCTCGGTGAAGGAAAGGAATTCACTAGGCAAGCTCGTATTTCAAAAGCAGTCACCCTGAAATGACAAAATCTCGTGTCACAGCTTTGAGCATTGCCACTCATGTAAGCCAACACTCACCCTTCTTTTTCAATTCTCTGCTGATGCCCCTGGGAGGGGATAGGATGGACAAGGCTGTGGATAACAAATCTGGGCAAAACATATATGGCCAACAGTGGGTATTTATTTTGATTTTGTACGGGTGAAGAAGCAGGATTTTTCTGTTTCTTTTCAACCATTTGGCTGCTTTTTGCACATGAGAAAGTGTAAGTAAAAAACCCAACAAAATAGGACAGTTGAATGAAGAATGCAAACACAAGACACACAAAATAACTACTTGGCATGAAGGAATGCAAATAGGTCCCAAATAATGTTTCTGAGAAGCTGCTGGTGTTATTAGTACTTCAATCAGAAGAGACACTCGTTTGCACTAAAGGGAAAAAAGAGCTTAGAAAAACCTCTCCTGTGGGAAGCTTCGCGCTCCTTCCTCTGCCTCCAGCAAACTCCTCCTTATCAGCTAAAATCAGGGTCCATCCTGCTGAAAAATGTACAGTCTTCAAATCTAAAACTAGTTAAATCTCAATTATCGCCAAATATTCCCTAAATACAGGGCAGCCTTAACAGACGTTTCTGTTGATCTCATGATACCTCCCTTCCAAATACTTATTATATTATGGAAGTGGCAAAAGTTTTCCCCTCAAGTCCCCAATTTTGCAATAGAAATCAAAACAAGATACCCGGCAGTAGTTAACTGGAAATAATTCATTAGGTGAAGGCTTTATCAGGTATTTTTGTTGTTGCTTTCGCAGTACAGATCACAGCCAGACTATATGCGATTCTAGTGCAGCTAATCCGTTTTACACACCTCAGCCGCCCAGATAACGCTGCCTTCTTACCACTGGCAACTCCATCTAGCACATCACTCCTTCAAAGGGGATCATACACTTCTCCATGAATTAGAAAGTGGGCCAGCATAAGCAGAATTAACACCAAATATAAAGTACAAGCTGGGATGTTGCTTCTTGTTTTATGTCCCTCATCACCCTGATGCACCAGGAGGGCTCCTGCCATCTGCTCCCGCACACGGACCGAGTCTAATGAGTGGAACAAGTGCTTTTGCTAAAGACAAGGAGACAGCTACTGACTGACATGCTTTGAATGCCTTAGCATTAATGCAAGGAAAACCTCCTAGAACCAGCAAATGCTAGAAACAATACATTAGAAATTAAATTGCATTTCAAAAGGCAACCTAACAAGACAGCATTAGACAGGTCAGGCAAAATAAAACCAGCCTTTCTGGCCTCAAAGGCTGCGCCTGAACCATCTCCAGTAACTGCCACATCAGATTAAGATTATTCAGTTTATGTTTCCCCCTCCTAGTTTCATCCCCTTCCTCCAACCTTCCTCTATCCTTTTGAAGATAATGAATGACTTGCCCTTTTGGCTTATTTATACCACCTCTGAAAAGCCCTAACCTGCTCTGTCCCACTCCAATGCATCTTGATAGCCTGCTCATTTCTACTTAAGACTGCTTTTGTACACCACAGCTCATGCCTGCTATCCTTCCAAATCTGCCTGCTTGCAAGAGGACGCTCAATCTTTGCTTGGTGGCATGGCAAAGTGGGAGACTTTGTGATCACCGTGCTTATGCTAACCCGGCTCATTTCAAATGAAGTGAGCTGGGAGGGGATGACAGGAGCTGGTCCATCAGCAAATTTGACGGACTAATAATGGGTCAGTAACATGTGAACTAACAGGGAAATGAATCGCCAAGAGTGACAACCAGAAAACGGTAACAGCCCTAAAAACTGTCAGCTCCTTGGCCCTTAGGGGTTCTTCACTGAACTTATCTCACTGCACAAAGCAGCCCAGTGTAGCAGGGCTCAGAGCTGCATGTAAAAATTAAGTCACCCTGTGGAAGTGCTGGAAACTGGAGGATGCTTCATTTAAAATCATTCCTCACTGCAGTGGTACCCATGCAACTTCCCCAAACTGTGCTCTGTGGCACAGGATTTCTAACTTCTCACTTCTCTGCTCATTACTGATGGTTGCAACTTCACTGCAATGTAAAAGGAATTTCGCAAGGGCAGCACTCAGATGCGAAACACAAGTAGTCTGAAAATATAAATCTGTGGTATCCCTTACCCACTCCTAAATCAGCCCACCACTTCATCTCTGTACTTCTTGAACAGATGGAACCTTCTGGCAGTCTTTAAACCACTCGACAGCACTTTCTTCCATAACAAAGCAAACTAATTACTAGAGTAAGATGCTATTTTCCATCAGTTTTTCTGCTATTTTTAAGGAATCAGCCAGCTTGGTGAGCTGATCTCTGATTAAGGATTTGCAGTGAAGCTATTTTGCCCTCAGAAGCTTAACACAGCAGAATTAAATGCACGTCGGCATGAAGGTACAGAACATACTAAATGAACTTCAGAAGGATTTTGCTCACCAAATACTTCTCTCACTCCATTTAGGCAACTATAGATGTGGACATCCTGGCGATCACAGACACAAAAATAATCACCTCTCAGCACTGCCTTCGCATGGTGGATCCTAAACACAGCACAGCAAAGGCCCCTCTACGGACCAGCTCTACGAGGCAAATGCTCCGGTTTACAAGGGTGTTTTTCAAATCCTCTAAAAGCTTCCAAGACAATTTTTTTTCCAACTTAAGGATAATTTTTTCTAATGCAACAATTTTCTTTTCGATGCTGTAAGCGTTTTGCTCAAGCTAAGCATTTGCTTGATACACTGTGTATGTGTTTTTCCCAAGAATCTACAAGCCTTAGCTTCATGCCTTTTCCAACTTCAAGATACTTGGAAATCAATGTAAAAATTATAAACTTAATAATTAAATTATATTAAATTATAATATAAATTAAATTATATTAAATTATAAACTAAATAATTAAATTATTTCAGGAAAGCTTCTTCTAAAAATCATTGCAGAGGACTACAAGACTTAGATTAATCAGATAACAAGACCTAAAAAAGTCTTAGTTGCAGTAACACCAGTTCAGACACTTGGATTAATCCCAGATACCCAGGGATGTTAAATACTCTTAGAAAAAAAATTGCGATAGGCAACACCTCGGAACACACAAAAAGCTGCTGAGAAAAGCCAATGGATTTTGTAATAACTAAGCAAATTTAGTGGTAGATTTGTGATCCACTGGGTATCTGTTGAGTGGGAAATAAACCAAAGCAGCTAGTTACGTGTTGCCTAGCTGCAGACTGCAATATGAATAGTTTCCCTGCAGGTAAATCACTTTCTATTACTTCTAAGTACCCCAGGAAAAATACTAATTGAAAACACGGTTCTAATACTGTCCAGCTGGAAAACATTAGCTTAGGATGGAACTAGCTTGACGCTGGCTGCCAATTGGCTATGCACAATGGAAAAGGAAATTAATCTCTTGCAGACAAGACGTCCCATTTTCCACTTCTCCTTTGTAACCCTCAAATAAACTCGTTATTAACGAAAGGCTTTGATTCACATAGGGAAAGAAAAACATCAATGCGTTTATGATAACGTAAGGCTGGAATTCTCGCATTAAAATGAAGGCTCTCAAATTTTGACACAGAGAAAAGCAGAGCAACTGGAGAATAGCTTACAGTCCAACAACATAGCAACATTTCTTTTCACTCTTTTCTTAGCTAATAACTAAAGAACAGACAAAACATAAAGACAAATGCAAAATGCAGTTCTACAATTCTGTGTCATCTCAGCCCATCTTCCTGCAGCTCCTTCCTGTGAAGAGCCTTTTTTCCCACACAGGTGGCAAAAGGGATGAGGAGAAAAACCAAAGTTGACCGCATAATGAGACTGCTTTTTCACTTCTATTTAAATTCATTTATATGCAACATCCAACAGCCCAGACTATGTCAGAAGCGTCATTCCTCAAGTTGCTCAAAACCCGCAAGCTGCTTGAGCCTCTTCTCCTCTCCATGCAATTTCAACTTTGTTGCAATGTTCCAGACTTGTATACGTACTTTTATACCCCATTCAAATTCTCCAAGATGATAAAAAACTATACAACCCCTTCCCCCAAAATTTAGCAACTCTTCTTGTCATGGAAAAGCATCCTTGCTCTGTACTGAGATCTTCCAGCAGATGAAGTTACCTGCTGGCACAACAGTCCATGTCCACGTTCCCTACTTGGCTTCAGCTTACTGTACAAGGCTTCAGGCTACTGTACAAGGTTTGTGCAATTCACCTGAATCAGACCATCTCATTTGTGCTTGAAGGGGATTTAGACACATTTGTATGAGCTATGAGCACAGAGAGCAATTAACAGTTGGTAACAATTTCTGGGTCTGAAAATGGACATCTGTCCACAGTCTTACTTATTATGCTTAAAATTGGCTTCTCCATCCATTCTTGAGTAACCCAAGGAGGTCAGACAAGTGAGACATGGAAGATGACGGCAGACACGGGAAAGCAAGGAGGTGTAGCCACAAGTGAGAGAAAGATGAAATCCTGTCTGCAGTGCTGTCCATGGAAGCACTTCAAAAGAGAAGAGTTCAACATTCCTATAATCATAGAAGAGACTGAGAAGAAAACAGAAAGCAGAGGGGTACAGAGGAGAAAGTGAACAACAAAGCCCAGATGAAAAAGGTAAAAGCACTGCCAGCTGAACAAGAGGAGAAATAACACACTAATCAGAACATAAGAGATCCAAAGTTTACTATCTGTAGTTTTTGAGGGCAGACAAACTTGTCAGAGAGATCAAAAAGTTTGGGACAGCTTTGTTCTAGCCTGATCCTAAAGGAGAGGTGCTTTTAGTTAGCTTATTTCCAGAAAATGAAGAGAGGGGAAGGGAATTGCTCCCAGACAGACAGACTGCAACCCAAAACCATCAGCAGCCAAGCTACAGCCTTACAAATCCACCCCCGTCCCAATGGGAACACCCATACACATCCCACGGCTTCTTCAATGAAGCAATGAAAACCAGACCCATTCTAATTTGTTGAGTGACAATCCAATTTTACAAGCATGTAATTCCAAGTCTTGGCGAGCTATTAGCAGCTAATGACTTCCAATGCCTTCCATCCTCATCACACAAGTGCAGAAATTGTAAAAACCCTGAAAAACTGAATGATCTGGTGTCAAATGAAAGTCAATGGGGAGTAGAACCACTCAAGAGCCTCCAAGGAGATGTCCCAGAGACAGGTCAGCTTAGCTGCCTAGTCACTCAACTACCCGAAATTACTGAGTGCCTTTACAAATTTTACTTTATTTTCACTACACTCCAAGATTCATGTCTGCATAACAGGGACAATAATCCCTGAATTCAGAGAAAGGTAACGATTAATTCATGAAGCACTCAAATGTGGGGCAATCACAGGCAATCATTCAAACTTGGGACCAAAGGTTTGGATGGACGACAGTAAATAACTAGAACAAATCATGAAACTAAGACAACATATTGAAAAGCTGCTTCTACACAGTGTCCACCCAGAACGTGCCACAAGACTCCAATCAGGTGGAAAAAGTGTCACAATTTGCCATGAAAGACTATATTCACACGTAAATAAGGAGGAGCTGAAGCTATACAGGCAACCTTAATTGTGGCCAAGACTTAAATATTTTTACTCACCAAACCAAAGTTTTCGGGTTAGATTGTTTTCATGAGCTTTACAATAACTAAAATACACACATTTTTTATAGAAAAGCATAACCACCTTTCTTGTCACAGTAATAGAAAGTGAGAAAATTTGTGCCGGGACTAACAAGGAAGATTTTCAAAAAACTGAATTCTAAATAAAGTAAAACAGCTACCTTAGACAGGAAAGGAAGATACTCAGTGTTCTCAGGTTCTTAATTTTTCTTTTTGTATACAAGTCTGTTAGTCAAAGCATCACATTAAAAAGATCTTTTAATTCATTACTCTCCTTTAAAATAAGATTTTCCTAAAAATACAATGTGTTGTGTCTAAGAACATGCCAGCCTGGTGCCAGCCCTTCTCCAGATTCCTATTTGTGCATCACAAGATGTATTTGAACATATATTTATAATCAGAAATATGTTAACACTATTACAGTACACAGACATGATTATATTCCTGCTTGCTTTGAGATACCACAGAGAAAATGATTTCTATTTGCAGCACCTATAGTTATTCTAGCCAAATGTTCTACTGTGTAAAGCTGCATTCTCTATTACAAGGCATAAAAACTAACAAGGCAAACACAAAATCTCATGCCCTACAAATAGTATAACTTTTATCTAAACCAGCCCAAAAGTTGTAAATGCGTACCTGAAGGGATAAAAGCAAATAAAAACAGTATCTGTTGAACCTTCTGGACTGACAGTTTCTTGCAGGTATATAACAAATAGAGGATTTGGGATTATTACGTTAACCACAGTTTAAAACAAACATCCATGATTAATTATGGTGAAGACCATCCTAAAGCACCAGCTCTCACCTTTATGCTTCCCCCAATGAGATCTGGCGGCTCTTCATCTGTTTCTAAGGCAACGTTGATGGAGGCGAAGGGGCGACTTGCCATCTGTTGCATCTCACGGAGTAGTTGCTAATTTAATAAACAGAAAAATATTATCATCACATTGTTCCAACACAAAGATGAAAAAATCATGTATCTGGGAGGTTTTACCCAGTATGAAGGGATATCAATGAATATAAATCATAGAATCATAGAATGGTTACTGTTGGAAGGGACCTTAAATATCATCTAGTTCAATCCCCCTGCCATGGGCAGGGACACCTCCCACTAGACCAGGTTGCTCAAAGACCCATCCAGCCTGGTCTTGAACACTTCCAGGGATGAGGCATCCATGACTTCTCTGGGAACCCTGTTCCAGTGTCTCACCAACCACACAGTAAAGAATTTCTTTCTAGTATCTAATCTAAATCTCCCCTCTTTTAATTTAAAACCATTACCTCTTGTCCTATCACTACGTTCCCTGATAGAGTCCCTCCCCATCTCTCCTGTAGGCCCCCTTCAGGTACTGGAAGGCTGTTACAAGGTCTCCTGGAGCCTTCTCTTCTCCAGGACAAACAACCCCAACTCTCTCAGCCTGTCTTCACAGGAGAGGTGCTCCAGCCCTCTGATGATTTTCGTGGCCCTCTGCTGGACCCGTTCCAACAGGTCCATGTCCTTCCTGTGTTGAGGACTCCAGAGCTGGACACAGAACTCCAGGGGGGGGTCTCACAAGAGCAGAGTAGAGGGGCAGAATCACCTCCCTTGACCTGCTGGACACACTTCTTTTGATGCAGCCCAGAATGCAGTTGGCTTTCTGGGCTGCCAGCGCATATTGCCAGCTCATGTCAAGCTTCTCATCCACCAACACTCCCAAGTCCTTCTCCTCAGGGCTGCTCTCCAGCCATTCTCCGCCCAACCTGTGTTTGTGCCTGGGATTGCCACGTCCCAGTTGCAGGACCTTGCACTTGGCTTGGTTGAACTTCATGAGGTTCACATGGGCCCACTTTTCAAGCCTGTCCAGGTCCCTCTGGATGGCATCCCTTCCCTCCAGCGTGTCAACCACACCACACAGCTTGGTGTTGTCGGCAAACTTGCTGAAGGTGCACTCTATCCCACTGTCCATGTCACTGACAAAGCTGTTAAACAGCACTCGTCTCAGCACTGACCCCTGAGGAACACCACTCATCACTGGCTTCCACTTGGACACTGAGCTGTTGACCACAACCCTTTGAGTGTGGCCACCCAGCCAGTTTCTGATCCACCAAGTGGTCCATCCATCAAATCCATGACTTTCCAATCTTGAGACCAGGATGTCGTGTGGGACAGTGTCAAAAGCTTTGCATAAATCCAGGTAGATGATGTCTGTTGCTCTGCCCTTGTCTACCAATGCTGAGGCAATATTGTAAAAGGCCACCAAATTTGTTAGGCATGATTTATCCTTGGTAAAGCCATGTTGGCTGTCGCCTATCACCTCCTTATTTTCCATGTGCCTTAGCAGAGATTCCAGGAGGATCTGCTCCATGATCTTGCCGGGCACAGAGATGAAACTGACTGGCCTGTAGTTCCCCAGGTCTTCTTTTTTTCCTATTTTGAAAATGGGGGTTAAGTTTCCCCTTTTCCAGTCAGTGGGGACTTCACCAGATTGCCACAACTTCTCAAATATAATGGAAAGCGGCTTAGCCACTTTATCCGCCAGCTCCCTCAGGACCCATGGATGGATTTCATCAGGTCCCATGGGCTTATGCACCTTCAGGTTCCATAGATGGTCTTGAACCTGATCTCCTACAGTGGGTGGTTCTTCATTCTCATAGCCCCTGTTTTTGCCTTCCATGACACGGGTGGTGTGGTTAGAGCCGTTGCCAGTGAAGACAGAGGCGAAAAAGTCATTCGGTAACTCAGCCTTTCCCATATCCTGGGTGACCAGGTCTCCTGCTTCCTTCCGGAGAGGGCCCACATCTTCCCTAGCCTTGCCTTTATCACTGACATATCTATAGAAGTTTTTCTTGTTATCCTTGGTGTCCCTGGCCAGATTTAATTCTACCTGGGCTTTAGCTTGCCTAATCTGGTTCCTGGCCACTCGAACAGTTTCTCTATATTCCACCCAGTCTACCCATCTTTGCTTCCACCCGCTGTAGGCTTCCTTTTTGGTTTTGACTGTATCCAGGAGCTCCTTGTTTATCGATGTGGGCCTCCTGGCTTATTTGCCTGACTTCTTCTTTGGGATGTACCTCTCCTGAGCTTGGAAGAGGTGATCCTTGAATACTGACCAGCTTTCTTGGGCTCCTCTCCCCTCCAGTACTTTTTCCCATGTTACCCTGCTAATCAGGTCCCTCAAGAGGCCAAAGTCTGCTCTCCTGAAGTTCAGGGTAGTGAGTTTGCTGCGTACCCTCCTTGCTGCCCTAAGGATCTTGAATTCTACCATCTCGTGATCACGGCAGCCAAAGCTACACTTGAGCTTGACATTCCCCACCAGCCCTTCCCTGTTGGTAAGGACGAGGTCCAGCATGGCTCCATTCCTCATTGGCTCCTCTACCATTTGAAGAAGAAAGTTGTCATCGATACATTCCAAGAACTTCTTGGATTTCTTGCACCCTGCTGTGTTGTCCCTCCAACAGATATCGGGGTGGCTGAAGTTCCCCATGAGAACCAGGGTCTGTGAATGCGATGCTGCTCCGATCTGTCTATAGAGGACCTCATCCGCCCTGTCGTCCTAGTCAGGTGGTCTGTAGCATAACGCTACTGTAACATCACCTGCCCCTGTGTTCCCTTTAATCTTGACCCATAAGCTCTCCGTTGGGTCTTTATCCATCCCCAGGTGGAGCTCCGTGCACTCCAGCTGATCATTGACGTAGAGGGAAACACCCACTCCTCGTCTCCCCTGCGTTTCTTCCTGAAGAGTCTGTATCCCTCCATTCCAACACTCCAATCATAGCAGCCATCCCACCACGTCTCTGTGATCCAATAAGATCATATCCCTGGAGGAGTGTGCACATCTCTAACTCCTCTTGCTTGTTCCCCATGCTACGTGCACTTGTATAAAGGCACTTCAGCTGGGCGTCTGATGGAGCTGACTTACTGGCTGGAGTGGCTGCTTTTCCTTCATGCTGCTCTTTAGGTGGCCCTGCTTTGAGGTGTTTTATCTGTGACTCCCCGATTTCTATTGCCTCAGGAGCCCCTGGCTCATCCCCATAAGACCCTGAGTGTGCTGCAGCGTACCCAGCACATCTCAGAGCAACAGGTTGAGGGCCTTTGTTAGTGACCCATCCCACAGATCTTGGAGCATCATCTCTTGGCTTGTCAAGGTCTAGCTGGGTAACGACTCACTCCCCCAGCAAGCTTAGTTTAAAGCTCAGGCAATGAACCCTGCTAGCTCGTAAGCTAACACCCTCTTCCCCCTTTGAGAAAGATGAACCCCATCTGACACCAGCAACCCTGGTGCCGTGTAGGCCATCCCATTGCCGAAATACCCAGAACTGTGTCGGTGACACCAGCCACGGAGCCATGCATTGACAGACTGTACACGTTTGTCCTCCAGAGTCCCTGCCTATAACTGGGAGAACAGAAGAAAAGATAACCTGCACCTCAAAAGATTCCTTTATTAGCCTTCCCAATGCCCTGAAGTCTCTTTTGATTACTCTTGGGCTATGTGTTGCCACCTCATTGCCACCCATGTGAAAGAGCAGTAGTGGGTTGTAGTCCGAGGGCTGAATCAGGCTGGGGAGTTCACTGGTGATGTCTCTGACCTGGGCTCCAAGGAAGCAGCAGACTTCCCTAAGAAGAGGGTCTGCCCGGCATATTGGGCACTCTGTTCCCCTGAAAAGGGAGTCATCTACAACTATAACCCGCCTCTTCTTCCTTGTGGAGGTGTTTTTTAAATGGAGGGTAGGCCTTGCTGGTCCTGGCAACTCTTCTGGTGTAGTCAAACCATCTTCCATATAATCCATGGGCTGTCCTACCTCCTCCAGAGCCTCATACCTATTGTAGAGAGGCACCTGGTTAGGGAAGGTGGGCAGAGAGGGGGTTCACTTGCCACCCCTAGCACGGACTTGCCTCCATGCACAGTTCTCCTTTTGTCCACTGCCTTCAGTCTGGCAGGGGGAGGGTAACACGTCTCCTTCAGCTCCGGGTTTTTTTGGTGGCTCTTCTGTTTTTTCTCTCAGGGCGGTCAGAGCCCAGTTCCACCAATCTGTTTCTTTCTCACACTCCCTGATGCTCCGTAGCCTTCCTACTTCCTCTTTTTATTCTGCTACCAGGCTGAGTAGATCACCTAACTGGTCGCACCTCACACAGCTGTCATCCCTTCTACCATCCATTACCCACAAGAGGTTAAAGCACTCCCTGCAGCCAGAGACCTGGGTGGCTGCAGTCTCCGTGCCTGCCTCGTCAGCCGCCCTGGCGCGAGCTGCCGGCTCCCTGCCACTGCCCTCGCCTCTCCTGGCATCAGAAAAGCTCGAGAAAAGGCCCTTTTCGCCACCATCGCCCAGCTCCACTGCGGGCGTGCCAGCACCAGAGCTGTTTGTCTTGGCCAGTTCACCCAATACGGAAAAATAACCTCCTGGTGTTTTAACAGGCTTAAGGATACAGACAGATAATTATAAATATTCACAGTACTACAACTTAACAGGTTATTGCAAGTAAAGCTACATGCACACCCTTAGCCCGACTTGTTTATGAGGGGAAACGCATCTGCTTAAGTCTCCATAAAGCAGTTATTTACTTTTTAAGCTGTGACATCCTAGTTGTTTGTCATCACCTGTCTGGGGCATGAGAGAACTCCGTAGGATTTGTGGGAAACATTTTAAAATTAAACTAGCAGCAGTATGTAACTACTGTAAGAAAGAATCTGATATTCTTTATAACAGCACTAGCAAAATGCTGTCAGGCATCTATTGAATAATCATCTTTTTTATTGTTTGTTTCCTTTCTGAATGCAGCAAATGTATCAAACTGCAACCATGTCCTTGTTGCAATATGTTTTATTAAAATAGAAAACCTTTTCTCAAGTAAATCTCTGCAAGCCTTCATGACACGAGACATCTTTTTATTGTACTCTTAAGCACTTCTAAGCATTATGATGCAGCTCCCTTTTTTTAGCACAAAAAAAAGACGCTTCCTATGTGGCTGGGCTGGAAACAGCATTTCCATTTTAGCTGAGCTGTGGACATGCTTCTTTTTGGCTTCAGTGGCTAATCTCGAATACTAACAGCAAGCTACACAACCTATAAGTGGATGCCGAAGCCATAACCCTAATTCCCAGAAGCAATGGGTCTGATGTGACTTGCTGCCCCAATTTAATAAGGCATATGCTTTGTATCACACATAAAAAAAACCAGCAGTCTTGCCCTTAAGTGCAGCAACTGCCTAAACCACTTTTACACAGCTTTACACATTTAGCATTACTACTTAGCTGCTCTACTTTTAAACTAGATTGAGGCACCACCAAATGCCCTCTATACTTCCCACCACCACCCCCCGCATTGCCCCATTAATTCTGAGCAATTTGACAGTCCAAGCCCCAATCAATCATTTACAGCATTCAAAAAGTGCTAAAGAAAACACCACAAAATCCATCATGCCCTGAATAACCCCCACCCAGCACAGCAGAAGGGGACACAGCACACAGGCAAAAGGAAGATGCTGATATCCAGTGTGCAATTGGTTTGGACAAAACTAATTACGTTGCCATTTTCTTGAACTCATAAACCACCTGTGGTCTTTTCTTTGCCGAGGCATCTTTTAGTTTTGGTTGGGGTTTTTTTGTGCAGAAAACTGGAAGACTGTGTCTGTAAGCTTGGGGTTCAGACAAGGTGGCAGGAAGGTGTGATGGGTGATGTAACAGTTTGGAGGGGGTATATAAGCTTGTATGGTTCTCAGTCTAATTAAAAAAATACAAATTTTCACTGCTGTAGAAGGCAAGTGGCAAAAATTTGCTTACTTCCTGAAAGAAAAAAAAAAAGGGGGGAAAAAAAAAAAAGCATTTCGGAGCAGATTGTAGATACTGTCACAAAGCAGAAAACCCAACAAATTCACACAAACGGAGCTGTACTAAGCATTTGCAAGCAAACTTGTGTGTAACTCACACTTGGGTAAAAGAACACAAGGAGTTTTCGAATATTTAAAGCACACCAGCAGATTGCAGACTAAAGCAAGTGTGAAACAGATTGCTGGGTTGTTGTTCCTGCAATTGTCCCCTTCAGCTATCATAAAGCGCTTTGTTTAATGGCTATAAAATCAAAGAACAAGCTGTCCTGATGAAGATGTCCAAGAGATTCACAAACTAAAAGCTATTAGCTCTTTGAAGGAAGTTTAGTTTACTAAAGAAAATGTGCAATTTGGCAACATGACTCGTACCGAAGTCAATAGTAGCTTCAAGAAATAAACCCCTGAGCAGTGCTGCGAAGGCAGAGATGCCTCTGCAAGCTACAACATGAGCAATGGGAAAAGCAATGCTGACAGCAATGTTACTGCCTTCATTTGCTGAACTGGCCATGGAAAGCCATTACTTTTGGTGCTGACCCAAAGCCACCTGACTCTCAGCGTAACAGCGGCCAAGCCAGGTAAAACCAAAGGTCCAAGCTGCAACCAAAGGAGGAAATGCCTAAGGGAGAACATCCTTTTCCTAATACCAGTTTCCAGTGTAGCATAAGTCATGTTACAAAACCAATTCTCACCTCAAATTAAGAATAAATTTGCAAAATAATTGCTTTGTAACCGGAATGTCACTCTCTCCCCCAAGGCATGCACTCTGCATGTTTAACCTGTGCACGTATATATCCTTCGATATTTGTTTGGTGTGTCAAAATTTTAATTAAAAGATTTTATGATGTTGTAAAGGAGAAATTGTGGCATTTCCCTAGCTAAGATGTTGAGCAGGTCATCAGAAATCAGCAGCAGTTAACATCAGGACCTGGCTTACCCTCACTCTTAATGATTGGCTTTCTGAGATTTAAAATAATAAACCTCAATACTCTTTCAAGTAAACCTTTGGTTTCTAGACCACACAATTAATAGGAGAACCTGGGAATATTCTAAATCACCTAGGTCTGAAGAGGATTTTAAAGGCAAAACATTTGACAGGCTTACAATAAAAACACATCAAAAAGCATGTGTTGGAACACACCACTGGCCTTTAATATTTAAGTAACCTCAAACTATGAGAACCTACACAACTTTCATTGCATTGGTTTGGGTTTTTTCCTCCACTATCAGTTGAAAAACTCCTTCCAAAAAAATCACAAGTTAAAGCAATCGTAGAATGGGAAGTGTTGAAACAACGCCTGAGGGCTTTGGTGCAACCAGGCACTAAGAGAACCTGACAATAAACAAACTCAACAGACGGTCTGTAGTGGAGGAGAAAAACAGCAGGGAGGACGAGGGACCACCAAGGCTGCTCATACCATAGTGCCCAGGACTTGAGGTGCAGATCCAAGAGCAAACGGTGCAGAAATGCAGTGTTTCATACCAGTGATCCTTGAAAGTCATACACATTGAGTAATGGATAATCCAAAATGAATAGTGTGTTACTGATGGGAGAAAAACTGCCAGAAGAACTGAGGAAAACCTTTTCATGCAGCAGCACAGGCTCTCACATGAAAGAAAAACAGCTATTCAGGTTACCAGGTTAATTGACTAATATAACCTATGCTGTGTTTTCTGACAAGAAAAGCCTGAACGTTTTATTCACGATAATAAAGCAGTCACTGGTCTCTGTATAACCATCCT
This sequence comes from Limosa lapponica baueri, assembly GCA_002844005.1. Taxonomy (NCBI): domain Eukaryota; kingdom Metazoa; phylum Chordata; class Aves; order Charadriiformes; family Scolopacidae; genus Limosa; species Limosa lapponica. The sequence continues at coordinate 2,194,922 of KZ505652.1, read as the reverse complement.
GCTTCCATCCATCTCTGCAATTGCCCCCTGCAGAGTCTCTTTTATGAGCACAAGGCTACGGTATCTTTTGGGACAGGACTCTGATATTTTCAGCCATGAAAGGATGTCAATTTTTCAGCAGAAAGCCATGCATTTTGGATCTTATTTGGCTCCTTATAAAGAACAGCCTTAAAAAAAGCTAAGCAAAAAATTGCTATCTAGAACTTGTAATGAACTCAAGTTTTTACATGAGTGTTTCATCTCAATTTTCAACAGAGATGAGAAGGAAAAAAAGCAGAAACTCAAGGAGGAAAAAAATGGGTGTGCTAAGTGAACAATGAGCACAGATGACCTTTCATTTTAAGGTAAAGTAAAAGAGAAGCAAGAAGCACCCCACAAGAAAGGGAGAGAAGTCATTTCCAGGAGACAGGACATATTCAGGCAGGGTATCAGCAGGAACTTCTAGTACCTTTACACCAGCATACGGTTGAAGGAGGTGAACTTTAAAAAGGGAAGCCAAAAATAGCAATAGTCTTATCAACAGTTTTTGGTTTTTTTTTCCAGGAAATTTGTAAATCTAATCCTTCAAAGTATTTCTGAAATTCAGATCCTTCTGGACCTATAGCTTGCTGTTTTATCCTCAGGAGATAACAATTAGGTTTTAGAGGAACTTTTGCTGAAGATATTTCAACAGAGCAAGCTATATGTTCCTTTACTTTGATGAGAGAAGTACAATTAAAGGTCATCCTTGGAGGATCTGTATTACAACCTGTGAGGTTGCAATGAATTTGGGATGGTGCTCCAAAGCTAAGGCTACAGTAAGGCTCTCGCTGAACTGGGTCTCTACTGCCATGTTTCTGTACCACATGGAAAAATCAAGCTCCTCTCTGTTTTGAACAAGCAAAATCAGCAGCTGTGCTGTGCTCTCCATGCTGTCCACAGCCAACTTGAAAAGCCAGGACAGCTGAAATCAGCTGTGTGTTTTGAACCACTACCCTGTCCTGTATTGCAAACATAAACTGGTCCAATGGGCCAAAACCCAGAGACCTCACAAACAACAGCGAGTCTAAAGAAAGTTACAGCTCCAGTGTCATGGAAAGAGAAGAAAGATAAAGAAGATAATGAAACAAACTGATTTGTACTCTTCTTGTTTAAGACATTTAGAAAAAAAAAAAAAAGAAAAATATTTTGGGACAGAACAGAATATTTGGGATTTTCCTGTATGAAATTGAACTGTGTAGCTCTACCACAGAGTGTAAAGATGCTATTCTCCAGCATGGATTCAGAAACCCCGGTCATCCCCTTCTGACCGAGGTTAAACAGAGGGTGTTAAGGAAACAGAACAAAGTTGTCATCTTCTTTCTGACCAGTTTTTTAAACAGCATCAGTTCTGCAAAGTTACTGAAGTGTGTCAGTACTCTTAGGTTTTCCCTCCAAGGCTCTGTGCAATGTATAAAACACAATCTAATCAAATATCTAAAGATCTTGCCGCATACACCAAGCAATAGGTAACAAAATTCTCCCAGTAAGGCTTATTAGCTCTGACTTGGCCACTTGATGACTGAAGTTACAGTGATTTTTTTTGAGGTCACAGCATGAAGCGCAGTCCTGTCCTTCCAAAACATACTGGGTAGATTGGTTGCACTGGTAGACAGGCATTTTGAGCTTATTCCTGCATGTCCTGAATTGCTCTAAGAGCTTAATTTCAATTCAGAAGGTGGCTTGTTCCATTTGTGCACAAATACATATTTGTGTATGCACATAAAATATCCACTACCTATTTCCAGGCACCCCTGTACAACTAACTTAGAAAATCTTGTCTTGAGAACTTGTCCCAGAGCTCTCCTGTAGTGACATCTGCCAAGTTGCAGTTCGCAGGCTGCTGACAGCCAGTGTGGGAAAGGGACATCACCCTCTGGGGGTTCCCAAGGGCCACAGCAGCTAGATGGAGCTGCATGTCTACGAGGCCAGCAATGATGGGCGCTCAGGCATCACTGTGCATTACTTTGAAGTAACATATATATCATGGTGTGGGAATCTTTGCTTTACGTTATAGTTACTTGGTGACCTTGGGGGGAAAAGGGGAGAAGCCAATGGAATTACCTGCTCCAAAATAAAAAGGGGCATCAGCAAAGAAACAAACATGTAAGATATAAATATTCCATGAAGATGAGCTACATTGTCTCAGAAATAAGTGATTTAAAGCATTTAGCTACAATTACATTAACTACCATGTAAGTCAACAAACAAACAATTTTCTCTGACACTTCCATCATCACTGAAAATTAAGTTTTTAAGCCCCTAGAGCAGTGCACATATTAATGTTAGCTAATTAGTTTTGCAACTGACTTTGCAGGCTATGTTGAAAGAGAAAGGAGGAGAGAATTAATGTTCAAATGCTTCTCAACAGGCATTTCCACACTTCAAAACTATAACAAACCAGAAAGCAAAGCTGCTGGGAAGTTGCCTCATGCTGAAATGACAGAAGATATTTAATTCAGGGCTGATTAAGATAAGTTATTCATCATAATCATGCCCCGCAGGAGGGCACAGAAAACTTGACCTTTAATAAGAAGAATAAGATATCATTTCTTTTTAAAAGACCAGAAGTATATAGTCCATGCAGCCTGAAATACATACCAATACCAGATAATTACACAATAGCAGAGCACACCTTTGATTGACTAGAGCTTTTCTAGCATAATTACACAACACTGCTTCTCTCCCTGATTTTTCCAAATAGCTAAATTAGATACCTGTATCGCTGATTCCTATCATCAGAGAGACCTAGGAGTCTGAAATGACAACAGCTTCAATATACCTGCAGTTGTGGATTTTTTCAAATGAGGGTGAACTCTTCTAGAGCTAGACTCGACAGTCCAGCAGCATCGTTGCAAATACTGGCCAACAGGTCTTTTTTGGGATATACTAAACCCAACTTAATTCTCTAGCGGCAACACCATTAAAGACTATGTGAGAAGAGCTCAGTTGGACGCCAACACTGTGTATGCAACTGCCAACCTGATATGATGGTGTTCCTACATGGACGTATTAAAGCTACAAATGGTCAGCTGTAACTGGCCATCTGCAAGTTCAACCAGAGATGAGCTCAATTAGGCACAGAAGTGACAGTAGCAGTTCAAACAAAAATGGACCATCAATTTCCCCCTGAGCTGAAATTTCTTGTCAACATTAATATTTTGGGATGTTTTTCCTCTTCAGGGCATCTCTTATTTCTGCTATAATTTCCTTCAGTTGGTGACCAAAGCCACATAGATCACTGCAGAGAGCACGCAGCATTTGTATTCTGGAAAAAGCCTACAGGCACTATGAGGTGGTTCCCATTCATAGATTTTAAATTTAGGGGTGGTGGAAAAAGTTACCATTATTTGATCTGACCTCCTGCATAGTACGAGCCACTGAACTGCATCATGTGATTTTCCCAGCATGTGACTCAGACTGACCTAGAAAAGATCCTTCCAAAAGCACTCAAATTCTGATCTGAGCACCATGTTTCTAAAAAAACAAATAATTGTTGGCATTGCTACTCTCACCATTAAAAAGAGGAGAAAAACAAAACAGCTTTTGACCTTTTTTTACCCCCAGTTGCAGACACTGGGTGTTATGCCTTTGGCTGATCATTTAGTAGACCCTCATCCCATCATGAATCTGCTACGATTCCTTTTCACAGACACTGACTCACATCATCAAATCTCAATATGTTCTTCCTTGGATAAAATGAGTAATTTGTGATGCTTTAGTCTCTCTCTTATCTTCCACATTAACGAATTAATCTTGCAGTGTTGCTCTGTACCATCTGCAACACCCAAGACATTACTGAGATCAGACTGGACACAGTACTCCAGCAACCGGTTAAAGACAATACTAACACCATACTCCTATTTTACTACTCTACTTATAAACACAGGAATTGGCAATTTATGTACAGCTAATTCACCACAGCCACCATCATTTCAGCCTATTTTCCAGGGAATGGGTATTCTGGGAAATAAACCCGCCCTAACTGTTTAAAAAAAAATACATACACAGGTTTACGTTTTATCCTGACAAGACAAGGGAGCGTGCTGACCATGTAATCTAGACCTCCGTAGAAGTTACCTGCTTGCCATGATTTCTCACTCTTCCAATTTGTGTTTCCTCTAAAAACTACACCAACTACAAGTTAATATTTTCTTCTCAGCCAACAGAGACTAAATAGCACTGGCGGTGCTATCGAAGAAGAAGTGCACATGCCATAAGACTGCTGGGAGTTTGGAGAATACAGCAGCAAAGTTCGTCACCAAAACATCTCATTTCTTACAAGCCCTCCAAAGCACCCATGACTCCCCAAATTTAGCAACATTTGCAACCTGACCTTTTACTGTTCCTGCATAAGGCCAACACCAGATCCTTCCAAGACACCACCGGAGACTCGACACAGCAATGAAGATTCTGATTTACAGTTACAGTCTGAAAATATTCCAATCCTGAATCCCTTTCTTTGTCAAAGGCTACCCTAAATCACAGTCTAAGAGAGAAGATATAAGAGATGAATGAAATACTAACAGGTGAGAGCAGGAAGGGGAAGAAAATGAAGGCAGGGCAATAAATAATACAAAGCACGCATCCCTTGGAAAGTCTTTGCTGTAAAAATGAATACAGAAAGCCACCTGCCTAAATGGTATTCAGTGCTCATGGATGTTACAGTGGAGGACAGCAGTGAAAAAAGAAGTGCTGCCACATTCTGAATGCACTTGGGAGGGAAAAAGGTTTCAGCAATAAGGTCAGGAAGGAGAAGGATAATCCCCGCAGTAAATCGATACACAAAAACCATCCTGGATAAATTGGGCAGTGCACACAGAGTTCAGTCCTGGATAGTCTTGGCAAGAAAGGAGGTGAAATGTAGACAATTTTATGTATGTTAAGGGTGCAACTGAGCTCTAGACACCCAAATTTAGTTATCTCTGTATGTGCTTTGTGCTGATGCTCACAACATATCCCAGTGGAGCATGGAGAGTGATCCAACTGACCCTCACGCAAACGGTTGCACTGGGTCAGCCGAATCACTACCCGCGCTCCATTTGCTGGAAATGTTAAGAGGAACTATTTCTTGCTCAAAGTGGAGGAGAAGCATCAGGCTGAGGGTGAGGAGACTAGGATTTGGATGCTAAAATAAAACAATAGGACAGAAAATTCACGACAGCAGATGGGGCATATTAAATTTCTAATGCCACTCTCGTATTTTGTGCATTATTCTCTATTACCAGCTTGATACATTTAATGTGTCATTTTCTAGAGACAAGATAGAAAGGTTTCCTATCCCTATTTCCTAATGTCATTCACCTCATCCTAAGCCTCCTATAAAAGCTGCCTTTTTATTTCCATTTTCCCTCTTTAAAATGTCTGAAGATACTTAAACTTGCTGCTCACTGGAGAGGGAATAAACACACAATTTACAATCCCATCTCCTCCACGCCTGATATGACACAAATTGTTCCCATTTTTACTTCAGGTCAAGTTTTATACTCTGCAAGGCCTGAACTTTTGTTCAGTGCTCCAAACTCATTTTCCTACAACTATGCATTTGATACGCCATGTTTGCACACCCAAAAGACCCTTTAGCCAGAAGGCTGAGGAACATCAGCACTGACATGTGCAAGCAGCTGGTCAAAGAGGATTAGCTGCAAAAATGGGAAAAAAAAAAGTCAGGAGAATCTTATGTATTTTATAAGATCCTGATGTAGATTCTGGATTTGTGGTACACTGCTTTCTCAGTATGGAGCAATACAAATTTAGTTTAGCAAATGATGCTGCTCTGTTCCATTAGCCTGATACACCAAGCACAGCCGCACAACTTCTCCCAGCATTTTCCAAACAATATTGTATGAATAATTTTGACAACCAGACCTTTCAACACACTCCCTTTTCTGTCCTATACATATCTCAGATTAAGCTTCAGCTATCTACTTTTCACTCTGCTCTGCGATAAGAACTTAGGCACTTGCAATGCTTGTATTGGAAGCAGAAGTGATTGATAGCTGGGAATTACCTGCAGATTGAATTATATTTTACTTACTTTTGGGTTAAGATTAGAGAACAAACACAGAATTACCACAGCACAACCCATGGGAGATGGGTGACTGTAACTTGACTACTTCTACAAATATAACCCAAACCAGAGAAACACCTTCCTCCAGAGCTGCAGCGTATATTAACTTAAAGCTTACAAGATGCTGCCCGAATGGGGTGTCTTGCCACTGCTGCTTAAGGACCTTTCCTTTTTCCCAGCCTCTAAATTACAATATGGTGGGAGGAGGTAGAGGAGGTGGTCTCCATCAATTGTCTTAGCAGTTTATAGAGGGGAAAAAAAGTGATAAAGCAAAATCTGGTTTTCCCAGTCCAGCCTGCAAACTCTGTGACCCAAGACTCCTGTTAAGGGTAATGTTAAAAACGAAAGAGAATAGCCACCTCCAAAGGAAGGAAGAATGGCAAATCTAGAATTCACATGCTTCAGAAACACCCTTAGAACAGAGGGTTAAACTTGTGTACACTTAAAACTTCCAGTGCAGCAAATTGCTATTAATCACTATTTTAACTACTAACGTTTAAAGAGAGCCTTGCTAGGATTTATTGAGAGTCCATATAAAAAAATCCTGGCAAGCTATAAAATCACCTTAGATAATATCAAAAAGTCAGAGAATTTTTAGGCAGCCTTTTGTTTCTGAAGACAGTCTTTACTAATATATTTAATAACGCCGTGGCAAAGATTTAAAACAGTTTCCTTAAGTTTTACAAGTATTTCTAACAAAAGAGGAATGGAATAGCAGAGATCTATGAACTACAAGATAGAGTCACTAGATTTAAAGAAGGAACAAGACAAATAACAGCAAAAGACAGGAATCTGCCAGGAAAAGAACACACTGATGAACAGCCTGTCAAGTAGCCACATAGGTAAACTGAATTTAAGACTAAAACATGCCAATATGTTGCTAATACTCCAGCTTTTTTCCTCAAAACATGCATCAGTCTGAAAGTAATTTATAGAGACATTTTTCATTTAGGTCACTGCTAAAATATTTTAACTGAGCTCCAAAGAACAGTATTTAGTTCTCCGTCTATATTCCTTATGCATTCCTAGATAACATTTAACCTCAGGAGCCAACAGGGAATGTTATGCTGACTCCAGCTTACTTTCTTGCCAAGAAAGTGAGAAGGAAGAAGCCATCCACCCTAGTCAAAATTTATCTACCTTCAGAGAATACAGAAAAGCTCAAAGACTTAAATTATTTCAAAGACTAAGGGTTATCTGTTTGAAAACCACTGCGTATATTATGCATTTGAGGTCACTAGTAAGAGCAAAAACATCTGAAGCAGAAAGAGGAAGAAAAGGAAAAGAGTTATCAGATATCATCCTGCTTTATTATAAGAAAGAAGACCCTCAGATTGAATAAATTTCTACTATTCCCTCTACTGCACTGCAAAGTACAACCAGATACAGATTTCTTTAAGGACATGTAAGAAATGGGCACTTGCATAGAAACCCAAAAATTAATCCCTAGAATACTCTTGATCAACTACTATGTATGAATAAAACACTTTTGAGTAGAACAGTTACACGGCTGGGTGCCTGCAACTGCCAAGAGCTTCATCCCAGCAGGACAGCTGGGAGGAAAATCTATGGGAATCTGCAGATTTCACCCTAAAATCCAAAAGCAGGAGAGAAATACACCTCACTCCTTAGGAAAGGATATCTGGTCTTGGGTGATGGTGTATGGACACCTACATACAGAAAGCACACAGGGACCCACTTGAATAAAGTCTGGCTTCTCTCATTTTGCACACAAGTAAACAGATTGCACAAAACAAAGCTCCTACAAATAATCCCAGGCACAGCCCAGACTAACCTCTGCTATATCTGTACATTATACAGGCCTCTGCCTTCCCAGGTTTTAGTGCTTACCACAGCAAGAAAACCCCAGGAACGTGCAGTCGTCTGCCTTGCAGCACACAGGACTTGCTTCTCTACACAGCTCTACTACACAATCCTGCATTTATGCTTAAAAATTAGAAATAAGGATACATTCTTTATGCCACTGAGTGCAAACATATTGGCCATCCTATCTTGGTCACCCTGTGGGCTCAGGGTGTAACATGAAATTAGCTACAATCGAGAAGCAGGGAAAAAGGGTGGTGAAAAAAAAAAGAATCAACAAATGCATCAGGGATAAACAAGGAGGAATTGTATTTTGGGGGATTTACAACATAAATTTTTTATATACTGCAAACAAGAATAAGTTGGGAAGCTAGTATAGTCCATGCCTAGGTGAAGAAGAAAAAGCTCTAGCACTAAAAGTTCCTTTTTTAGAGTAGTACACTACAGCTTTCCAAATAGTGGGTGGCTTCTCTCACCTTTCCTTAAAGCCACAGCCACCCCAAAACAGTTAAGATAAGTTTTTAATTTGAAAATGGGATTAGTCTTTTTTTTAACAGATTAAAGTAGGAGCTAATGAGGTTCAGAGCTTCAGCTCAGAAACTTCCTCTTTCAAAACGTATGTAAAGAATCTCCTAATTTGTGGTGGTTTTGTATTTATGCTGTCTAGAACCCGAGTTGTGGGAACATAGGACATTCACCCTTATTTTTTTGTGCTTCACAGAAACTGCAGCATCAGGATACTAAAATAGCACCATTTATCCCTGAAACTGTAGTCAAAAGTACACTATTATAAATCCCCAAACAGAAGCATTTATAGATTAGTGGAGCTTATCCTTAACTGAAGGTTAATGCTATGCATATGTGAATAAATACAAAAGAGAACAACTATAAAAAAGTCTTTTAAGAGATAGCATTCAATTTCGTCATTTCAACCTCTCTTCGTCGCGATGCCCAGCAACTTTGTTTAATCTTCCAAACCACAGCTGCCACCAGGAGCAAAGACAGGAAACAACTGTAAAGGAAAACAAAAAAATATCTTATTGTCCTTGTTCATAACATAACGGCAGCTGAAAAACTCTAGCAAATCAAAAACCTAGACTAAAAGTTCATATAATACTTAGAGGTGCTTTGATGAAAGATAATACAGCAGTGTAAAGTGTTTTGCACAGTTCAGTTCTCATGACACCTGATGAGGAATGATATATATCTATTTTCAGAGAAAACTGTTGTTCCAAAGTTACCTATTTGACCTGCTTATAAGACATCCAGCAATTTTCACCAGGAAATCAGAACAGTAAGGCAGAAAGATTTAATCGAATTGGAAAAGCCAGTATTGACTATATTTGGAGATATTTAAAGTGAGAGGATAACCCAAAAAGGAAAAATCTTGAAAGAAGAGAAAATTGATTATTTTTTCTTTTCCAAATTACAAAAAATAAGATAAAAGTGTACAGTAGTTGGATTCTTTTTAACTGGCTATTGCAGAACTATAGGCATTTCTTGATTTCCTCAAATCTATATTGCTTTTCTTAAATCTAAAGAGGAGAAAAGGATGAATAGATTCATCAACTTCTAGGGAAAATGCAAAGAAGCAGATATAACAAAAAGCAGTTACAATAATAATAATAAGAAGAAAAGCCAACTTTAATGACAGTTATGATCTTATCACATTGAATACTTAACGAGCAACTTCAAGGCACACAAGCTTTCTAACATTAACATTTTTCCTTTTGTATATCTGAACCCCCAGTGAACGCCTCTCTGCAAGTACTGCACTGATGGGTAAGAGAAGTGCCTGCAAACCTCCTTCCTTAGCTCTAGTGTGGATTTAAAGAGTGCTTAAAGGAAAATTAACCACAACAGATGACTTATTTCCTAAAGTGCACTATTTACACCAACTGCTGTGCTCTGTGTGTTTGAGTGAGGATTTCTGCTGAAAGGGGGTAATGGGCGTCCCGGACTCCCTGCCTCTGGGCACGGCTCGGTTCTCACTGTCCTGGGGCTCCCAAGGGTGACCCACAGCCACGCAGGAAAGTCTGTGGTGGGAGAAAAACCATGACTGCTCAATACTCCCTGCCTTTGAAAATAAACTCAGCTCTGCTTCCAAAAATCAATCCTCTTTGCAGATCCCCAAACCCCTCATTTCCAAACATCACCGTGGTTTGCACTGTGGTCTTTCACCCTACTCATACAAATGTCCATGACCCCGATGATGATGACAGCTTCTACTTGGACGTGAAGACACTGTTGTGTTGCTGACTAATAAAACCACAGCTTATGATGATGGATGGCATCTCATCCCGCCAGTTTCCTACTGTCCCCTCTCTTCATAAATGCCGTGCTGTCTGCCTTATACAAGCTGTGAGAGACTGCAGATTTTGTCCTTCAAGCACTACTTCAGTAACTGGGAGTCCTACTTTACAACGGCAAATTCTTTAGCAGAGAGTAATGCAAAGGGTGGAAATATTTATCATTAAAAAAAAGGATAGACAGCAGGAACCATTCCCTGAGATGCAGAAGGAGGAGGGCCTGTTCCTGACTACGTATCACTGTCCATAGCCTATATATTACGAAAACCGTGCATGATCAGGCACTGAACACTCAAGGAGCAGCCAGTAGGCATCGTGATTGTATTTTTCAGGCTTAGATATGCACAGAAGTATGTTTTACTATCATATAGTATATGATATTAAAAAATTGGCACTTGCGTGACTTCAGCATTAAAATGTCTGCATGGCTTTTAAAGACTTCTATGGTGCCTATTTCTTTACAAATTTAAGCAGGGTCACAGAGAGATTTGTTTGGCCCTTTTCACTTTAAGATGTATGTATTCCAAATCACTTCCCCCACATTTTCTCTAAATATTAAAATCTGACATTATTTCACTGTAAAAGCCTGCCCATTTTTCTGCAAACACAAACAGTTTAGACAAGCGCCTTTAATGGCTATTTTATTTGCCTTTTTGAGAGATACTGGGTTATTACCGACTTCTGCAGTAAAAAACAATGTGTGCCCATTAACTAGTAAAGTGTATACATTAAATCTTTAATTGCTATTTTGGTAAAGAAGCTAACATGCATTATTGATGATTGAGGATTTCATACCTTCAGCTTTCCCTTTCTTTCCTGAAGCTCCCTCTCAGTGTATTAAGCACAACAGCAGACTAACCGTACCACCTGGAAACGGTATTTCTCTCCTGAACAAGGTCATGTTTGGACTTGATGGCTTTTCGCTTTTGCCTCACCTGAACAGGCACAAGTGAATGGTGGACTAGCAAAATTTTTGCGTGCCCACATTTGTCTTGGGACTCCTGCTAGCTTCCAACAGCATGAATGCCACCACACTTTCTCAATGGCTCGAGTAAGCTTTTTTCTTATTTTAAGCTCCCTTTTCCTCAAAGAAACATAAAGTTGTTCTAAAATGCAACCTTTACTTTATCTTTGAGGCCCAAAGAAGGCTGTGCTCCCTGACGGGCAAAAATCCAAAATGTATCCATGCAAAACCAGCACAGCTAAGACCATGAGCTAAATCTTTGGTCTGCTTTGTTTTCAGTAACATTTTAACATCAATGTACAAAGGGAGGGTGGAAATAAAAATCTTCGAAGCAGCAGGGGAAAGTGTTCCTGGCTCCACACTTAATTTGACCATGAAAACAACAATATTCAAAACATCTGCAGGAGTCCTGAGGACAGGCTGCCAAAGCATAAACTCCTGCCAGACAATCGTGTCCACATCATGACTCCAGTGAGAAGTTTCATCTCTGGATAAAGCATTTTAGGTGCAGCTTATGGGCAACAGCTACTGCCATGGCTTATCTCAGTCTACCTCCTTGATATCCCTTTATCTGGGGAAAGGAGATGGAAGTCCAAAGGGCAGAGGAAAAAGGCCAGATGCTTCATCAATCTCTAGCACCTCTGTGTCATAAAGACCCATTTCAGAGAGATTTACATTCAGGAGAAGTTTTCAGGAGAGGACAAGCATACAGATGAAGTTGCTTTGTGCCATGCACATCCAGCAAACTGAATGAGATCTCCACCTTTCTGTAGATGACCCTTACAAGACATATGTGCTCCATTCACAAGCACTGGTCAGACAGCACCAGGAACATACACACCGAACTGAAGATATGCGTCAAAACATGCTGAACTCCTATGAGGATGGCTCCTTTTCAGCAAAAATGTGACCTCAGCGAGTTGTAAACATCAGGTATGGTCTCCTTATTTTTGGGTGAGTTGAACCCAGTATCTCCCTACATATTCATTCTTCCCTTGGAGAAGAAAGCTAGAGAGGAGAACTAAGCGGATCACCTTTATCCTTATATTAAATCCCCTTTCCAAAATGCAACATTGCACAAGATTGTTTGTGCCAGAGTCTTTCACGGGTTTCACTTTCCTGCCTCACTTCTGGCACCACAGCCAAGACTTTCTGAAGAAAAGCACAGAGAGGAATTAACAATTAAAGACTAATAAAAACTCTTTCCAAAACGCTCACCACAGTACCCTGTATTTCAGAGGAACAGCACCATACATCTTTGTATCGTCACAAGGAGGCAGCAAATACCCACAAAAGCTATACAATCACTAAGGAAATATATTTCCACCCCTGCACTACCTCCCCTTGGCAGCACTCGGGCAGGAATAAAAGGCAGCGCCTGCTTGCTGGGCTGCAGTCCATCACCTGCTGGAAAAGCCCCAGGGGAAGAGCGAAGTCAAGATCTATCTGTTGGGCTTACTCATCCTAAACCATCCTGAAATAAGTTAAAAAGGCCTGTCTTCACATCAGTAGCTTTAAAGAAGATTTTTTTCCATACCTTCTCTTGGAAAGCAGCTGTGTAAATATGGAAGCAGTGGAAAGAAACAGCTGCGTGGAACGAGAGCTGTGTTGGAAAATGATTTGGAGTGAAAGTCTACGGCTGGCAGAGTCATAGTCAAACACCGTGCTCTGCCCTGCTTTCTCCTGTACAGGCTCAGCAATCTCTCTGCCAGCTACAAATATCCACCCATTTCCAAATGGCTCTAAAAAAATAAACCTTTGCTGCAGTACTTACTTTACCTTCTCCTTCTGTTTCTTTCTCCTCCAAAAATAATAGCCTACCAAGAGCCCCCTTCATCCCTGAAATCCAGTATTCATTCAAGTCTTCTCTCTACGCCTCCCATCTCAAACAACGCTTTTGTATTGCTTCTCCTCACTCATCTCTCTGAAGAGAAGGTAAAGGGGACAGAAATGTTCTTGGGCTTGTAAAGTCCCAGCACAGTCTGTACATAGTCCTGCAAATGTCATGTACAGGCGAAGCAGCACATCCAGTAACTGAACTACCCTGAACTATCAGCTGTTAGATTCCCATTTTTCTAAGGCCAGCGATGAGTCCAGTTTGAAAGAAATTCAATTTTTCCAACAGAAAAAGAGGAAACCAGAAAACTCAGATGTGAAACCAGACTGGAAGGAAAAAGAGCGACCTAGAGACATCTAACGCCCCTAGAGACTTTTTCATCCCAGGGAAATTTGAACATGACTCCCCATTTGGGTTAGGTTCTACCAAATGCAGCTTTCATTGGCCGATACAAGCTACAAAAGTTTATGCTTACACGGCATAAATATTGCAATACAGGATAAATTACATTTATATTTTATGGACAATATTCTATTTGATAAATAGCTTAATTAAGTAATTCTTAATTATTTATTATATTATTTAAGTACAACAAATGAGCAACATGGTTATAAGTAATCTCCCCTCAGTTGGCCTCACCACATGTGTTAGTTGATAAGCCTTCAGCGCTCTTTATACCACAGGGTATTCCCATCCTGACACAAAAATCTGAACTTAAACCCTGTTTGGTACTTCTTCTCTAAGCTCATTTTCATAGCAGAGAGGATATTCTCTCCACTCCAGGTATCCTAAAAGCTCCCCAAACAAGTATACTTTCATTTTTAAATGGATGGAAAACTTCATCAGCACTTTGATAAGATGCATTCTCACGAGGAAAGAAGAAAATCCATTATTAAACTCTCCTGCAATGTTTATCAACATCAAAATTGCTGGTAAAAAATGGCAGTTCTAAATGCCAAAATATACAGTAGATTCAATACTAATATGCTTTAACATATATAGGTCACTTAATAATTTCAGAAAGCACTGCAATGATGACTAGAAACACATCCCAAATTATTTTGATGATTTGGAAGCTATTTAAGTGCTATTCAACAGTAAATTTTAATATGCTGGTAAGTTATAGGACAAATTTTTAAGTACTTGATGCATTAAATCTCAAAATAAGTGGAACATGTACACAGTGCACAAGGAGTGCACATGGTTTGTACAGTTGGCCTTTGCCAAACGGCTATCTGCAGCCAACAGCAAACCAACAGATCTGATCTACAGATTAATGAACTTATCTTTCTGCTGAAGATGGCATCAAGGTTTAACAAACTATAACACCTTATTTGCAGCAGGTGGTACTATTTTTCTTTTCTCTTTTAAAAGATCTACTTATTTGCTAGCACAACCAATCTGATGCCTTGTAAAATTGTGGCAGCTTCCATAAACACAAGATCAGTCTAACCAGAGGATTGAGGTCTTTTGGGAAAGCAGGTATTAATATATTTGTCTGGTTGGTTTTTTGTTTGGGGGTTTTTATTTGGTTTTGTTTTGCTTTTTAGGGTTCAGATTTGCAAGCCCTTCTATGCTATCACAAAGGATATAACATCAAATAAGGAGAAAAAGTCACCTTGCAGGTCTAGAAGATGGAGCTTTAAGTAAATACATAAAAAATCATGGGATCTACCCGGCTGGGGAGCAGCTCTGTAGAAAGGGACCTGGGGGTCCTGGTAGACAATAAGCTCAATATGAATGAACAGAGTGCTACTGTGGCAAAGAAAGTCAACAGGATGCTGGGTTGCATTGATAAGGGCATCCCCACCAGAGATAAGGAAGTCTTTATCCCACTCTACTCAGTGCTTATCAGGCCACACCTGGAATACTGTGTTCAGTCTTGGTCCCCGCCATACAAAAAAGATGTGGGCAGGCTGGAGAGGATCCAGAGAAAGGCCACCAAGATGATCAAAGGACTGGGAAAGCTGCCCTGTAAGGAAAGGCTGAGAGAATTGGGTTCTTTCAGCCTTGAGAAAAGAAGACTTAAGGGACACCTTTATCACCATGTGGAGTATTTAAAGGGTGGCTACGAGGAAGATGAAGACTCCCTTTTTACAAGGAGTCACATGGAAAAAAGGAGGGGTAATGGGTATGAGTTACTCCTGGGGAGATTCCAATTGGACACAAGTGGAAAATTTTTCACAATGAGAACAACCAGCCATTGGAATAATCTCCCCAGGGAAGTGGTGGATTCCCTATCATTGGACACTTTTAAGATTCAGTTGGACAGGGTGCTGGCCCATCTTGTCTATACCGTGCTTTTGCCAAGAAAGGTTGGAGCAGATGATCCTTGACGTCCCTTCCAACCTACAATTGCATCAAAGTAAAATTACACTATGTGATATTCAGACCATAGTAGAGGCACATGTGGTTTCATGTGACACCATGAAAATAGAAAACTTGCAACTTCTGTTCCATTCTTGAAATACAATCATTATTAGAGAAATGGGTGTAAGACTACTGTGGGACTAGAGAAAGTCAGTGTTGAACACCCCTAGAAGGAGGTTTCAACGGCAGATACGAAAGACAAGACATACAGCAGCCAAGAAACGGGGTGAACTGTGCACATGAGGACACAGAACAGAAGTGCAGTAGAAGACATCAGAGGTCTACAGTAAATCAATGTAAGAAAGTTCAGGATAAAATCACCGAATACAATCATGGAATAGTTTGGGTTGGAATGGATCTTTAAAGGTCAACTAGTCCAACCCTCTCTGCAATGAGCACCTTCAACTAGATTAGGTTGCTCAGAGCCCCATCCAACCTGACCTGGAATGTTTCCAGGGATGGGGCATCCACCACCTCTCTGGGCAACCTGTTCCACTGTTTCAACACCTTCATTGTGAAAAATTTCTTCCTTATACTGAGTCTGAATCTACCTTCTTTTACTGTAAAACCATTACCTCTTGTCTTATCGCAATAAGCCCCACTAAAAAGTCTCTCTCCGTCTTTTTTACAAGCCCCCCTTAAGTATTGAAAGGCTGCAATAAGGTCTCCCTGGAGCCTTCTCCTCTCCAGGCTTAAGGTGATTATATTTAACAAAACCTCAGATGAAAGTAGATTATATCCATTCACACTCTTACACCCATAAATGCCAAATGTATTGCCAGCTGGTCTGGCCAACATCACTTACTTGGGTCCCACACAGAGGACAAGGGATACTGGCTGTTGGGCCCTCACCCCATCTCTTGGTTTCTTTCCTGGAGACAGCAAACCTGGTTTAATATGGTTTATAGGTCTTTTATACCCAGTAGGGCATAACAGCTTCTTTGGCAGGACCCTTTGGCATCAGTTTTGTTCACTTCTGATCTTTTAGGCAGGTCTGTTGGTCAATACCTCCATCTTATCATTTTGAGTTTTTTAGGGCTGCTACACTAGTAAAAGGAATGGCACTGGTGATGTGCTGTGACCATGTTGCCACCTTCATAGTTTTGGAGTAAGAAGTCTCCTCCTGACAAGCTGCAGGGTTACTAGCATGATCCTCGATTGCTTTACATCCAGCTGTATCACCAGTTAGAATATAAACCATGCTTTCAACCCTTGTTCTGCTGTTTCTTCTGGTGCTTCCACATCCTTATTTCATTCAAACTGTTCTTAATAATCCTCTTCTAAATCTCTACAGAACTGGCCAGTAAAGCAGAGAAGCACGGAAGAAACACAGATGCACCCTTTTTTTTTAAAAAAAAAAAAAGGAAGAAAAAGGATGATTGGTGAGCAATATGCGTTCAGAAGACCAAGGATTCAAAATAATAAATAATTTCACATCTTCTGTTGCAAAAGTACACTGGTGAGAAATACGTATTACAGATAGGTGTGGTGGCATACACAAATTTTTTGGAAGACAAGGAAGCACAGATACTAATAAAAATGTTTACTAGAGTCTATTAAAATAGCTCAAACTATCTGCTGAAAACAACAGCAAGATTTGTAAATTAAAGAACTAGGTTATGAAAAGCAGATGAGGAAACAGAAAAAAACAGTTTGCTTGCAATTCATTTAGCTTTGCAAAGGTTAACAACGTTTAGAGTATCATTTCTCCTGTGGCTCCAATTATAATGCAATATTAAGGACCCTGTAACTTCACCGTTCTACCCAATCTTTATCCACTGACATTTTCTTAGCTTAAAACGTTAATGTGTTGCAAAATAAAATGACGATAACATACAGCCACACACCTGACTTTGTGCTGAACACCAACTCTAGAAGGAGCTCCAAGAGCCTAACAGCACCTCTGAATGTGGGGCGCACCCCCTCTCACCCACAGTAGCCCAGCTTTTAAATGAAATGGAAATCAAATCCAGCAGTCACCTTTCGCCCTGCTCAGCACTGCATGATGTTGTTTAAATGGATGGCCAGGTTCCTGCCTTCTCTGTAATTTCGTGTGCCTCACAGAGTGAGTCCACAAATTATGGAGCCTGTGATGCTCCATAAATTAAGCAGCACCAGAGTCTGGCAATCCAGCTTCCACTCCAGTGCCCATTGGAGGGACTGACTTAACATAAATCATCACAAATGTCAGCAATGACACTGAGAATCTAAACCACCCGTTTTCCCTGTATGGTTCCCCACACAGCTCAAGGCACAGCTGTTTCTTCAGGTATCATGGCAGAAGAGCATGTTCAGGACAGGGGTACAACAAAGTGGAGAGGGTGGCTTCTAGAAGATGAAAATGTGCTGCAACATCACCAGCACAGAAAAATTTCCAAAATTACCCGCAGAATGGCAAAATGAAGCAAGACCCTTGAATGTGAAAACAGAAAGTCATTCTAAACATGCATTTTCCAGAACAAAGTCTCTTTTTGTGTCTCTCCTTGGAGAGAGAGGTGGTGGAGAGCATCTGTTGTTCTTTTCAATGGCCAGTCCACCCCAAACCATGACAATTACACTCAAAGAATTGAGACTTATCTCAGTTTTTGAGTTAGAGGTGGCCTGTATCTCAAAGGTGGTTTTACCAACTGTCTTTAGGCTTTGCAGAAAGTATTTTCATTGCCTCTACTTAGTGTGCAAATTTTCATCCAACTCTATCTCATTAACATCACAGGGGGCTATCAGATATTACTTATTCATGGTCTAACTTGGATTCAACTGTAATTATGAAATGCACCCTAGAGCATTAAAAATGCAAGCGTTTCAATAGTTTCCCCAACAAACAGCAGAGATGAATCATGCTGTTCTAATACACTGGTTATTTACCAAGTTATGGTGACTGTAAAATAAAATGCTGGGAGAGCAACTTTGCAGAAGTTATAGTTAAAGAATAAAAGAATTTTTAATGCATTATAAATGCTTGGTTGAAAATCACCAATAAACTGTCTGCTTCCAAATACACACGTTCTTATTCCTCTGGCATGTTAGGATGTTAAGTATTACTACTTCTTAAGGAGATCCATGTGATAGCAGCAAGTGAGGGAAGGAAAAATCACTATCTTCAATCTACCTAACTTTTGGACATGTATTTTCAGCTGCATGTGCTCATTAAGATATATAATGCACATATTTTCTGCTTCAAAGCGTGACTTTCTTCCAATAATGGAACTGGAGGAATCACTCATATTGAAGAGTTTCAAACTCTCATATGCAGGTGGATTTGGGCCTGTAAAGAGTGAATAGATAGTTTTTAAAGTGGTGATCAAACTTATGCCATTAAAAAGGAACTAAGGAACCAACTGCTTTCCTGTTCGTTCTCCTCATAAGTAATTACCCTGCCACAAAGATTTTTAGGGAAGACCTTGACTGTGATGGATTCAGCAGAACAAATGCTTAAGTCTGATCCAGGAGTAAACACTCCGTATCAATAGAAGCAAGGTGCTGGTTCAAGCCTGGTGTTTATCTGGGATTGTATTAAAGCACAGTCTACTCCGTAAAAGCTGCATACAAAAAAAATAATAAAAGAAGTTGATATAAACCACTTGTCTGAAGGACCCATCTGGAGCTCCTTGCTTTAATTAAACTTAGCATGGAATCTAAAGCAAGATATTATTCCCACTGCTCATTTTAAAATGGGCATAATACTGCCTACTTTAAAACAGGTTTTAAGATCTGCAGTACTGTTTACTCCATGCATATCCCTCCTGAGGGAGTTCTCCTTATTGATCAAGTATTGGTTTATATTTGTGGAGTATTAACAGCTCCTAAAATAAAGGATAACACATTAGATTTTGAAACTTAAAGACATGGCCTGCTATTTAACCTCTTTGTTAGGACTTTACTTTTTTTGAGAACGGAAGAGGAAACAAGGATTGAAATTGCTCCTGTTGGTTCCACCTCCTAGGGAACCATCAGTTTTCTTCCCACTAAGAAATGAACTTTACCAAGCAGTTCATGAATGACAGAAGAGTATTTGGCTTCAATTGTGTTGAAACATATGTTTCTATTTAACTTGACATATTTTCAGAAGTTCAGTTGAGATTCAAAAGGTGCTACCTAAAGAGTTTTAAATTAGTCCACGGTTAACTCTTTGCAAAATCACCTCCTTAATTTATGATTTGTGTCTGATTATGTGTGAATATCTGCAGTTTCTCTAAGTCATACATTATTTGTATGATGTGGTAACTCAAAAGATGTCTTCTATGCCATTTTAAAAATAACTTCTCCATTTCAAAAAGCCTTCCCCCTGCCCCAACCTCCCTTTCCCTGCATGCACAGGACAAGACGCATTTGCACAGATGGGCAGACAATTTTCTTAACATATTTCTTAATTAAATGCTTCAAACAGAGCAGAGATTTCAATTTTCTAGGCTGTGATGTAAGCAGGATATTTAATTAAAAAAAAGGAAGACATCATAAATCCAAACACTATGCTGAAAAACAAAACCCAAACATCTTTCCTAAACAAGAAACACTTAGCTGTCTTAAATTAAAAGTACCTGAAAAATGTCACAAAGAACTGTACCAGATCCATAAAGTTGCTGTGTTGTGAGAATGCAATCTGCAAAAGAAAAGCAAATGCTTTCTATTACTTACTGAAAAGAAAACTCACATTTAAGATGCATTGCTGCTGGGATCAAAAAGTTACAATTAAGTAAGTCTTAATACTTAATAATTAAGTCAATTAACACTTTTGAACACTGTTTTGAAAAAGCACTGAAATATTCTGACGGAAAAGAAAACAAACTATAACTTCACATTATTTTGAGATCATATATGCAAAAAATGAATCTAAACAAGTAACATCTCTCTCTCCCAACAATGTTCAAGGAATAGTCTTTCAGTGCACGTTTACCACCTTGGAGAAAACACTAGTTCAAAAAGTTAGAACACAGAAGTTTCATAGACCTAAAAATAGAGCATCTTCAACTATTGTATACACAGCAACTCAAAGTACAACATTTAAAAGTTCAAAATGCATGCTCCTATTCAAACAATATTCATACATCAAAATCTCCTTGAACAAGTAACTTACACCAAGAGCAGCAAAAAGGCATGAAACACAGAAGATAATAGATACTGTAAAAACAGCTATGGCATTCATCTTAACTCACTTTCCTGCAATCCACTCAAACTGCAAAGAAAAAGTGAAAAACAACTGAATATTTTGGACAAAAAACAGAGGGAAGAAGCGAACAGGAAATTGGGAGGTGGTCAGAGGCAAAAGGAAAGATTAGGGAGCCTGGTTAAAAATAACAAAGCAGGGGGGAGGCAAGCCAACAGAAAGGCAACTCCTGCAACATTAGGAATCAGAAGTTCTTTCCAGGTACCTCCTATTTCCTCTGACTATCAATCTCAGCACCACAACAGGATATTAACTCTTTCACGAAGTTACTGAGTTTATTCTAAAACTAAACTGAAATCTGCACTTACAAAAGCTTTCCATGGATATTAAATTAACTTAAGGCATCCTTTGTTGGTTTTTTTCCTTGATAAACTGCATGTTATGGTACCATTAGCATAAATACAAATCTCTCCTCCCAGCAATAGTCACATTCCAAAACTCATGAATATAAGCAAAATGAGTTATTGCTTAGATTTCTGTTGCTCTAAAGCATCTTCTGTTATCATATTTGATTTAATTATCCATTGTAACTTGGTTTAGAATTTTCTTACAAATGCATTGAAATGCTCTTAAGCTGAAAGCTCCTTTATAGCACGTAACTTCTGTTTCACTGGAAAGCTAACTCAAAACCTGCAGACCAGATGCTTGTGACCTCAATATTACTGCCTACAAAAGACAAGAAAACACATAGTTTCTTGCTGATTTTTTACTTATAAAGTGCTTCCCAATAGCTTTCTGATTAGAAAAAGAGAGTGAGTATGATTTCACTTTTTATTTTAAAACTCAGTGCGTGGTAACTGAGGTGGTTTTATATTCGCACAACTATTCTGGCATTTCTCTAAAGCAAAGAATTTGCTTACTAAAACATCACATCCCAAAATACCAACATGTAATATATCCAATAGACAGAAATATGGTCTGAGAATAACTATGATGTCGACTGACTATAAAAGATGCATTTTAAAACAAAGACCTTATTATGTATTAACAGCTTATATTTAAAAATCTGTTTGTAGAAAAAGAAAATTAAAAGCACAAAGAAATCATCAATAGGCTAGTCCTCTGCAGACCATCATTAGGACCAGTTTCTGTAACGGGACTGGTCCTGTGATAGGACCAAAGCTTGCTCCAACTGGAAGAAGAAACAAGTATCTGCTAATTTTAAAAAAGGACAGATTCTATGAAAGATTAACAAGACTGCAAACTCATCTCTAAACTGCTACCAGAGAAAGGCTTCTCATTTTTCAGTAGTACAAGTGTAGGAAGAAATAAAACAGAAAAGGAAAATTTGGGTTTCTTTCACACAGAAGCACTATAAATGCTTTACCAGCAGTGGTTCTTCTGCCTACCTGTTGGAGCTCTTCCCTTGCAAAGACAACCAAGGATCTGTACCTCATATACAGATTGAAAAAAAACATCCTAGGTTGGTTTCTGCGATTTACTTCTCACAAGCTGAAAACACTTTATGCTATTAAACCTGACCAATCTGTGTCAGGCAATTTAATGTCATAATTGTCAATGCTTTGCTTACTTGGAGCTTAATTTCCCCTAATATAATCTGCTCCTAGGACTTAATTAATTCAGTTACATAGAAAGTTTGGTTAGAAATAGCTGTTAAAAGTAGACTGTTCGTTCTGGATATAGGAAAAATATGGCACAAATTTCTTAACGGTATGGATTTTTAATTAAGTTTAAATGACAGTAGAAAATTCATTTATCCATTCTCAAAAAACTAATTTTGTACCAAAGGCACAAACAGTGTAACTGCAGGAAAACACCGTGTATCTTGTGCTGGGATTGGGAGTGCATCCTCCAGGTACTGAGCAGACAATCAGCTCAGCAGCAAAGTCAAATTGCCACTTCCATAACATAAGCGTCCTTTAAAGACGTTTTGTACTATGTTCTTAGGAATAATGCAGTATCCTTAAGTAGTTAAGATCAAAACAGATCAGAAAATTAATTACATTAATTCCAGAGAATATTATAAAGTTAGTGTTTATCTGATCGGAAAAGGCACCTGAAAAAGCACACCAACCCATCATGCTTCTTCTAATGCCACATCATTTGAAGTATCAAAAAAAATCTGGCTGCTTTCCAGATGAACAAAAATAGCCAGCTATACGGACTAACAAAAATGTATAATTAAGAGCTTTGCTTTCTTTATCATTTGATTAGCATAAAATATTAAGCCAAGGAGAAAACTGGCTACCTCTAACTACCCAACAACATCTAAAAAGTGGTATAGTTTTGAAATCCGTACACAAGTATTTCAAAGGCATTAACGGCAAAGTACTTGGCCACAAAATATTTTGTGTAAAGGAAAAGCAATCTGAACCCAACTGACATTTCAGTAACAGCTGGTATTTCAAACTCAAAATACTTCTGGAGTTAAACTACAGTCTGCAACTGATACAAATTTTGACGATTGCATAACCAGGAATTGGTTCACATTAGTACTCGAGTTTGTGCTTCAAGAGAAAAGAAACTTGAGAATAATTTCAAGAGAATAATTTTGTACAAAAACGGGTCCAGCTGACTCCTAGTCAACTTCTTATCTTGAAACAAGCTCACCTTAAGTCAGGAAGTGCAACCACAGCTAAAGTTATTTAAACTCCATTCTTTTGATTTACAAGTGCTTTGAACTCATTAAAAAGTACTTGAATTTCATGTACCACTCAGAAAAATTAGTATCACCAAACCAATGGGAAACTCTGCAGAAATGTATTTTTTTACATTAAATATAGCAACACACAAATCTGAGTAGCTCCTCTCACTTAGCTGTAATAAACAGATTTACAGATAAATCATCACCAAGGTACCTCCTTCCACTTATAACAGTAACTTTTAGAGAAATATTTTAGAGAGACAGAAGCCAAACTATTAGCCACAATGGGGATGGGGCAAATCTCTCTCCAAACTCAAACAATTTCTAATATTATACATAGCATTAGTACTCCTAATCTAAACTTGTTAACTGAAGAACTGCTAATGTACTGAAGAACTGCTAATGTACTGAAGAACATTTCGAGTACAGCATTTTCAGAAAAGAATTTTGGGTACCTAAATGCTTGAGAAAACATGAACACACACAGGAAACTTTGTTTCTACAACTTTTCCTTCCCTGTTAACAATTCAGGATTATTTACATGCCGTACTTTTGCCTTTCTTCACTGTTGTATAAAGTGACTCAATTCACATCAGTGCTGCCTTTCTTTTCAACCTTACTTCATATCAGGGATGAGAAAAAGGGAAATTGAAAATGGGACTTTGAACAGGATACACTCCTAGAATAGAATTGTAAAGGACAGAAAAATAAAGTCTAATTAACTTATGAAACCAGAGAAGTACAACAGAGAAGGCGCAACATGAAGCAGGCTACTGGAGTTTGGTGCTTGCTGTGAATTCAGAAGATACCAAAAGGGTCCCTACTGCTACATCCATTAACCTCACCTAGCAGGTGGGTGAACACTACAGCACTTGTGTTTTGAAAGTCTACGGGACCACACGGCACTGAAAGCCATGGAAATCCAGAGATTTTAGGCTGCTTTGCTTTTTATTTAAATATAGCCCCAGTGCCAAAGCTAAGGAACAAAAAAAAGTAAGACTGAAAGGCTGGGAGCTCCCAGGGCTTCCAAAGAGATAAAGCCAACAGCCAAACAAGCTGCAGATGACATTTATGTACATCTTCCTCTGTTTCTTCCTCAGCACCTCCACTGTTTGGTTTTTTATGGTTAGAGGCAAGGATTCAATCTGACCTTGGAGAATACAGACAACAGCAACAGGATGCCATGGCCTGAATGCTGAGTGCCTGTGCTTCTGTCAAGGGACCTGCTGAGAAACAAATGGGTTTTAAGTATTCTTGAGCAATGCCAAAGTCATCAAAACATTCATTTTGCCCTCTAAGATAGTGATGGGGGGGACAGACTGCTCTTCTGCTCAAGGGAAACATCGTTCCCGGTTTCAGTTCTCCTTTAAACACAAATACAACAGTGCCCTAGTGAAACACATGGCAGAAAACAGATATTGTTCTTGGTGCTCTCCACTCAACAGGAGGAGTGAGCCAACTCCAACAGCCCCAGTGGTGAGGTTTCACGAAAAACTGAGCCAACCTAGCAATGCAGCTCCACCACCTAAAAGGTGGTCCCAGCTCTGCCACATGCTGCTGCTGCTGTTTCACATCTTCTGTGAACATCTTTAATGAGCCAAGGCAAGTCATTAAGCCAGCAGAGACCTAACCATAGGAATGCAAGGCTTTTTGCTGGTATTTCTGAGCTGACCCAGCTCACTGAGGGATCAGGCAAACTCAGCAGCAACCTAAGGGAGGAGCAGGGCAAGATGACCCTTTTTGGGCAGATGGCTCTCAAATCGTCTCAGTAACGTTAGCTTTTAATAAGGAAAGCATCATTTTACTTCCAGAGATGAGATTTATGGGATTCAGTCACAGATTAAGACATCGAAATACAGGAATAGAGAGGTACGTGCCTAACGTTCCTTTACACTCAACAGAAACCTCATCTGTGATTCAGTTGGCCAATGTAGGTGTCTATTACAGGATTATCTGAACAGTTCCAGATCTAAGCCTCCACCTACAATGAGACGTGAAACACCTAAGGCACATGACATAAGACATCTATTTGTAGACCCCTACATTTAGATGGTTCAAATTTCCACAGTGCTTCCTTGCCCTTGGTTTCATGGATTATGCCCATGTTTAGGCACTGAGTATCACACCACACTGCTGGACTGCATGCAGCTACGCTTGTGGTAAGGCATAAAGAAACTGGACCAGATGCTGAACAACAAAAAGGAAGCAGCTACTCATTTATTAAATCTGCTTTCAATGACAAGAAGCAGAGAGACATTGGAAACTGGGTCACCACATCCCAGTGTTAAAAGCTTAGATGATTCAATGAAAATGATGGAAGAACTTCATTGAATGAAGAAGAACTAAAATCAGGGATTCGAGCTTACAAGGACTACTTTGCTTCCCTCTTGCAAAACTCTTTGATGTGGTGGTAAGCTTAAAAGTAGACAATTTGTCTAAATCTGCTCCAGAGTGGCAAAGTGTAGGAAAAGCTCATACTATAAGCCTGATAAGCAGGTTAAACAGCCTGCATCCCTGTTCTCCCCACCTCAACATACAAATCCGCAAACTTGATTAAGATGAATCAGATAAATTCAGGCTGTAGGAGCCTTGAAAGGCAACTAAATCCAGTCAGAGACCTGACCAACATGTCCCAACGTTAGGATATAGGCACAGAGGGATAGCTTCATTATTATTTCTACCTTTCAGATCAGGCCATGGAGTAAACCACAAAGTACAAAAGAGTAGGCTATCAAGACTACATATCCTCTGCGTTAATACTGTATATCACACCTGGAACGAATAACCTCATTAATATCTACTTTTTCTTCTTTGCATTATGGTAGATCTTGGGGACAACGAACACAGGCTAACACCTCACAAAATGTTAAAAGAACAAAACATGAAATGTACACAGATTATATTAGTAATCTAGGTAAAACAGGTAATAGGGAAATGCAGTAGGATGACTGATTGCTGAGAGAAACCATGATCTTCTTAAAACAATCTAACAAATTCTGTTCTAACTGTTGGTGATCAAGGAGAATATATAGCAGTTTGACTTCAGGTAGGAGGGGAGCCTTGTATTACAGTACCCTAAAAAACAGTTTCTTTTTGGATGCAAGGGGATGA
Organism: Limosa lapponica baueri; assembly: GCA_002844005.1. NCBI lineage: Eukaryota > Metazoa > Chordata > Aves > Charadriiformes > Scolopacidae > Limosa > Limosa lapponica. The sequence continues at coordinate 2,168,650 of KZ505652.1, read as the reverse complement.
GTTGCCCGCAGTCCAACTTCTCCTGGAAAAGGTTTGATTAGCATTGTGCCCTCTCTCAGTTTAAACCAAACTATTTGCATTCAGATGTACCAAGTACAGTCTGGCAATTTAACAAATGGATAATGGAATACAGATTTCAGTGAATGAAGATATTTGACAGTGAAATGTGGATGCTGAATCTCCAAAAGGGAAGAGAAGCATTAGGGCTCCTTGTCTGTCCAGGGTTAAAGTTCAGTTAAGTGCAGAACCAGACACCTACACTGAAAAAAACAAAAGGTATTTGCATCTCCGAGGGAAAGCAGCAAAGTTTGTTACAGACCATGATTACACCATCATTTTAACTCTTCCATAAGTGCTGCTGGACCCCAAGTGTGCATCCACACCCTCTCTTTAATTGCTTGTTCCCATACTTCCCATTACCCAGCAGGAGTGTACAGTGTATTTGCAGCTCTATAGTAAACCAGATCATACAACCCACTGTAGCTGAAAACTAATCTTTGCTGAGCCAGTTTTCAGGTGGACTCATACTCTCATCACAATCACTGCCCCAACGGGCAATGTGGTGCCACACCACTGAGGTAGGAGGACATTCCCTTTCAGAGGCACCATGGATCTATTTTAAGTGAACAGCAAAACTACATCCCAAATTTTGAGGTTAGGAATAAAATTCAAGCTGATTTGAGCCCTGTAAGTCTTCAAAAGCTGTGAGAACAACCTGTTCCCCAGGGGAAGGTTTTCTAGACAGAAAAGTTAAACCATAAGTTTAAAAGAAGGAAGAGTCTTACAGCAATTAATTGCAACTTGAAAAACTCTTGACACACAACAAGTTAAAGTGCAGTGTGACTCACAGGTGGGAGATCCCAGAGAGTTTGTAATACGCCTAATGGTGTAGGTGTGGACATCAGAAGGAGGAGATGTGATGCTCAATTGAAAGCTGACAAATTTCAGTAGGGGATAACCATCCATAGCTGCAACGCCAGCTGATCTGACAGCCAAAGGTCCAGGAGAGGTGGATCACAGAAAGCAGAGAAGTCCCAAACATAAGTCCAGATTGATCTGTTCTGCTTGCATTAAAAGAATTACTCATTGATCATGAGAAGCTAAAAAAACAATTTGCATCCAAGCACACTCAACAGCCTGGAGCTTTATATTTTGTAGAAGAAAAACTTGCGACCAACTTGGTGCAGCTAAAGAGGTTCACATGCTCAGATTTACATTCTACAACAAGTAAAAATAAAATCTCCACTAAAATTTGATTTTCACACCTACTACTATGAGCCACATTGCTCCTGTGTGGAGGACCAATGAAAGAGATAAATGACTTATTCCTCACTTGCTGCAATACTAACTAAGCCATTGAGCTTTACGGCACAAGCACTTGATACTGTGCAAATATAAAAACTAGTTCACTTCTGAACTCATACCAAGATGGAAATCGATTTATATTCCAATACTGTGCCGCCTTACTGCAGTAGTCACAAATTGTCACTTTTCAGCTAATTGGCTGCAGTCAGCAGTTGGCTCAGAAATGCCAATTATATATGCTTTGTCTCCCCATGTGAGCTCTGAGATTGCTGTGCAGAGCAAACATGGGCATAGCTGTCTCTAAATTAAAAATAGTGCTTAAGAGTTAGTCCCCCTTTTCCTTGCATCAGAAAAATTACCACACAAATCTGACAAATGGGAAGTATTTGTTCAATAAACAGCCAGGTGTTGAATAGCGATGCTTATCTAAATTTAAAGTGCACTAGCAAACAACGTTCTGGAAAGTCCCATAATTGGAACCGCGATCTCAGATCAGACCCTGCACACCTACTCATTACAGTGACACACTACCACGTGCTACAAGAAACCTGAGGCAGGGCCAGAAAAAACCTCAGCTCTTATGGATGTCAGGCAAATACCGTAAAACTAAAGATCATCCGTTCCCATAGACCTCTGCCACATATACTCTCTATCCCTCCCACACACTGAAGGTGGCAATGGTCATGCAAGAGAAGAGTGATAAGGTAACTGGAGGCTATTATAGCAATTTTGCAGGAGAGGAAAAAAAAATAAATACAAACCCAAAAATAAATACAAAACAAAATAAAACAGCCCAAGCTCTGGCTTTCAGGGCCATGGCAGTAAGAGGGTGTAGCTGAAATAACAGCAAAGCTAGGTGCTGGTGCTAATGAATCTCGTGGGTTGTGCAGGCACTGGTGGTGATGTCAGGCTGTAGGAAAATACAAGCAAGAATTCACAGCCTTGTAAACTCTCTTTCGACACTGGAGTTTGGGGTCAGTTGCTGGATGCTCCTTCTTGAGAGGTCCTGCTCTGTGCCTGCTGTAAACAGCAGCACCATACCTGTGGTTGGCATTAAAGAATTGTGAAAGATGACTTCTGATAAACCTTGCTGCAATGAGTTAAGAGGTACCATCCCAACTCTTCTCTCAATCCAAGGAGTGTCAGAGAAAGAATTCACACCTATCATTCTGCCCCAAAAATGTAATGTGCAACTTCCCAGGCTGATCTAGAAGATGGTGGCTTTCCACCGAAGTCCTGTGTTTTGCATTGCAGCCATGAGGCCATCCTTGCCGGTGTCTCCATAGGCACAGGTCTCTTGCATAGGCAAGCCGAGGTGAAACTGAAAATTCAGGTAGCAACTTCTAAAATAAAACTTCAGCAAAAATCCTTGTTTGGCTTTGTAAAGTTTGAGAGAACATTCAGTGAAGAAGCAGCAGTCAGGAGGATGAGGAGTAGATCCAACAAGCTGAGATGGCTAAGTTACGATTCAAAACTTGCTAAGGTGGATTTCCATGGGAAGGGGACCTCTAATGTGCCTTTCAATTCCCCCAAGCTTCAGGTACAATCCCTCCCAAAGCAGAGAGCACAGCACACAAATAATTATGGGTTCTTGCAGACAACTGAGCTAGCTGTTCAGTTGTTTCAACTTCTTGTTGTTGAATTCTGGTGAATTTTTACATAACTCACTCTTAAGACTAAAGTTAAAAATAGCGCATTTCATGATAACAGCAATTAAGTTCAGGCAAATTACTATCATCAACTGGAGACAAAGACTAACAACATTAATCACTTCTATCAGTAAACAGCACCACAGACCAGTTATAGAAAAGAAACTCCTTTAAACTATCTTAAAGGTTTGGAAACAGAACCGAATGGTCAAGGCTCTCCCACCCTCACATACTGCTTGCAGACGAAAGTCTTTACTTACCGTTAGCCTCTCAAAATCTATGTATTGGTAAGGTGTCCGGTTGAGTATCTCAGAATGCAAATTTTATGCTTGGAATTCAAAAGGAAAGTGTAAATAAATAAACAAGTACAGAAAAGATGTTGTCACATTGCTCCTGTCCCCAAACAACTGACTTCCAAAGTGCTGCTTTTTGTCCAAGAAGGGATTTCTTGTTGTTTACAAACCCTTGTCCATGCTTAACCTTGCAGACTGACTGACAGGCTTGGTAGAAGTCACCCAAAAAGGTGAGCAATCCCTATGTTGCCTGGTTTAATTCTACAACCTCTAAGCACCAGTATCTTCTCAAGTACAGCACAAACACTTCATGCCATTTCTAAAGTTTAACTAGAGGGAAAAAAAAACCCTCTTTGCTAAAAGTTTTTGCTTATTAAATGCAATGCAGGTAAGGAATGCACTTCTTTAAGAGGAATTCAGCTGAGGAAAAAAACATGCAATAAAACCCCCCATTTAAAACAAAAAAAAAAAATGCACATTTTCCACTGCTCGGTCTAAAAGCAACAAGTTCAAAAAGAGGAGACTTCTTGAAAACCTATATAAAATGTCAGCCCTTACGCTGGACCTTCGATGTGTTTATGCTGCAAAGCTGTTTCGAGTTATCTTGAACTTGGCGGCGGGGATGCCACACTCGGGCACCAGCCCAAATGCCTGGCAGTCGGCGGGGGGCTCGCAGGGGAAGCGGGTGCTGCCGGCCGAGCAGCCCCCCCAGACACGTCCCAGCAGCAAAGCTCTGCTGGCTCCCAAAGCACCAAGCAGTTTGCCCGTGCCACAGAGAGAAGAAAAGAGGGTATAAGCTGCAGCTGAGAATAATATTTTGGTTACAGAGTGAGCTTTCTTGCCACTGTATGAGTCTTTTAAAGAGAAATATGCTGATGTATTCCTTATTTTAAATGGATTTGGATTTATACGCGACTGCAACAATTATTCTGGAGACAAGGCAGCTTTGAGCTACTTTGAAAAAAAAAACGTTAAAAAGAAGAATGCCAAAACTAGACACAGAAAGCAGCCACTAGCATTAAAACACTCCACTCTTCCCAGTTGCAGGTCCTCAAGTACCTCCCTCCAGTCTCAGCCGCTGCTGTTTGGATGCATTTGTGAAGGATCCGATTCCCTGGCTTCGTGCCGAGCAGAGCTCTGGCACCATCTGTGTGCAGAGTAAGTTACATTCGTCAGCATACCAACTATTTATGGAGAGCTTTAGCACGGAAAAACTTAAAACTTTAGCACACAACAGCTCAAACACTCAGACCCTGAAAGTCCAGCAAAAAGATGAGCTTTACAGTCTAAGAAAACTTGTGTGCCCAAAGCTTAAAAGGAATAAAAGTTGTTTTCTCAAAGAGCTTGCAATGTAAGTACACAAGGGGGAATCAAGAAGAGAAAGAAGAGTAGAGCGGCTAAATACATATTAGCAATTTATTTTTTTTTTTATGCTGCAAAATAGCTAACAGATGGAAAAAGGCAAAACCTTATGTCTTGCATCATTTCTGACCAGACAAAACACTGGAAATATATGCAAGACAGAGCTCGGTGTTACAGTGGTATTAGTGGGAAAAAAAGCTCTGTCTCCCTCTCTGAGAAAGCCACGATTTCTAAGGATCATCTGGGATCAAAGATTTAAAACGTTTATCAATTCGTATCAAAAAGATTGCAATGCACCAGATACAGAAGTCTCTACAGAAATTCTAAGGATTTTACATCCTTAATAAAGTAGCAAAATAAGCATGTATCTTTATATATTATATGTATTTTTAAACTATATATTTAGCTCAAAGTTAAATAAGTATATAATTACATAAATAAGTAAATAAAAATACCTTTTAGTGACAACATTTCTCAACGTTATTATGCAATATGGAAGCCACATGCTGTTTCAAACCTGGTGTCACATTACTACGTGGAGTGGCATAAACAAAAAACCCTCAAACTTACATTCAACAAGCCACCTATTTGCAGGGAGAAAAAAAAGACAGAAGAACTAAAGATATGCACAATAATTGAAAGTTCAACACATTTTAGTTTAACTAGCATAGTTACGAAATAAAATGCTGGGAGCTTTAATAAACATGGTTCTCTCCACTGCATACTCATAAACTGTGGGACTGGCACCCTGATCTGTGTTTCCAACATAAAACGAGAAAAAACATCAGGTACTTTGGATGGAAACTTTATGCTGTGGAGCACAGGGTACGTGAGCTCATGGAAGGGCTGATCAAAAGGCTGCCTCGTTATGTAGTATCCGTAACGGTTTTGAAAGAGCTATGAAGTCAGAAATCATAGGCTGGGCTGTTTTATTCATCAAGGTTTTATTCGTTGAGAGCCTCGGCTATGATTTTGTGTTAAAGAAATGTTAACATGAAAAATAATAACACTACTGCAAAGGGAAAAATGAACAACCTCTATATTTATACTCTTATATCAGCATTAAAAAAGGACAGGTAGTTACTATCTATCACGAAAGGCTTTCATTTTGTGATCAAGAACTTCCAAGTAAAAAACTGAGCTGACAAATCATTCTATCATGACGTACATCAATCCCCATAGTCAAAATATTCACATAATTTAACGACACTTTGGGCCCAGGTGTAGGAACCAGGACAGTGCTAGTCTTGCATGCAAACCAGATTGTTTTAAGAAATAGCTACACATGACACTCAGAATTAAGGAAAAAAATAAAAAAAAAAAAAAAACAATTTAGAAAAAAAGGCAAAAACAACAAAACCCCCCAATTATCCCAGAATTTTATTATTATACAGGGCTGATCTAGCACTACACTGCCCTGACCCCAACTCTCCACACTGCTTGCCAACACTGCTATGAGCAAGATTTGCCAATATGGTAAAAAAAAAAAAATCTTAGTAATACGAAGTCAGGAAACTAAGTGAGAGAAAAAGAAGTTTTAGTGACATTCCAGGAATGGTTTGTTTTTAACAAAAGCAGAACCACAGAGACATCTGAGAGCGATTATTTGAGTGCTGGTGGCTCTGTCTTCATTCTGTTAGCTAAAAAAGCCAGAGGCTTTCTGGTTTTGTCACCCTGTGTTAGTACAGGATATATTTTTCCCCTGTGGTTCAGCCAGGCTATATCTACTGTCGCATTTGAGCATGTTGGCTTCTTATATTTTATTGGCAGTGCACTTTTCTCCTCTTCATTAACTCTGCTTACTATTCTCTGACTCTTTAAATAAGCTTTTGTATAAGGAAATATATCTAGGTCTTTTGGTAGCTGTAAAAGCTTCCCAGCAATGGCCCACATTGCTCGTTTTCTGAAATATATTTGAACTTGAGGTTTACATTTACATTCAGCAGCGACACACTGTATTTTCAAGAAGAGCTATTCAGCAGAGAAGTACAGCAACTGCAGGCAACCAGCACATCACCACCCTGGGCGTCACCCAGGAGAAATTAATTGCCTAATGTGGACTTTGCTTCCACAGAAAATTAATTCTGCATTTTTTTTAATATTACGCTTTCCAGACCTGCATCTTAAAAGGAAAAAAAATAAAATATCAGCTTCCTTAAAACTAAGACAATCCATACATATCTTACTCCCATATCCGGAAAAAAACTCATCCTAAGAAATCTTCATGGTATTATTAAATCTGAATTTCAGTCTATGTCTCTCCATTCTCCTTTAACTTTTCTTATTTATGCGGCTAAAGTTTTGCAAAGCGACACGAGCAGACTTCCAGTGTTATATGAAGATATTAAAATAAACCTCACAAAGAAAGATACATGAGTCACTACAGTCCATCCCAAGTATAGCTCAAGTTGTCAATATAAAGCCCCAAGATTTCAATGGTTGGGTAAAAGGATAAAAATCCCATGCAACAATACAGCACTTGGGGAAAGTTTAGCATGCACAATTTTCAAGGTAGCTGAAGCCCCCACCTCAGTAAAAAGTACTGAAGTTGCAACACTGCCTAGCAAGGGTTAACTGCCTTTGAGAGAAACCTTAGGTTTTAAGAATTTAAGAAGCTGCTAACAAAAATACTACTTAATATGAAAGGGAACAACTTCTAAAAGGAGAAAAATGTCATCGGTTGATGCCAAAAATAAGAAAGCAAGAGCAGATAAAAAGGAAGCAGCTGTTTCATGTTTTAAAGTATCATTTAACTGTTCTGTTTTAAATCTTTCTGTCCCCAGCAGAAGATGTCAGTTTGCCTGTTCTGAAAAATCAGCGTGTAATTGCATGTCTCCAAAAGTAATTACATTCAACAGCAACTTTCATCAGATTAACAAATTGATTTACGTTTCATTGTTCGGTTTGAAGCAAACCTCTCACCACAGCAAGAGGGATGGAGTGAAAGAGGCTCAAAAGCACCTGCAGTTATATCTAAATAAAGGCGAGGGGCATCATTAGCAAACAACTTCAGCATTCCTGTGCTTTCAGAAGAAAAAGAAAAAGAACCTTTTTGGAACAGAAGGGTCCCAGAGAGCTAAGGATGATTATATCTCCGCACCTACACCTATTCTTCATTAAAGGTGCATGAGGAACACTGAGGACCTGGCAGAAAAGCTATCAAGATCACCATCCTCAGTACGAATTCAAGCCTACATAATTATTTTATCAAAGGAATCACTACCTATCTATATGTATTTTATTCTCCTTAGCCAACAACAAAGACATTTTTTCTTTCTCTTTACCCTTACCAAGAGCTTTCATTTGATTAGCCTGTGGCTTTTGATTACAGAATGACATTAATTTAGAGAATGGCTGGAAACCTCCATGGGCCATGTCCACTCCACAGGGATATTTATGCCCTGTATCAAATGCCTAATGTTTCCTCCAGAGACGAATCAGGATATTAGAGTCAGTTACAGACCCCGCATTTTAACTGCAGTACGGTTTCTTCACTCTATCCTATTATGTGCATTATCAAAGCCCTTTAGTTAGGCTGCAAACCTCAAAGAGGTAACCCTAGAGAGCATCACTGCTGGCAATATGCATGTCACCTTAAAGACGTCGAAAGCCTAAAATAAGGGGAATGTGTAAGCGTGGGATCTGACATTCCTCCAGCTCTGTTTTTAAGCTGAGGGGTAGTCTTCCTCACCTGGCAGGAGCTAAGGGTACCCCAAAGCTTTCCGTGGCTGTAGCAAAGTGTCATCCATCATTTAGCTCTGCAAGAAAACAATGCTTCCCGAACCACATTAAACACTGAATGGCAAGTAAAATTAAAGCTTAATTGCAACTGGTATTAAGATTCATGCTAATGAAGACCACCTGTTTTACGGGTTACATTGCCAATAAAAATAGCAGGATGGGGAAACAGTATCAGAAGAAGAAATTCAATCCAAAACTGCTTTAATGCAGGAGCTTTCCTTCGAAAAATGAGAACTTGGGAAGATTTCAGTATTTGCATGCTGCTGGACAGAAGAACCATGAAACATTAAAATAATGATGATAAAGATCAGAGTAAGGGCTCTGTCTGAAGATTATGAAGACTTTTCAGGAATGTAATTCCTGGCACTTTATAGAATTTTTGTTACTATTTCCCACTTAAATAGCGACTTTCAGCATAAGAGAAAATAAGCCTGCTTTAATCAACCAGAGTGCCATTCCTCAGAAGAATCTCAATCCAGTTTATAATTCATCTCTACTCAGAAATCCAGCTGACACCAGCAGCATATGGCTCCATGTGAACTTTGCCTACATCCTAACACAGGAAGTATCTACCAGCTTAAGAGAAAGATACTTTTACAACATTAGTGCCAGCTCTGTGAAGCCAAATAGATGTGAAGAGAATCTGCTCTCTTACATTCCTACATACATTCTCAGCATATCATTGTAAAGCAGGAGGAACTGCTTTACAGGTCAAAGGAGGCCATTAATGAAAATAATACAACCCCAGAGCAAACCCTTCGGTTGCAATGAGAAGCAGAGCAGAAGTCTTTTGATGCACGGGAATAAACAGAGATTGGTCTGTTCCCTCCGACTAACAACTAAGGAAAGAAGAAAAGGTCATAAAACTGTATCAAAATTAGTAGTCTCAGGTGTAATATACAAAGCACTCCAATCCAAAAAAAGTGTCATTTCTGAAAGCTTTATTCAGAGCAGAATCATACTCCCACGTCTATTTGAAATCTTATTCAATCGCAGCAGTGCAGCTCTTAACTGGAGCACTAAAATGCGTATTTTGCTTCAAAACTTGGATGCAGTCATCCTGGCAATATCTGCGCCAGCAGTAAGTTGACAAAAGCAACATAAGGCAGTGACAGGAGGGCCCCAAAGGAAGGCAGTTCATTAAAGAGTACATCATCCAAGAGGTTTGCACAGAGCAGTTTACATTTCGCTCCTTGGGACGGGGACGGCGCACGCAGCGGTTTCTGTACACACAGCAGCAGGCACGCCGCGTCACCCGTGGATGCGCGAGTGTCTACACACAGGTTAGTGACAGTCACCTGGTCCATCACCAAAAGAAAGCGCTGCACACGACAGTGGCTGATTTAATTACAGCACATTTGAGGCTGTCCTCAATTTTTCAGGTCTCCCATTTGTTACAGTTTCTGCGCTTAAACTTTTGGCAGCTCCTCGGAAGGCAGTGATTAGTTCAAGGGAGATGAATTATTTCCACCTTTTGATTCACGATTCACAATTTCAGCAGATGAACTAGACAGCAATTCCACACTTTGAGTGGGTTCACAAACATTTTCCTATTTCCATCGTCTTTTGAAATATCTAGAATAATTATGACAACACATTATGTGACTGAATTAAGCTATCCACAGTGCATTAACTTTCTGTGTAGAAAGGAATAAAGTTTTAGAAGAGACTATCTAAGACCCACAGTCCTGAAATAAATCAACTGGAGGAACCTTGAAAAAAAAGCTTCAACAGCCCATGCAGAAGGTTGAGAAGCTAAAAAATGTAGATGACAGAGGCAATTTTAGCTATTTTTCCACTAGAGCCATTGTGAAATCAGAGTGGAAGGCAACAAATTTAAGTGACTTGAAAATTTCCCACCGGTTATCAAATTATTCCAGTCCTCAAGCACTGCAAGCTGTCTAATGCCATTGCAGCGCTCCACCAAGCAGCACGTGCAGTGATGCTACGTAGTCATGGTGGCACTTTTTTGAAGCCCAACATGATGATGAATTGCCAAGCAAACAATATATACTGAAAATTTAGTGAGATTTTCCAAATGGTATATTTTGTATGCAAGAGGCTGGCAAAATCCGTTCGTCTCTTTTTGTTCCTTGAAGCATTTGGCTCATAATTAACGTTTAAGCGCATTCAAATTAAAATACTTCAACCAACGCAAGGAAAGAGAGGAGGCAATTGCCAGTTAATGATACAATTACAAACTGTGTTTTTTTCTTAATCAGCTCCTAAGCATCTTACATATACTCAGAAAGTGGAGATCAATGCAAAAGGCTTCATAGCGAGGGCTCTGAATCTTGGTGAAAAGAAATCTAAAATCAAATGGGACAGAATGTTAATGAAAACAATTGTCTGGGTATGGAACAAGACAAGAACACAAGTTTATATTTAGTGAGTGGTAGAAAACACCATCAACAGTAAGCTGTAATGGAGCAGAAAGCTTACAGCCATTTAAAAGGGGCTGAAGTTAGCTGTATTAGCAACTATAATTTTCACCCCCTGTGCATTCAGGAGAGGGACTCACTGGAATCTGCTTCAGGTAAATACATGCTAGTTTAAACGTTGTTAAAAACTGCTGACATTTACACAAGTACCAAACACAGTTTCAAATTCTCACCATTAACTACTTGTCAGCTCCAGAACACAAGTTTCACCTCTGAGTGAGCTGACTTTTGCCTGGACTGAAAAGTTCTCTGAAAGTTTCTGCACTGAATGTCCTTGCTTCTTACTGTAGTATTGTATAGCTGAGTATTTGTACTCTAGAGCTCTTTTTTAATCTAAGATATATTTTGAAAGAATAACAAAGCAAATTTACAACACAGACTAAGAAAACCGAAAAAACAGTGGGGAAAAAGATCATATTACGTTTACACGACTACAGAAAAACATCAACCCTAACAACTTCCACTAACTCTTTTCCAAAGGGTGCACTCTCAGTTCAGGGGAAGTGAAGGAATATTTAGGGCAGTGCTTTTCCAAGTGAAAGAGAGAAAGGTGAACAGCTGTGGTTTGCATAAAGCTGACAGTCACCGTGGCCGTGCCAAACAAAGTTTGTTAGCAGAGAGCAGCTGCAAAGCAGAGAGAATGGAAATATCGATACATTTCTAACAAGACCTTACCTGGGTTTTCAAGAAAGCTTGGCAAGCTAAGGTTTAAAGTGAACTCCGCAATGTAGCTTTCACATCCGGAAACCACTCAGGCAGGAGGTGTTAGGAAGCGAACTGCTGTATTTTGAAGGCTTTTCTGCATTTTGCAGCTTTAGTTCTTTTACAAAATAATCAATTCATTAAAGCGGGGAGGGAAAGACATCCTAAACCAATATACATGACCAAAAAAAACCCAAAACCCTGAACTGAAGTGGTTTTGAAGAGAGGTGGAGCAAGAAGGAAAAAAAACGCCAGAATTCAGGATTGGCAAGGACACAGCTATCTCTAACACAAAAGAGCATTTGTACTCTCCAAGTCCAGATTTTAACAGGCAAGAAAAGAGGGAAAGAGAGAAAGATTTCAATCAAAGACTTCAGAATAAAGTTTCTAATTCTTTTTTTCATAGTGTGGATTGTAGATTAATTGCTCTGCAGTAAAGACTCTACTTTTCTGAAGTTGTCTGTTGCAAGATTTTGTATATACGTAAACACTTTTGTTTAGATACATCTACTGTATCTAAACTGAAAACAAGCCAGGATAAGACAGTGTACCTACAATGACTGTTTATTATGATATTCACACAAACAAAAAAGCCCCAGAATACCAGTAAGGCATGCTGCGCTGCACAGAACAGACCAAACACATGCATAAGCTGCAAGGTGACGCACACACACACCAGGAGCAAATATTTTCCAGCAGTCTGGCAGTAGCAGAGTTTCACTGACTTCATCATACTTCTTATATTAAAACCACTCTATTTTCAAACGGGAAATTGAAACATGTTCTGTAGCTGCCTAAAGTTTAACAGGGTAACTGCAATGAGCAGAACTGTAGGAGGCAGTCTCTGAGATAAGAAAAACAGTTTGCATCCTGGCCATACTGCAACATGTAGTTGTAATTAAGGAGGCAGCTTGCCCTGAAGTGCTAAACCCAACCACATAAGAACTTTTATGCAGTGAAATAAGGGACGACCACTTAGAAAAAGAAATAAGGGAGGGAATGTGGGAAAGGTGTGAGTAAAGAATATTCCTGACAAGAAAGGAGCGCTGAAGGAGCAGTCAGGAAAGCAGAGAAGTCAAGAAGTGAGAAGCCACCCCATGGCTCTATTTTAAATCTTGTAGTGAACCTCAGTCAAGGATCAACAGCTAGGAAGTCTTTTTCCCAAAAATCCATACCTTGAGTTATCTTCTATTTTATCTTATTGAAGATACACTTCTACAGAGAGCCAAGACTTCACAAAAAAAGGAAAAACAGGGAAAGCAAATAGTAAAGAAGTATAGAAAGGACAGGTAGGAACACAGACTGCAATTAAGGGCAATTGAGGGCAGCTCAATCCACCATGGAAGATTGCACAAGATCTGAAAGGGCACAGTGAGTCCTGGAAAAAAAAGATCATACTTTTTTTACAGACCTTCCTCTAGTTTTTCCTCTATGGAAGCATTACTTTTCATAATACCATCTTCTACTCATCAACTGCTCTGAAAAAAAAATGATCAGGATGGTGAGGAGGGAAAAGAAATGTTAAGAGTAAAGCAGTACCCCTAGATGGTGTAGGTGGGTTCCTGGAGAACGGCAACAAAGCCATACCAAAGTAATGAAGAACCGCTATTGCAAACATGAGAAAGGTCTGACATTCAACATCAATAGGTATGCAGAGGAGATGACAGAAAAACATCAATTGTGGAAAAAAGACTTCTTAGCTAAAGAGCAAGCTAAGAGAAATCATAAGGACCACATATTCCTGGATGCGGTATCGCTGCTAGACTTCTTCACAAAAGGTTTTCTCAATCCATAAGACCTGTTGCTATTTTAGACTTTGTTTTGGCAAGCAAAAGGACATTAAGAAGAGCTGGTGATATTCAATTACCTTGGATTGAATGCACACAAGCAAATTAATATTAAATTAAGGATAAAATGAGGTGTTTTAAAAGAATCAAAGTTCACTCTTTTTAAATATGAGAAATTAAATATGACAGTAAAATCAAGTGAACTAAGGAGATAAGGAATTGGAAAGCAGCCATCTAAGTATTTCTCTCAGGTCAAAGATGCAAAACTATTTGAACGCTGCATCCTCAGAACTAAACTCAAAAAGGACATTAGGAACAATTAAAAAGTCTACGCATTATGGAGAGGAAAGGATTCATTAGCAAGAAGCCAGAAAGTAGTACGGAGATAAAATAAGAACTGCCAAATGTCAAGCTATGCTAGACATCAGCAAACTATAAACAAAATATCAAGAGATGCTATTTTGTTTATAGTTTATGCTATTCTGGCTTAAGCATAGAAGTAAAGGAGACCAAAAAGAGAAAGGGAAGAGGGGATGCCATAAAGATAGGCAAGAGATCAAAACCAATCAGCTACATCCCTAGAACTAAATTACAGTCCTCATTAAGGACAAGGACACTGAACATAGGTGCAAGGCAAAGTTTCCAATGAGAACAAGGTTACAAAGAGAAACACAGGCAAGGTGGAGAAAAACCTCAAATATTTCAATGTGTTCAAAGTCAGTGAAAGCAGACAGCATGCATCCCAGCACTCCAAAAGAAATGGCACATGAAATAATGTCTCTGGTAGCAAGCTGTTAAAGCAATCTACCAGCTGCCTGTGGCACTATGGAAAATTTAAAACTTTTATTTAGAGGAGGGAGAATCCAGATATTCACACTCCCAAGACCTCAACAGCATGCAAAGTTTCAGGACAAGTTTTGAATAAAAGAACTGAAGTAGTAATTGAAAAACTGAATTCAACAAGCAATAGAGCTGACAACAGTAAACTGTGATATGCCAGCCCACTATTTCCTGGCTGTAAAAATATTTAATTGTATAGAGCTAGGAAATACAACTGAGCTAATCCAAATTGCCTTATGGATTTCAATACATTGGAAATTCCTGGGTGAGACAAAGATGGCGAGAAATATTTCAGGAATCATAGTGGTCAAGGGGGACAGAATTTAGTTCAAGGATGGTGTTTGGACACACTTTAACAGGTATCTTCATTAATGACACAGACCCAAAAAAGAAAGTGTGCCAACTACCCAACCTGCTGGCAAAGTCGAAGGAGATCATCAATAAAAATATGGAAAAGAACCACACAGAAAAACAACTGGATGATTTTCAGGACTGGCAATATTACCCAGTAACAGCAGCAGGATAACATTTTACAATGCTATTAGGCACTGCGAAGAATGTTCGCTATCAATACTGGGAGCTCATCAATTGGAAACAAGGATGTGAAAGAACAGGGTGGATTAGTCCATATTAAAATGAGTAAGGACTGCTAATTGCTGCAGCCTTGAGAAGGAGCAAAGCAAAATACTGCCATAAAAGGACCTAGGAAGGTCCGTAAAGAACATAGAGGTACTGCTGTACAAAGCAATGGCGAGACCTGATCTCCATGACTGACCAAAACTGTACAAGATTAATACAAACAAGGGCAGAGGGAAAACAAATGAGGACACGGAACCTGAATAACCTGTTTCACAGGACAAGATCATGCGGGTTTGTCTTGCTTAGGCGAACAAACACTAAAGGCTAAGAGAGGATATGACCTGTCCAAATTCATCCAGGGAAAAAGAGGAAGACCCAGCTGCCAAACAAGAAGATGGAGGGGGCATTTAAGCTCAATGACAGCACTGGCACAGGAAAAGCTAGCAGAAATTCACCATGAGTACAGGTAAGGGTGGAGACTGGAGTAAACACAGGAGAGCTTCAGGGATGGGAGACAGTTCTGTTCTTAAAACATCTTTTAACGTCTTAAAACATCTTAAAACAAAGTCCGAACACACAGTTCTGCATCAAGAAATAGCAAATAAATCAATCAGGGTAAGGGACAGTCCAGCACTGATTACGGAAAGTAATTTAGCAGTCAATATAACCTGTAAGTTAAATAAAATATGATTTTTTTTCTGACCCTGTGATTACCAATTTGATAAAAGAGAAGCCTGAATATTTAAATAAATCATTACACAAGGGCCCACCTTCGTATATGCAGGATGTACTGTTTTCAGCAGGGAGAGTAATATATCTTAAATAAAAACAATCAGGCTTAGTACTTGCTGCTTGAGTATCCAACAACATAGAGGTTTTAACTTGCAGCTCTTGCAAACTCCTCTATATCTAAAAATTAGGACTTGACAATGAAGACTAAGACTTTACTGATGTGTAAAGTGAAAACTCTTCAGCTGGAGAACGACTATCAACACTGTAAGTGATATTAAAAAGAACTAAAATGCAGTTCAAAGTCAGACTATCAAATCTACCAATCTGCAATCGACGAGACAAAGTTTCCCGAGTACTTAAAACCCACCATCTTTACCAGAAGGTGACGCAGACATTTCACAAGTATTCATAATATTTTTTTTAAAGTTCAGGAAATACCTTGAAAAATATCACTATAGCTTAAGGACCTTTTTTCCAGGTGGACCTTACTTCATTGCTCATTATTATCATGTGCATTATCTTTGTTGGAAGTGACCCCTATGGTGAGTTTGGGTGACTGGTATGTCTGAAATACCAAGTAACTTAATGTGAAATCATCAGCTTTCATAAAATAATAGGTTGAATAAGGGTGAAAATGAAAGAAAACGGGTTCCCACGTTTGACCAAGCTTCTTTAAAATGGCAGAATTCAAATACACAGAGCTTCATTTGAGATCTCTGTTCCAGACCCTAGAAGTCCTTTTGTCCTTCAAAAGGTGCCTGTATCACCCTGACTACACTGCAGATTGACACTTGACTTAGCCCAGAGCAATAAGGTCGCCAAGGTTTCTCTGCAGTATTAACTGCCACACCAGTTGCAGTTTCTGTGACTGCAGTCTGTGATCTACGAGTGTTTTCATGATCCACCAAGCTTCATCCACTGCTTATTCAGCATTAGCCTTATCATCACAGTCAGTCTGACATCTGAGGCAACATGTGTGTTAACTGACTGCACTGAATTGAGGGAAAAAATGAGCTTCACCTTATTCTGCAGGTACCACCAGCCTTGGGCAGCACAAGGAGAAAAGGGGTGGCGTTCAAGCTGTGCCTTTTGAGAACAAGATGTTAAACAGCGACACTAAAAACATTTCCTCTTGTTTTCTCATTCCAGGCTTGGGTTTTTGGCTATACGAGTCTTTATTTCCTTCAACATCGATACCTACACATTTAAAGCCAGAAACCTCATTAGAGCATAGCCCTGTTAATAAGCAAGCATCCCACGTTATTTCACAGCGCGTTTTCAGATCCACTGGGCTGAGGCAACATCAGAGAAGACACACGTTTTTGCTCTTAATCAGGAATATCAAACCCTTTGTCTGCTGCAGGATTATATTGAGAACTGGTTCAGCTTGGACCATGCAAAGCACAACAAATTGCCACATTGCTTGAGAGAAAGAAAAAAGTACTTCTAAATAATTATACACATTTTAAGAGCTCCTACCTGTATTTTTATCGGCCAGGTGAAATTGCTGACATAAACAAAGAAAGTGATGTTTGGATTGTTGCGGAAATCAAACTTCTCATTGGAGAAACTGTCCTTGTATTCTTTTATATTGGTTCTTGAAACAACTGGAATTTCCTCCCCAGCCTGTGTGCCAGCTGTTTTCAAATGTTAAAAAGTAGTAAGAAAAGATGTTTCAATGTACATTCTAAGTGGCAAACAGAAAGGGCAAAGCTTCCTGAATTTTAATGTTATGAAATTAACTATTCATCTGAATACTAGCTATTTTAAGCTGTATTGCATTATCAAAATCACTGGATGCCAAAATATAGGTGTACTAAAAATCAAATTTGCACCTTCCATGTTTCCGAAATACACTATTAAGACAGAAAAATATAGTTCTTTTTAATATTTTACTTCTGTCCCCCAGGCCTAACATTTAAAATCATTACAGAACACATTCATAGATTAAAAAAAAAGTTTCCCCAGTTATATTTGCATTTCTTCAAAACTGGTAACTGAAGCAAGCTACCAAAAAAGCTTAAATCATGCTCATTTTACCTGCAAAACTTGTAGACCAAGTAATGTTGAGGTTGAAGTTTTTAGATGCATTGATAAACATGTCCAGGTCTCTATTTTGCTTGGAGGAGAAAAAAAAAGAAAACCCATTTTTTAGGATAACAATTTTACTGTACTGTTTCCTAGCACCTTCACTGAAAAAAAATATCTTGGCATTTGTTATTTACATGAAGCAAATACATCAAGCAAAAAACATACATTTTCTGAAAGTAGTATTCTCCTCCCCAAGGAAAGCATAATAAAGAACAAAACAAGTAACAGGCATAGAATAAATCAGGAAAAACAGAGACACAACGTATTGTGTGAACAACGAGCAAAACTAGAGTTGCTCAGCAGTTGTTCGAACAACTGCAAAGAATCAACTGTGGTTCCTTATGAAATTTTACCAAGAAGATTTGGAACTGCATGGCCAAGCCAAGCTCAAAAATTTCTGGTTGCTTTGTGGAGCTGGACACACAGGCCATGTTAAGAGACTTCATCAGGAGATTCACAGAACCAAAACTCTTCATCATCAAGAGAAAATAAACGTATCCCCAAAGGATGAAGTTTAAAGGGAAAGTAGAAAATTTACCTCTTCAGGTGTTGCTACAAAGTTGATTGCTGTGTAATAGCGATCATCCTCTTGAGAAAGGCTGAAGGTGAACTGATAGTCAATGAGAAGAGTATCTGCAAGGAACGCATGGAGAAAGTTATCCCATGTCTTGGAATAAAACAAACTTCTGCAAAGCAAGGCATGATGTCGCTGAAGTGTTTCTTGCACTGAGAGCACATCTAGGAGTCACCATGCTGTTACAAATGACTCCAACCCATGTATGGTCCCACACAAAAGGGACAAAAAGTTCTTTTTAAGTTGAGTCTGGGGGGGAAGAGATTCTGCTCACATTTTCCAGGCAATAGCCTTCAGCCTTATTCTAAATGACTGTTCATACCTATACATTGTAGAAAACTTGCCAAGATGTTTATTTTTTCCACACTGCAATACCTCTACAGGGAATACTAGCAAAACAAAATAAGACTGTATAATCCCCACTTGGGAGGTGACTAAGTTCCATGCATGATAAGCTTCTGTACAACAGTGGACTGTACAGGCAGGATTTCTACAGAGAAGCTACTTTTTAATGGACCCATCTGCCATCCTACTCTGGGTCACACCATGTCCAGGCATGCCAGGACCAGTTTTTGGCCTACCTGTATGCCCTCCTATGCTTACGTCTGCCTAGGGCTGGGGTTACCACCTCTCTGTTAATCAACAGTGCACAGCCAGTTTTGGGGATGCGTCCGCCAGTCTCAGTATCCTTTTATTAAAAAGCAGTATGACTTGTACATATTCCCAAACCCACGCAGAAATATTCCAAGCAATAATAAATAAAAGCTATACATCAGTTGTTGTTTTTCTCTAATTGTCTCCCGGAGACTCCTTGTTGGATAAACATGAGCTAGACAACCTTCTGAGGTCTGTCCACAACTCCTATGAAGCACTAAGAAATTTTCGAGGAAGAAAACCAAGTGAACTGCATCTGCATAGAATGAGGTTGTTCCTGTAAGAGTTGTAAAGTTCTGCCTTTTTCCCCCTTTTTGCCCACTTTACCACCCCTGGCATTGGCAGCAATGAATTAGGTTATCCTTGCAAAGAGACCATCATAAGAAGGCATCAGTGCCCCTGTTTGGCTACACGAGCAGAATTCAAATTTGCTAAATACAGCATGTGGATAATTTCTGTGTTGCACAGAAATACTATTTGAGGCTTGCACCTTTATGTAATTTAAGATTAGATCTATCTATGCCTGCCAGTATGCTGATTGCTAATATTTGCAAATAGAAGCTGGAGTGTTTCCATTAAGTAATCTGAATCTTGGCAAAGTATCTTCTTGAATTGTACGGGAATCCAACTGTTCATTTCAGACGAAATGTGGCAATTTTGAAACCTTATCCATTCTAACATAGAACAGAATGTTTAAAAAGTGGTATTTTGCACTTACAAAAATTCTAAAGACATGGTTTGGTTTTGACTTATTAGGTATATATTTTAGAGTATTCTCCAGACCAGATTTCATTTCAAAGTCAGGTGAAAAACATTTAAAAGTTTGTTCTGAAAGATCCAATCACCACACAGACCTTATCAAGAAGAGTATTTTCATTCTCTTTAAACAATACTTTTGTGAAAACTGAAGTTTTTTAAAACCATTTTTCAGTCATTCCCTTAATCCCCTGTATTTTAAACAGATGCTGAGGCAACTAAAACTAGTTTTAAATAAGGTATTTTAAACTTCAAGCACATTTTTTATCTCCAAACAAATTCCCAAGAGTACTCACAGTAACACGTTCCTTTAAGTGGATTTCCCTGATACCTGTTTTCAACTTCACACCTAAAAAGAATACATATTTTTTAATAAATATATTTTTTTTCAGTTCTATTTATTCCCAGCCACTAAAAATCAGAAAACACCACCTGTGCTAATAATGGTACACAATTAAAAATAAAAGATGCATGTCTGAGCTATATTGGGCTGCTGAAGAAATTTCATGATCCTTGCACGTCAAACTAGCATGCAGTAAAAATGAAATATAAAATTCTGGATATTAACTTTTGCATCCACTTGGAATGCATTTATTAGCTCTTCATAATGCAGGGAACTGGATAACTTCAGTGAAAACCTAAAGTTTCCATTTACAGCTGTTCCAGGATCTAGTCCTATAAACATTTACTCATGTGAGCAACACTTTAAAAATAAACCTGGCAATGAAATCATTTGGAATGAAATTATTTCCACTAACATTACACTAAAAGCATTTCTGTTATGTTACAGAGAAACCTCCAGCAAATTTGTTGCTCTGAAACTGCTCCATTAAAATGCCTGAATGTCAAAGTCTTATTTCAGATATATTTACATTCCTCCAGAACAGCATCAGAGTGCACAGACAGTAAAAATCTACCAATTAAAAAGAAACTATTGAGGGATAAAGCACAGTCGTATGCATAGTTTGGGGGGTGGGGGCACTTTTTTTTCACCCCATCCCTTCTGCATGTCATTCTCAGTTGAAATGTTCCTAAAAATGGAAATCTTCAGGAAATCATTTTGTTCATGTTTCCCCCCCCAGGGGAAGCATGGCTGGCTGCACCGTCAATGAAGTTAGTCAACTGTCAGCAGGAAGAAATGAGCAGAGACATCATAAACACAATCATTAAAAAATGTAGGGGTTCCATGCCGGTATGTGCATAGCCTTTTAATTTCAAATAACAAAGTGAAATGAACTCACAGTTGACACTCGTCTCCTTTTATTCCCTTGGTAGTGCAGAAACATTTCCCTGTATTTGTGTTGCAGACAGACGCGTGGCCATTGCACTTGCAAGCTGTTGAGCAGAGGGGGAGAAAAGATGCAATGTTGAACGAAGCAAGAGAAACAGATTTGATAGCAATTAAGTTCTTGAGTTGCCAAACTGAGATACATCAACAATTAAAGTACATATGAAAACCCATTTGGTACTCTTTGGTTTCTTTGTGATACAGAAGGCAGCCAAAATTAGAATCGTGCGTCAAAACGGAGAGAGTGTGGGCTCCAGGATTGATGTTTTGTACGAAATCATGATCAGACTGTGATTTTTAGCTTCAAAAATTTATTTAACTTCCTCTCTTGTTGTTAGATAGCACTGGGGATATCATACAACTAGTAGGAAAAGGACAATATTTGGCATAGTTTTGGGCTTGTTAACACATTTCAGTCAAACTCAAAACTCTTGAGA
Organism: Limosa lapponica baueri; assembly: GCA_002844005.1. Lineage (NCBI taxonomy): Eukaryota > Metazoa > Chordata > Aves > Charadriiformes > Scolopacidae > Limosa > Limosa lapponica. The sequence goes on along the minus strand of KZ505652.1, from coordinate 2,147,419 downwards.
GACTATTTTACAAATAAAGCAGAGTTCATGGTGCTTTTAGGGCTTCTTCTAGAAATAATTAGACCTTTGAGAAAATAATGTCATTATCCACAACGTCAGTGCATCTGCAGTGTAAAACGGCTGGTACTAAGAATACAATGTCCATGCTGTAAGGGGTTTGGAATGTGTGCCTGAATATAGTTTACAATAGCTTTGGCTTGGTCTCACGAGTTGAATGCCACCAAGTCGTGGTTGAAGCAAATCAGGCCTACCCCTACGTTTGTGGCATGCCCAAAATAGACCAGCTCATGTACTCTCAGCGTGCTCGAGATGCAACAAAGGTATGACAGTGGGGATGTACAGGAGATTTGCTTCAAAAGAATGTTCCTGATTCAAATTAAAATGCTAACGTTGATGCCCTTTGAGACCTTTGTTCATAAAGAAGTAGAGGAGTACATGCAAAAAAATACCCTAAACCAAACCAAGAAACAACAACAAAACCAACACATGCAGTTGTCTTTGATATAATGTTCACTATAACTAGAAGAATGGATATAATAACTTTTCTTGGAAGGTAGGTGCCTTTCAGAAGTTGTTCTACCAATGAACTAGAAGGTGCATTCATCTGGAGCTGTGCATGGGAGAGTGTACAATATAAGAAGGGAAAAAGTACCCAAAAAGAAGATCCCTCACTTGCAGTCCCTGAGCTTGCTGGAAATAGTATCCTTTAAAGGCTAGTGCCTTCTCATTAAGAAGACATATGCCTTCTCATTAACAAGGCATGTGCCACTCAGTGTATCAGCAGATTCTTAGATATGAAGTCCCCATCTTGAATATCCTTGCCAGCCTCGGACCTTATTTTATGGATCCTTTTGATGTTTTCTTTATATTGGCATATAATGGAAGCTATATTGTATCAGGGACACTTAATTGTGCTTCTCAGATGTGGGTGACTGGTTTCCTAGCAGCAACACGGAACAAAATATGAAGAAGCATAAAGGCCTATTGTGGGAACAGTAGATTGAATGAAGATTTGACAAAATAATTGTATTCTGTGAAGCAAACACACTTCTCATTAATGGCACTTTTAAAAAAAATAATTTTTAATACTATTGAGAACGCATTGTACTGCCTTCCTTATGCTTTGCAAAAGGTAAGCAAAGTGAAATTCAATCAACATTCAACACTAACAAAAATTAGGAAAAATTTCAAATTTCATGTTGTTTAGATGCAGATCACAGTATCTTGAGCGCTAAGATTAATGTTTCCTTACCCTGCTCTTTAGCCACATGCTTATCAAGAAGACTGAATATTCAAAACATCATTATTTAATACAAAAGTCTTATTTATGAGCCCCGTAACTGGACATCATTCACTAAAGGACTAGAACAAGCACAGAGAAGAGAAATTTTCTCATGGATTTTCAGACAACTATGAAGTTTGGAAACAAACTATCAACAAAATGTACTAGACACCCTCACCAGAGTCTAAAGTTTCCCTCCAGAGTCTGATGCTAGAGTAAAAAGCCAAAATTACTGGAAATGGTTTTTTGACTGCGAAGCATGGTAACAGTCTGATGATGAACCACCTCGCAGCAAATCTCCTTCCACCTTCTTCACAAACCGTGGGTCACAGACTCGTTCAGAGATGGCCTCCGCTCCTCTTCCTACACTTGTCCAGCTTCCCAAAGGCAACTGCATCACCCACCTGGCCAACACCATTTTTCCATGCCAAGTGCTTTAGCCACCCTCCAAAGCCCCAGGCAGCCTCCGGAGGGGGGAGCAGGAAGAACCCTGGCACCAGCAGCTCATCGTGGGCCACCAGCAAACACTCCATGGAGGCATTCAGAAGCGCTGCCGCAGCAGCAATCTGATTTCAGGTATAATAGCGCCTTCCGTTCTCTTGCAAATAACTTTCTTATCTACCGCTAGCATATTTTCATGTGAAACTTTAATCAGAAAATTCAAAAAATTCTGAACGCAGAGAACGCACCTTGCAGCTATTTTTACATTTGATGTGCTGCATTTCCTGCCCTTCCTGATTAACACTTCTCTACGTTGGACACTTCCTAAAAGCAACCGCTGAGGAGTGATTTACCCACCATTTAGTTATTATCTGCCCAGCTTTGCAAATACCAATGCCTATGATGATATGCAAACAATTCTTCAGGAGAAATAACTGCAGTTTTTAAAAAATTTTTTCAACACAAAGGATATAGCAGTGTTCACCTGCCCTGGTGGCACAGAACAGCAGGAAAAGGCAGCTTATTCCATCCGCTCTTTTTATTTCTCCCTGGCTTTTGAACCCCATCACTACCACATCCAGCTCTGCATAGCCTTACCTGTTTAAAAGGCAACCACGATCCTAATCCCGTCGCTCAAACTTTTGATGGCTCAACAGAATGGGAAATGCCAAACACCAGCACTTTTTCCAGCACTGAATATTTGCCGTTTTGAGGATATTTATGGTCCCCATTGCTGCTGGGGCCACTGGGCTAGCGCTGCAGATCTGCATATCAAAGCACAGGGACTCACACTAGGCACTAAGTGTGAAAATACACAGATGCTTGTGCATCAGGATGGAGCTCACCAACAACCACCTCCAGCACGGATGTGACCGCAGGCTCTAAACACAGAGCAGCACACAATATTGCACATAAATGCATAAAAAGAGTGGAATCAGCACATCATTAAAGGGAAAGGAAGGGGGGACCATGGCTCAGAGGAGTAGGAGTAGCAGGAGTAGGCTCTGCTGCCCGTCAGCCAACCCTTATCTGAAGAATTAGCCTTTGGAAACATTTTCACTGAGCAAAAATTACTAATGGCCAGCAGTCGCTCTGGCTGCCTCAGGATGATTTCCTCTCGCTTTTTCTCTTCCGATCCACCTCGGTCTTTCTGCCCAGCTTCCTGCTTCCCTCGTTCTTTCGCCTTCACAGTAAATAGCGTTAAATCACAGCAAATTAAAAACCTGGGTCCAAAGCACTTGAGAGCAAAGCACTTTTGACATGAGCTACTAGTTTCATCAGATAACAAATGAATGCTGTTCCACAGTCTCTCAACACATTTTCTAATTTCTTTTTCAGGCATCTGGATGACTTTAGTCTATCATTCATTATCTCAACAACAAACTAAATTTGGACAATCCTCATGCGAAAGAGTCCACAGTAACTTATTCTCAATTTCCACATGCATAGAAAAGTGACAAATATCAAAAGGCACGTTGTGATCCAATGATTAAACCTGAATGCTCAGAGCGGAATTATACATTTTCTCAGGAAAACTCAGTCCCAATTTATTAATTCCTGCACTTCAAATTATCTTCACATGAAATGAGTTTAAAAATATCAGCCATATTTAATCTCGCAGATAATGTTCTGAAATAAAGTGTCAGAGATGCACCTTATCCTTTGTAGCTGTCCTGTTGTGCTGTCTGTCATGATTTCGCATCCCAGCTACTGCAACACCTTTTCTTTTAAGTAAAGTAGCCTTGTCCCTATCTGTGATGTTTTCACATCCCTCCTTGAATCTGTCTGCTGGGATGCTCTTCTTCATAGCCTCAAACATCCCTTAGTTCTTCTTGCTTTAGGAAACGGGACATTCATGCTCCAGCTACTGACTCTCATCTTCATCCAAAAGGTTGATGCTACTTCCAGTAAACATACTAAATGAATTTTGAAGTATTTTCTACTGGATTGTCTCCACACTTGGAAGGAGCAATTGGAAGTCTTCGATATCCTCTCATTAATCACCTTCATTTATTTATTCTGGGATGCCTACAAACCACCCACACTCATTTCATAGAAGAACTGATACTACTCTGACATCAAATAATCTTATTTCTGTTCTATCTCTTCTATCACTGTATCTAATGATATGACTCCACCTAAATATACTCCGTAGAAGTTCTTCAGAGAGAGAAGCACCTTCCCTTACATCTGCCTATCACCTAGCACAGTTGGATTCTGGTTTACAACTCGTCTCCCCATGCTGCACTACAAAATTTGCAGTAATTCAGAGTAATGTTTAAAGGTTCAAGGTCAAAACTTCAAATCTTACGTGTTCATTTCTCAGTATCACCTGTATTGGTCCTTCAAGAAAGATTTTTCCCCAGGTTGTTAACTAGATCTTGCACAACTGAAAAACATTCTTTGTGCCAAAGAGTCCCAAAGCACTTTATGAACTTTTACAATCTTAACAGGGATCACCTGAAATCCAGCCAATTCCTCAGTGAAACATGGCAAGTCTTTTATGAAGCAGACAATTATAACAATAAACACACAATACCTCAACCAGAAGTAACGGAAAGTGGAATTTAGATAAGCAGAAATTTGTTCAAGACATTGGGATTAACACTGTTTCTTTTCAAAACAGGATCATTAAACACTAAAATGAGCTGAATTTTTCACTGTGGTCATTTAAAGTTTATAAAGGAGGGTAAAAAAGTCATCTTTATCTTGTGCAATGAAAGTCAAATAATTTCATCAAGAAGTTTCCCTATCTTTGATTTGAAGAAACAAGGATTGTGCCTTGCTTGCAGAAAAGAAAAAAAATGTATTACCAGGATCAACTTCAGTTAAGATAACAGAGGAATGAGTAAAGAGCGAAAAACATCAAAGACTTCAGCACGGGAAGATTTGAGGCATCACTTACGCTGACATGTTCCTCCATTAGTGGGATCACCGTAGTAGCCCGAGATACAAATTTCACAGTGTTTGCCAGTTGTCAGATTTTCACACTTCTCACAGATGCTTTCATTTACACACTTACTGTGCCCATTACACTGGCAGGCTGAAGAAAACAGAAAAGGATGAGTATTTGTACTCAAATACAGTGCTTCACATAGAGCCCCAGAAGCCTGCGCTCTGCAGAGTCTCAATGAAACTATTTCATGCACCTTCCAAAGAGGTTCTTGCAGTATTGCTAGTGACACATGAATTCAAAGAAAGGTGTGTATTGAAAACCTGAAATTTAAAGCAACACACAGAAAACTGGACTCCAAAACACTATGTACATACTGGACAGACAGGACTGGAAGCTGCTACTGGGGGAGATTTCAAGAAGAAATGGGGAAGAAAGGGCTTAGCACCAGTCTGAGTAATTTTATTCTACATGTATGGAGTCAAACCCATTATTTCAGAATCACTGTGAGCATTACTAACAGTTAAATCACCCTTCAAAGAAAGAGTTGCCTTTCTTTCAAACAACCATAAAACAAATAAAGAAACAAAAGTTAAAAACTCAGTAACGTTTGTCGGGAAAGGAAAAATTTCACAAGAGTAATGCATAGATAAGCTTTCATGCAGCTCATCTCTGCAGCTCACCTGCAGACACCTGCACAACTCCTCCATCTCAAAATGCGTTATTTCTTGTTTGTCTTCCAAGCTCTTTTTCTCCCTCCATTAACATGAGGGAACAGAGACATTGGTACAGTCTTAAAAAGTCTTTCCCCTTGCATTTAACTGTTGCTGCTGTTGAAGTGTTTAAACAATTAAACGTTGCTCATTTACCTGGACACTGAATAAAGGACCAATTATAGTTGTTCTCCGCAGGACACATGCTGACATTAAGGACAGGCTCCAAGCTGTGTTTCCCTGTTGTGGATGGGGTTGGCATCTTGACCGGGCCTCTGTAGGAGCCTTCGATGCACTTCCCCTTGCCAGTGTTGCTGGGATCGGTGCACCAGCCGCAGCCGGGCTGCTCCAAACAGTGAGCACACGTGCAGTAGCCTGAACAGTTTTCAGCTATAAAAAAAAACCAACAAAACCACCAAACATCAAATTGTGGAATAAATCACTGTCCCAAAACACAGGGAACAACAAACACAGAAACCCTTGTACGTCTGTTGTGACCTTAAGCATTTATCCCACCAAATCTGTAAATATTTATTCTGATATTCACAGTAACACACATATATATTCATTCCTATCAGTATGTTTATTATAGAATCTAAGATAACTACTAACACAAAGTTTGAATTAATCAGTGAGTTATGAAACAACACAATACACATGTAAAGTTTTTCTAAACATTAAACGCCACCCACTGAAATCAGAGGTTTATGTTCCCAACTACAAAAGACCTCCGATTGATTTACAACGGATCTGATTACAAAATGAGCCATCCAGAAGTAAAGGCCAAAAAAACCAGTTTGTTTACTCGCTTTGAGTCTCTTCCTACCACATGTTTTAATAGCACACGCTGCTATTTCAAGTATTTATCTGAGCCAAAAAGCAGCACAGAATACAAATACAGAATAGAATTTGTCTTCTTTGGATGTTCAGAGCACCACATGCAGATCCCCTGGGCCCAGCAATCAACTAAATCAGGGAAAAAAACATCACCACCGTTTAACTGTTCCTTTCGTAAATGGGATTGTATCTCAGGGGTGACAAACTCTTTATATCTAGGAAAGTTTTTCCAATTCCTTTCCCAATACTATCTTTAAAAAAATTTTGTAGATTGTTGGTGTTCTAAGATGAGCAGGCTTTCTATCTTGAAGTTTAAATTGACAATATTTGCCTTTAAAAAAAAAAAGTAGTAGAAAAACGTTGTTTTCCATTATTTCAGCTTACTCATCTCCTGCCTGATGCTTCCGCCAATTTTTGACTTCTGGCAATACAGGAAGTTCACACTCTCATGCTTGACAGTTACCCGAAACTAATTTTCTCCATCTCTTATTTTGCAACACTGAGCTACCCAGCTTATTCTCATCAGCTTCCAAAAGTTCCTGGAGCAACTGCAGCAACTCAAACTGCCCAACTTCCCTCCTGGGAACACTGGCACTCCTCTCCCTCCGCTACCCAAAGAGCCTTGGCTTTCCTGACTCCTCTGCTCACACATAAATAATGATTTCTAAAACTGTTCAACCACTTTTAAAATTTCTACACTATTTCCCCACATTTTGAAAACAGAAAGCAATATTCCAAAACAACATAAATCTTTTGCAGTTTGCTCACCCCTACCTAAGAGGGGGAAAAAAAATTAATCATTTATTTAAAGTAAGTTAAGAATTCCTACTGTGGGTGATACCCAGACAATACTTCAGAATAAAACAGTCGTGTAAACCCTAATTGGGATTTGATGCAGATAATCTAATATTAAATTACATGGCTCCACATACAAATGAAAGAGATACAGAAGAGATACCAAAAAAGCTAATAACATGAAATTATGCAACAATTAATATGAAGAATAGGAATTCAAATAATGAAACAAGTACTTTTCCATTGGAAAAAAATAAGTGGACATTTCATCACCTGACTTGAAAGCCTTCACTATCCGCCATTTAGTTTAATTGATAGTTCCTGTAACCGGGACCTAATTCTGTAACGCTTTACATGATGCAGGACGGAGCTGCACACACTAAGCTCTTGTGGTCAGGCACTTCTTATTTTTGAAAATCCTCTGGGCAGGATGACTGATGTGCAGAGTTTGATGACTTTTGCGAGCAAACGCCTGCAAATACAAGATCCCAGTCCACCCGTCAAGCTGCAGAAGCAATTACTCACGTGGACAACTGCTCATGGTGTACCACTCCATGCACTGCCCATAGGGGAAAGAGGCCACGTAAGCATTGGAGTCCACGCACTGCTTCATGTTGCTGCACCACATGCACTCGGAGCTGCCGCTCGTGCACTCCCCGCACATGGTCCGCAGGGCACAGGGCGTGCGGCACTGCTTGGCGCTGTGGTTAGCTGCGGGCAGGGGGACAAGAGTCAGCTTCCCTCCAGAAACATACAGGTAACAAGCCCCGAGATAGAAAGACAGAGGTAAAAAGCCCTGTCTATTATTCAGGTTGAAAAATAGTTCAGTGTCACAGACCTGAAACACTTTGTTTGCGGTGTGGTGTTGTTGGATGGAGCTGGAGATGAGATATCTTATACCACGGTGAATATGAGAAATGCAGTACTGCAAAATCATTTCTCTTATTATGTATCCTCCATGAGTGTTAATGCTTTTGAAGATGGGCAGAAAACAATTTAAATGGTGTTATGAATGTGGTCTTTATCTCTCTGCAGGTCTGTTGATGTGTTCCTTAGCTCTTCTCCCAGCTGAAGCCTTGGGAAGAAACCCCCCGTTTTATGTGAGCACACAGGGACGTGTTTTAAGTTATTTGATCAGTTCCACACATAAAATGAGTATTGAAAGCAGAACTAACTCCTGTTTCCAGTGTGAGCCAGTGCTTTATCATCTGTTTCAAGTGACTCTTCTCAGACCATAAAAAACAAGTTAGAGCTTAAACCAATCAAAGTACTGCAAGTTAAAATATACCAAATTTTGAGTTCGGGTTCCACATTCTTGATCTGCATCCTGCACTTCCACAAAGAATGATTTAAAGTGGTGTAGCTTACTTGGAAATTTTATGTAATCAGCCAACTTTCTTAAAACTTAAAGAGGCACTAATTGGTATTCAGAAATAATCAGCTATAATGGAGAGTTAACAGACCAAGCCATTTTAAAAGATACACACTTCCAACAAAGCTGGAAGAGTTTTCCCAAAAGCAAATAGCTTCTTTTTCAAAGTGCTCATATCTCCAAAGTGTCTTGCCCAATTAATTTCAAAGTTTGATAAAATCCTCCTCTGGCTACGGAGCAGGGGGCGGGGGGAAAAAGGGGAGTTCAATTGGAAAGTAGCTTTTATTTTTTTTAAATGAGAGATTGCTCCATACCATGATTAACCTAAATGTCACATTCAGGTATGCAATTTAGAGAAAAATAATTAAACTATAATGTACTTCAAGCATTTTACAGTTAACAGTGTAAATGTAGAGCTATTTTTAAAACCTCCAATTCCTGTATGAAATCACTACACATGACACTTTTTCAGAACCACTTCTCTTTGGCAAAGTCACAGCGCAGCTAGTTTTAGAAGTAATGAATGGGATCTTCTTTACTCTCTAGGAAATATGAATACTTATTAAGTCAACCTGCTCCCCATGAGGCACACAAGTTAGATGTTGTTACCTGGCCTTTCGCAGATGCTGCCATTGACTTCGTTGATACACGTTGCTGCCTTCAGTCCCTGCTGGAAAGGCTCAGCTAAATAACCACAAAACCCAGCATCGCTTGGTTCATCGGGGAGCCACTTGAGCAGGTTGTTGGTGAAGGGAGACATGTCTTCCCAACACCAATACGACACGTTGATTTTCCTCAGTCCAACCCACGGAGTTAAAGTTTTTGACTAGAAAGAAAGGAAAGCGGTGGATTTAATACCCAGGTTGTTTTACCTTAGGTATTAACAGAAAATACACATCACCAAGCTCATAACAGCCTTGCCAGGTTAGGTGTTGCAAAAATGTAATAAGGAAAATATTTGTTTCCCAGTGTTATTGGAACTAAATGCCACAGAGAAATCCTTCAGGAAACACCTCTTTTTTTTTTTCTTTTTTTTTTCCCCCACAAACTACATTTCTACTTACCTAAGTCAGGAGGAGAACAAGTCAAACGTTCATACTGGGTGACTATGAAATTAACTGCAAGTTGCTCTTGATACGTTTGTGACTCCTATATATGGCTAGACTCAGGAAAAAAAATTTGTGGAGCTACAGTTTGACATAAGGAAGAAAACTAGGAGTCCCCTATACAATTTAAGTGATACAAGCTACCTAACTCTACAATCTGGCTAGAAGACTCTGCTGTTTAAGACTGTGTACATATGAAGGGGTATAGAGTCAGAGCAGGTCAAATCTAAATTAGTATTGCTGGCAATAGAATTCTCAATATGAACAACCAATAATAGAACTATTTCTACCGACAATTTAATTTTTGGCACGCTTTTACTTGGAGGAGGCACACTTTAACTGTATTGGTACAGTATGTTATTTTACTGTTAGAATGTTTTCTCCATCAGAGCACTTTGGTGGCACAGCTGTTCTAGGAAAGCTTTAGACCATACGTCTTCTGTTACTGCTGTATATAACCATCACCTACCTCAAACTGATTTTACGCACTCTTAAACCTTAAAGCTTCAACTTCTAACAGCAACAGGGTTACACAGCACTATATACCAACACATTTTCTTCTTATTATAAAACAGCTATATACAGCTTGCCTAAAAAGGGAGTAAGTGCAAAGTACAGCCTCCCCCAGCACAGCAGCAGCGTGCTATTGAACGGCAAAAGTTCAAGTACCAGACACAGGTTGGCTTCCCCCCATCCCCCATTAGAAGCATTCAATACTAATATCCACTAAAAAGGGCTAACAGTCTCTTTAGATTTCTAAGACTCACTTTTTAAACGACACTGTAGATGAAAAAAACCCATAAATTAACATTTGTTTTCTCCCCAGTGTAAGGGTTCAGACACTATTAGGGAAAGGCTGCTATGTGTTTTTAGGAATTTACACTACACAACTACTGGAATATCCAGAAACACCAGGAGCTGTTAGAACCACATACTTTCACAGTATCCCAGGCTTGGCTGCCCCTCTCATACAAAAGATTTAACAAACAACCTTGCTTGAATTGCACCTTGCCTTTTTTTTTTTGGCTAAATTGAATACCCTCTAAAAGTCCTTAATTGTTGAAATGCCACTTCAAAATTACAAAGGGAATCAAAGCAGGGAATGTTCTCCTTTCAACAGGGGTATGTTTCTCTTTATTATTGAAGTACATTCTCCTCTGAAAAGCAGCAATCCTACTGCCTCCAATCTCATTTTTCATATATATAAAACTCTTCCTGATTGCCAGCCCTGCCCACGGTGGCCTCTGGGACCCAAGAGGAGTTACTCTGATGTGCCGTCAAGCCACAGCAGCTCTGCAGCCTAAACCAGGATTTCAGCAAAGTCGCACAGCATCATTCTTTGTTAGGGCTTTAGCACCACCTACACAACCTGCCCTGAATACCTCTGTGCTTCTGCCAGGGACTGGAAAAAAATATATATTTATTTTATTGATGCATGAAGAGGGACAGATTCCAATTCATTTCTCACTGGCTCCAACAGAAAAGCACCTGCCGCTAAATCAAACATAAATAACTCCAAATAAGCCGAACAGCTCTGCAGAATAAGAAGCCGACATTTTAAACAGCAGCTTTTCTGAGCAGAATAAATAACTTTAAATGCTTTACATTAAACACCTCCGGTGCCCCAAAGGGACCTTTATTTATAAAATATTGTGTACAAGTCACAAGAGGACTCCTGCTGCAGTCATGTATCCCACAAGAGAAACGTGCTTGTGATTTCATTATAGAAAGCGATACCTTTGAGGCACCATGAATGTTTGTATTTATCTTTCCCATTTACATTCCCTACAATTTCACTTCAAAAGCACCCATAGGGTATGTTGAATTTCAAAAGAAAAATCAGTCCTTTTCAGTTAAGAGGCATGTCTATTCTTTACAGGGCATACAATACCACAGCAAGGACTTTTCCACAGTCAGGGCTTAATTACTCAAGGGACATAAAAGAGAAGCACTCACCGAAGACTGCATCTTCTGCAGCTCTTTTGTAACAAATTCTACCTTTTTCTGGGTCGTGAGGGAAGCCAGCAAAGCACCATTGGATCTGCAGGACAGTTTGGCATGATCATAGTTCTCCTTTGCATTTGTAATTTTCAAGCAGGAGTTGCCAACCAAATGCCAGTTTGTTCCGCAGATATTTTCTAGGTGGGGAAAGACAGTAAAACCAGAGATGCAAGTGCCCTTCACAACGTTCAAAGTAGTGAAAGAACCCTTCCACCAAAATAAAACCTACAGCCTCTTCCCAAACCAGCATGACTTATCTGCATGCTTAAAAGTATCTATATATGAAAATACCGGAGGAAAAAAAAAGCTGTTTAGGGGAGCTGATGTGTGATGCTACCATTTAGTTATCTGCAGTAGGTAGTCAAAGAACTTACTGCAAGATCAAATAATAAAAACACTGTAGAAGAAAGAGTAAAGGAAAGTAAATGAGAGTATCTTGCTGATTGCTTCAAGCCACTTATTCAACTGCAGTTGTTAGGACACCTTTTGAGAGAAGAGAGGCGTTGTGCTAATCACACAGCACCGAACTTCCAGGATTAATCCCCGTTCCATCTTGAGCACAGCCATACCCACTAATGAAAAACTCCCTGAGGGAATTATTTGTCCCACTCATAACCACCCTGACATAAAAACATAGATGGACATTTTCAGTGTGAATTTCTGTAGAGCTGATGCCTGTCTCCGACACCTTGGTTTAGATTTATCGAACAGATTGAAAAGCTCTCAAGTGTCAATTTTTCAGATGGGCTTTTTACACATATGATCAAGTCACCCCCTTTTCTACAACAAATTAAACAGACCAGGCTCTCTATCTATCTCATTAAAAGATGTTTTTCTCGCTGTCATGGCTCTTCTCTGAAGTCTTTTCATTTTTTTTTCACTCTTCCAGACTTGCAAATGCCAGACCTGGACACATCCAGTCCTATCAGAGTTACTACGGGAATGCTTTCCGTGCCCATTTAAAGCTTCTGACTGTGTTGGTTTTTTCCCCTTTCTCTGTATTTTATTAACTGCAAATGTCAGTTACCAAAGATGCTATACTTCTCTCTCAGTCACTGGGAAAAAAAAACGCGTTATGACAGGGGGACTAATAATGAACTCCTATGAGCTCCCACTGGAAATGTTCTAATAAGAGAATTTTCCTTACACACTTTAGGTGTTATTTGCCTAATTCGTTCAGTATGTGCCTTTACGCTTTTGCACAATTCTAGATTCTAAAATTAAATAGCATGCATTATTAAATCTAATACCTTCCAGAAGCTTATTATATCAACAGTACTGCTTTTATCAAATGAAAAGAGAGAGATGAAATACAGCCTAATAATTACACAAATGATGATAGTACTCTTCAGACAATTGGGACTGAAAAATATTCCATCAGATTTTCTGAATTTAGTAGGAATAAAGTTTCATACCAAAGCTCGTATGATTAAACAACATTATTTACTCCAGCTTAGCACTAAAAAATTACAGTCAATGGGATTAAAAAAAAAAAAAGGCACCTTTTGGGTTGCGTGAAATTTGAGTTTTTTTCTTACAAACACAACCAATACCTACCTGGTAAAGCAATGCATTCCTGATTCCTAGGTTCCCACTGACAGTTTTGATCCATGGCACAGCTTTTACAACTTGTCTTTTTGTTACAATAATAGGCAGGGTTATCCTTAGGACAATTGTCATATAGAGTAATAGGAACCTAAAATAAATAGCACAGATGAGGCTTTTTCACATCCAACCAATGTCGGTTTACAACAGCCATAATACTAAACTTCACAGTTCAGACCTACAAAGCAACCTTTATATTCAAAAGCTGTGACACTGGACATAGACTGTACTGTGTATTCAAGATATTCCCCAAGGCCACCATCTGACACATTTTCTTTACTAGAGCTATCACAAAAGGGTTAGGGTTATTTTTCTAGGGAAGGCTCTATTGATAACAAACCCAAATGGCTACGTGTCTTACTGAATAATCACACCCCCTCTTCCCCTGCCCTTAGCCATCCTCCTAACTTAAGTGGAGAGTCCCACGAAAAGCCCTTGGACCAACTTGAAAAAAATTTCAAGCATCTTAGCGACTCAGAGCTACACAAGCCCTGGAAATAACAAAACAACAGGGGTCATAATACTGACAGATGAAGGCATCTGGACATTTGATATTTCAAAGGCTAAATTTAAACTACAGAAGTATTAGAGAGACTTTACCTGTTCCTCTGTGCAGTTGTTATGCATTGAGATACACTGGTCAGTGCACCATTGACAGTTGTTTGTATTTGCTGTACAGCTATAGCAGTCTGTAATCTGATCACATTTTTCATTGTCTACAACTATTAAAGAAAAAAACCTGCATGACCAAAAACAGGCATTTCCTGACAGAGCTCTAAGAACTTGATTATATATAGCAAAAGATACAACCAAACAGTAGGTGCCTGTAGATTTTCTGCTATCGACTACTTAGTAAATCAGATACTTTTATGTGATTGAACTGATAGAAAATTGCACTCATTTGCAGCATCAATCATTTTTAGTGCCCGAGGATCTGTAAAACACACCACCAGAAAATGCACCAAGACATGGAAGCGCATGAACCAGGACTGGGCATGCATGTTCAGTCAATGCCCATGCAAATGATGCCAGAGGACATTTCACAAGGACAGTGAAAATCTCCCACCACAGGCCCATTTTGCTGTAAGCCTGACCTTCAATTACGTGAAGCATTTTCATGCAAAGCTTGAACTTTCCACTTCATCTTTCCAATTGCTTATCGCCTGTGTTTTGTGAAAATTTATTGTACATTGAGAGCCCATCAAAGCAATGTCCCTTTACATCAATTTCTTTTAAATAATTAAAGGCTGCCATCTATTACAGAATCAAGGTTCATATAATTCAATTCAGAGCAACAAATGCATTGGGATAAAGTGCTGAAAAGTTCTTTAAAAATTATCATAAGGGAGAAAACAGGAATCAGACCTTAAAGCAAACGTTCTTTTTGTATGTCCCTATCTATGTAATACTGTAGAAAGAGAAATAAAGTAACTTTTCTTAGAACACACTTCCTCCTGCCTCTCTTGAAGAGCACAGGAAAACACCGCAGGACCCAGATCCCCCTTCCCACGCCCCATGGTGCTCATCAGATAATTGCTGGCTCTCACAAGGTCAGCTCTTGGAGCAAACATCTACAGAGCAATCCAGGCCTGATTCCTGACTGGTGATGTCTGTTTGGGATAGGAAAGGAAGTACAAGCAGTACAGTAGGAAAAAACATTAAAAAATCTAATGAGCAAAAGCAGCTTCAGGGGGAAGGAGAGCTGGAAACATGTCCAAGCCACTGCAGCCACTTGGTCAGAGGAAGGTCTCCCAAGGCACGTATGGAAGCAGAACTACAGCACCCCCATCTTAAACTTCATCTGATAATGGCATACAATTAACACAAGACAGAATTCAAAAAGAAAAAGACCCTACGAAGGTCACACATACCTGGCTTGGGAGGACAATCTTCAAAGACCTTTTGCCGCTGCGCCACCGTTGCCATTTCCCAGGGGACGCAGTGAGGAGGGACAGAAACCCACACGCATCTGACACCAGGACCTGCTTGCAAGCAGGCCGTTTCATTGTCAAAAGCTTCACATCTCTCAGGTGTGTACTTCAGTATGTCACTCAGGAGGAGGCTGTTGAAGCCTCCAAATACATACATGGTGCTAGACAAAATGTAAGTAAAGATATTTATATCCATGCCTATGTTTACAGACCAAACAGTGCTGCAAGTCAACGTGATTCAAGGTGTGAGCAAGGTGTTTTATTATGTTCCAGCATGCATAAATCCAAATAAATAGCTCCTGGTTAAGGAAGGCACTAAAGAAAAGGTCTGTCAACTTCCACTGTTTCAGAGAAGCCAGAGAACGTCAACCCATGGGTGTTGAGACAGAGGTCATGGACCAACCTTCCCCCTTAGCCAGAACACTGGGTGACACCTGATCAACAATTATGTGACTATACATAAGATTCTGCAGAAATGTGGGATCCTCCTGTAAAGAAGAGTGGCAAGAGAGAGAGGAAGGCTAAAAAAATCAGAGAGACGGTATCACACCATTGAAGCAGCGTTCAGAAACCGTGACAAAACAATTCAGTGTTGTCACATCTTGATACACCACTGTGACAAAACCACAGTTCTTTTCATGGCTGTTAGCAACTGAGCAAAGAGTCATTGTGTCAACAAAAAAAAAAACCACAAAACAAAGTAATACCAGGGAGGGGAGGAAGGGTGTTTTTCAAAAACCTTCTTTAGTATCACAACTGCTTCAGGCAAAACATCAAATTTCATTAGTTACACAAAAATGTCACCCAAAAACCCTTGCGCCTCCATATTTGTAAATGTATATTTAAAAACACAGTGAAGAAGAGTCAATGCAACTAAATAAAAGTTTTGGTGGAATGATAAGTATTCTAATATGATTTTCATCCTATTTTAGGAAAGAACTAAAGCATGGGCTTAATTACCCTTCATGGGAGCAAATGCACAGCTGGTATTCAGTATACACTGAAACAAATACATACTGAGTGAGATTTCACAGACAAAAAGAGGTATCTAGAAGCACACCTCCTTTGAAAGGCAGTGGCAGTTATCTGTCTGGCTTAAACTGAGCTTTAAATAGTGTTCCTGATTAACAGAAAGTATTCTCAAAGGATAAAGGAAGCAGAACGAACGACTCCTAAGAAGCATCATTTCTCACACTCAGTTCTGCGGACTCAAATACAGTAACAGATGTTCACCTGAAAGCATGGATATTATTACAGTGATGTAATGCTTAACAGCAGAAATCTCACCTGTGATTTCACCTAAATACTGTACATCACGTGAATGCTAAATAAGGATAAGCCATGTAAACTGAAACATGGACAAATTTAGAAGCCGTGAGGTAAAAGTATGATTTGGAGATAAAAGCTGTCAGTGCGGCTAAATAAGAAATAGAAATATGAAATAAATAAAAAAATGAAATAAATGAGGAAGAGAAATATATCTGTAAATAAGAAAAAGGAATAGAAATATGGAAAACATCAAATTTTTGAAAGAACTAAGCGGGCTGAGACAGTTTAGTCCAGTGAAGAAGGGCTGACAGGGACAGGTGGATACTGGAGACTTCACAAGAGTCTGAGAGCTTTGAGAGTCTTGCATCAGATCCTCAACCCTCTGCTCTCAGTGTTACTGATCTATGGGTAAACACTTATTGAGGTATGAAAAATGCCAATACCCCACAGCTTATTTGTAACCTTACCTGTTGTACAGCACAGCAGAATGTCCAAACCTGTTCACATCGTGATGGAGACCCGGGCGAGGAAGAACAGCCCACCGATCGCAAGCTAGGATTAAGGAAAGCACGTTTCAGAAAAGTTCCTCGGTATAATTAATGATTCAACTTAAACAGCATATTTCTGCCTGAAAGAACCCAAAGTACTTCAATAACCATAGAGAGACCATTTTGCCCACCACCAAAATGCAAATCTTGAGTGAAACAGGACAGTTTACGAGAGCTCCGAGTTACTTCTTTTGCAAGATTTAAGACATAGTCTTCACCCCAGCTGCCACAGTGTGACAAAAAAGGACAAGAAGGATGCGATGGCTCTGCTCCATCACCTAAACAGTTCATGAAAAAGGAAAAGGTGCAGGGCACTGTGCTGAAGGGGTTATTAGCTTTCTGGCAATCATGTGTAATTAAACAGCAGTGGCTTGAGTTGCTTTTTCTCCTTTACTAGTGGAATTTTTCACTGCATAACAAGTTCAGTTTTTATCTGTTTATATGTGAGTTATTCATGGTTTTGCCCCAAACCAGTATCACTGAGAACAGACTTATCTTTTTTTTTTTCAATTCCATTGCAATTATATTCCTAGAGGGTAGATATACATGTTTTTAAAAATATTTTTTACTCATCATAGCTTAAGGATTTGTGGTTGTTTTTCTCTTTTAATATAATGTGAGATTATTCCATCTTTTTCTATTAGCATAACATTTATAAGTTCTGCTTCATTTTTTACTCAGTTTCTCAGGTAATTTCTTCCTTTAGGCAGCAAGAAGAAAAATAACCTAAGAAACATAACCCACCAAGCAATCAAAGGAACAAAAGCAGGAAAAGTCAGTCCAATTCCCATCACTTAAACTTCACAAAGTGAATGGGATCACCTTGGGGGCTAACAACCCAAAGGCAGTTGTACGCAGTTTATGCAATTAAGACAGAAAAGGTAATCTGCTGTAAAGATCTACACAGCCCTCAAATACTTGCAGATTATTTAATACAAGATAAAACTGTTATGCCGTGGACTGTACCTCTGGAAAAAAAACAAAAACAAAATAACCCAAAAATGGTACACAGATAAACTGACGAGGCAAAGAAAAACTACCTTATTATTTTTTTACCAAATTTAGTTGGAGAATTGTGGGTAAAAGAACTGATCCTAACATCAGCTCCAGCAGAAACTTTTGTTTAAGAGTGCTGACAAATAAAAGCCATAGGACCCAGTGGGTTGGATTTAATACATTGTGATTTTGAAGTTTATTTTTAAACGTCATTTGCTCAATTTTCAAAGAATTTAACCTAGCCCAGCATCACTCCTGAGACAAGCATGCATGGTTCCAATTTTTAATAGGAGACTTCAGCAAAATTGGACTGCAATTCTCAATTTTTTATCCATCAAGTTTTGAGTTATGTGAGGCCAAGAAACATATTTTTCTAGATTAATAGGAGGCCTGGAATGTTTTGCTTTCTAAGCTTCTTTCCCATCTTTAATTGAAGATCAAGTATTGGAAAAAATGAATAATTCTGAAACTACAAAGAATTCTCTCCTTCCTGACTTAAAACTTAAGCCAAGCCTAAAGCTTACAATGCACAGGATTTATCAAATATACTATTTGAAAAGAACACATATACTATGAAAACATCCAGCCTATTTCTACGTTTGTCATCAGAACTGAATTTTTGGTGGGGTAAATAGAAGAGTTTTAATTTCTCTCCTGTGGAGAGAAAAGATCATTATATGAGTATAGCCTTTACATGAATATTTCACGCTGAGTTTTAAAAAAACCACAAAGTTAAAACTTATTTAGACATTAAGAATGGTTACTTAAATCCACAGTAACTGAATTTTGAGACAATCTGCCTGTGAAGTTTCTATTTTTGTTTCCAACACATCTCGTACACGAGGGACGTGACCCTTTGGAAAGCACAACCCTTGCCTTCTCATTCATGGAGATGAATATGGAGCCATGGAAGGGCTGCAACTCACACGTGGCTCCTTTGCTGCTATGAGTTGTTGAGAGAAGGAGGATTCAAGTGAGGCATTTGTCCACCCAGAGACAAAACTGCTGCAGAGTAGGAAACTCTTCTACAGAGGCCAGAGAGACCAATTTTGGGGATAGGAAGTGCTAACTAGTCATTGAAGTTTGCAGAACGTAGGAAAAATATCGTGAGACTGCTCTATCCAAGTGCTCACCCAACCTGAACGTCAACACAATCCAAAAGCTTGTCCTGAGAAGCAACACAGAACAAAAAGGAATGCACACGCACACAGACAGCTTGGCTGTTATCCTGAAACTTTCCAAAACTGGGAATTACCTGGACAGTTTGAATAAGCCCCACCTGGTCAAGTGGAGGATAAACGGATAAGAAGCATTAATGCATTCTCAGATCTACCTAATCTGCTAAACCTCCAGAGAATCCCAGCACACATCTCAGTGACAACTGTTTGCATCCCACACCAAAAAAAACAAGATAATATGTCCTCACAACATGCAATGCATGTAGTCTCATTACTTAGAAATTTGAGAAGAGAAAAACAGAAAAAATTGACAAGGTAAATAAAACGTGTTACTGCAGAATTAAGTTGTAATGTCAAAGGTTAAAGAAAAGACCTGGTTTTGAAGCCTTTATTTTGGACTGCATTTTAATTTCAGTTTTCTCCAGTCTTCCAACTATCATTATGATCACTAAGATATCATCTCATCAACAAGATATTAAAAATGAGCAAATTAGCCAGATACTCCCTACTTTTATATGCTAAGATGGCCAATTACTAAGCCTCTCCTCTGAAGGCACTCAGTATCAGTTGACCTTGCTGCCTGGTTTTCTTCTGGGTAGCTTGAGCCTTAGAAGCATCAAGGGACAGACAACAAACATGTAAGCACATTTATGTTAAAGATGTGACAGTCATATCCATCTATGGTGGCAGGGCTGCAACTGTCTTGTATATTTACAATGCTTCCCCGCAGTATATGGGCTTATTCCAATGGAGACCAACATCAGCATGGTCGATATAATTACTGCAGTGATCACGCATGAAGAACCACCAAGTAGTTGTTTCTGCTGTGACACTAACGATCAGTATTCCTGGTAGTGCTCCCGGTCCAAAGGGATAAGGTAATTAATGCAAAGAAAGGTGACATGGAAAGGAAAGGAAAAATGGTCTTTATTTTCTGAAAACACACCTGAGAGTCTCTGCCCTAAGGAATGAGGGCACCCAAAAGCACCAGAACACCTCTCATCCCTGTCATGTGAAGTGCAATCAATGCAAGCTCTAATTCTCAGTGTAAAACTGGTAAGGTCTGGGCAAGTTGACTGCAACACTTACTTCATGTAACAGGAACCTGCCTGTTAACTAAACTGAATCAAAACAAACGTAATTATTGGCATATTTTTTCAAATTAATGCGACTTGTATTTTACACCTAATAGACAGTTCAATAGGTCAGGGAAGACAGCAAAACGTAGCGAGAAAAATCAATCACTACTGCTATCAAAGTTGTAAAAAATTACTCTGTCCATGACTCTCAAAATACCTCATTTGAACTCTTCAAGGAAAAACTCAAAATAAAGCTAGCTAGGAGCACACAATAAATTCCACAGGGATATGATCTGAAATCACAGGAAGCAGAAGGGAATGATCCCTGTAACAGACAGGAAAATAGCACAAGGATGCCAAACCCTGCTGCTGAATGTAATCTATTCACTTGCATATTCACAAACCAGGAGTGACATCTCAGTGGACAGTCACTCCAAGAAATCAGGTTTACATGATTATTCCACAAGAGCCCACATTTAAGGAATTCTTAGAGCAGAAGGCAGAATGTGATATCAGTACAGAATGGTGTTTTTCTCCAGTGTGAATTATCTGGATGTGCATGCACCTTCTTTTATATAATTTCATCTTTTTCTTTTCTTCTTAAATGCATCATCTTTGGACTCCAAATTCACAAATAAATGCTGCCCTCTTCTGGCTATTCAAGCTCATCAAAACCCAATCTTTCCAAATAAATTCTAATCGTTTGGCTTTTTTGGTTAAATAGTGCTTATGGGGATATTTATGCTTATAAAGCGTACATATAAACAAACTGACATTATAAACAGCGCAGCCAAACAAGACAGCCAGCCTGTAGTTAAAACAAGAGCGTGCAACATACAAGTGGAGCTTCAGCAGCATCCAGTGCTTGTAACTGTCCTAACAGCCTGCATTTTTGATAAATCAGAGATTAAAACACACTCAAAATATCAGAGTAGCT
The DNA here is from genome assembly GCA_002844005.1 of Limosa lapponica baueri. NCBI lineage: Eukaryota > Metazoa > Chordata > Aves > Charadriiformes > Scolopacidae > Limosa > Limosa lapponica. The sequence goes on along the minus strand of KZ505652.1, from coordinate 2,126,436 downwards.
TTATGGTTCAGATGGTAGAACAATATGCTTTCTGTTCAAGAAATGATTTTTAATGCCCAAGGTTGCGTATAAACTGTTGACCAAATAGCTGTTACTTTATTTGCCTAGAAATCACTGCACCAGCTCATTTGCTTGGTAATGTGTAGCAAGCTAAATGAGCCTCCTCTGATTATTCTTCCGCAGTATGCTTAGTGGCATTTGGTATTATATATCCAGCATGTAAATTAGTTTTCTTGAAGAGAGCTCTTTTTGAATATCCAAGAATTTTTTTATTATTATTTCTGCAAGAACTTACCAATATCATACGCCATAAAATCTGAAGAAAAGCACTTTGCGCCGTGGCTCATGGAGGTGTCGTTGTGTGTGTTTCCTCCAAACACCAGCATGGTTCCACTCACTATCACAGCCGTGTGCAAATAGCGAAAAAATTTACTGTCTTTAAGAATAGTCCTTCAGAAATAAAAATATATTAATGAAACAGGTTAGTACTTTGCAAAGACAAAGCAATGCAGAAATCCAAGTTGAAGGAGGTTTCAGGGTACAGGGAGGAGTGAGGGGGATAGTATTTAACTATTTTTCCTAATGAGAAATTTAACAACCTCCTTTCCAGACTGTTTAATTCCTCCTGTAATTTCATTTTCTCATCTTCCCATCTGCTTGTCAATTTATAAGAGAAATATGTCTATTAAGGTCTCTTTCCAAAGCTATGGATCTTAAATCATCAATTCCTTCCCTAGGGATTACCAAGTTTTCACACTAACTGGGCTTTTGAGCATAAGCTCACTGATATGGACACTGCCTGGAAGGACTCCAATATTTTACAGTAACTCTAATTTTATAGTGACCTAAAGAATTCTTTCACACTGGGCATCATCTCTTGCTCAAAACTAACAAACCTATTTCAAGGAAATTTATGCAGCCGCCAATAACGGAGCCCCGCAGCTTAATGTCTGCGAAACTCAACACCTCATCTGTGACTAAATCATGGGATGCATTAATCATACTTGCCACTGACCTCACCTTTAATCAGCATGGTTAACAGCACTGCGCACGAAGGGTCACCCTTTGCAGAATTTCCCTACTATTTTGAGAGGGTGGGCTTGCAGGAAAACCCTGAGGCGGCCACATCTGTGTCACAGGCAGCGGTGTGTGTCACTGTTTGCAGGCTGTCACAGTGGCAGTTCTGCACAACAGCAGCTTCCCAAAGGCAGCTTGCACCGAAGGCCAGGCTTTCACAACCAAATATCCAGCAAATGGTACATCAACAACCTGGACCAGGGACCTGTTCCTAAGGCAGGAGCAGCAGTATCGCAGCACAAGGGGGCTTTCTGAGCATTACTCTGTCCCTGCCAGGGGGGCAGTATTCCACTCTGAAGCTGCCAGTTGAAACACCGGAGGGAACATGGGGAGAAACACATTTGCCAAAATAAAGATCAGGGGAATGCATTTTTGCCCTTCCAAGAAATCACAAGAGGGAAAGAGGGCCTACATTACCAAAAAATGAAAAAAGGAGTCAATGACAGCAAAAAAAAAAAAAAAAAAAAATCTAAAGATGAGCAGACACTCCTACTCATCCGGCTGCAAGGCGACTGCTCACCTGCTCTGACAGTCCTCTCGAGACTGACAAAATAAATGTGACCAAAGGAAGTTGGTGCTGCAGCAGCTGGGAAGAATATTGTCACATTTGTGACATCGTCTGCCTATTCAGCCAGATTTGCCCACTCCACGGCTGAAGTGGAGGATCAAATGAACCAAGAAAGGAAGCGTGGCTATGACCGCATGTACAAGGGAGCAGGAAGCAAGGTTTTTGGAAATAAGTCACAAGTTAATTCGCTCATCAGTATAGACTCACCAACAGCTGTTGCACAAATAGAAGCTATTTTAAACTCTCAAAAAAGGTGATATGGTGACTCAAATTTGCATGTGTTAATTCAAAAGATAGTATTCTTTTTGTCACAAGCCACAACTTTAAGAAAAACACAAAATTGAGGAAAATTTATTTTAACTCTATAGCTCAAAGTTGTGAAGTTTTGCTACAGCATTTAAATAGAACTCACCTTTGGGCAGAAACAAATCACAGAAGATTTCAGCTTAAGAAATGAATGTTTCAAGCAGTTACAGAGCCAGAAGAAAATGGGGTTATAATAGAAATTCTTTTGCAGTCTTAACTGCAGAATGAATTATCACTCACTTGACTGCAGTAACTGCACTCATATGCACAGTCTGTACTGCTGGCAAGAAAATCTCATCAAACATTTTTCTTTTCAGCCTTAATACAATAGATTAGAATGGATTTCTTGGCTCATTCACAGTCTTGATTATATGTTATTATATGATTCTCTATTCATAGGGACATAAAAATAACAGATACAAGAGCACACTATCTATCCTGAATGCAGGTAACTGCGTGTTAATGTACCCTTATCAAATACCCCATGCTCTTGTCCGCTGCAAACAAAAATGACAGGGTGGTATACAGCAAGAAGAACTACTTACCACATACGGGAATCAACTTCATATTTGTATAAGTCATCTGCTAGCCTGTATTTGTTGGCACTGAATGCTTTGTAACCTCCATGGATATAAATTGATCTTGTACTTGAATCATAAACGCTACTGTGACCATACCCTCCTTGAACCAAAGCTCCGCTCGTCTGTAAAATGTTCCATGTATTTGTGTCTGAGAAATGAAAAATGTGAGTGACAAAACATGGTTGATTTATCTCCATTAATAACTTCTCAACAAATCTTGTGGTGAAGCAAATAGAGTTTCCCTTGACTTGGGTCCAGACACTGTCTCTATCACTTCATACCCAAAAATATTCTCCTTCAAGGAGTTCATTGTCAAAAAGTATTGTCAAGTATTTTTAATTAGATCAGAAACATCCCTTCTACAGTCATTTATTACGTTTTGAGACAAGCTAAGTAAATGAGAGAGAAAAAGTACAGAAATAATATATTGCATTTCAATGACATGAAAATGCCAGCACCGTGGCTTGATTTGGAATGGCACCCAAGAGCACTTTCATATATATATATATAAAGACAGACAGCAATGAAGCCAAATATGTATGTGAAGAACACTGCAGTTAAAAACTAATATGTGATTAATGGTCCTATATCTCACTCACTAAGATAACATTGGTTTGAAGCACTTTAGACATAATATAATGGCAACTGAAACAAAAAATGCTAAATTACACACCAAATCTCTGCAGCAAGTGCACAATGAAACCCTACACAATCTTCCTAACTTCAGGGCAGATCAGGCACACAAAAGGCAAAGGAATTGAATAGCCTGCAAGATCACACGTGGGAGAAAAAGAACAGCAAAAAACCAAATCACTGGCCCACACATCCTGGTTTTCTCTAGCTTTAACTTAGAGGAAGAAATCTCGCTCATGTGGACACCAGTGAACCAGAGCAGGCTCCAGTAGATCCTCTGGATCAGGATGACTGAAGGACAAGGACAACAGGTCGAAAAGTGCAGATAGGGCCACTATTTCTGACAGTAACCAGCACATCGCATTGAGAACTTCTGTGCTTAACTATGTTCTCTACCCGGTCAGTGGAGCAAGAGACATGCCTCCAGAGAGCCATTTCAGAGCAGCTAAGTTAGGTAGAAGTTCAGTTCATCTGGAGAGCTTTCTACACTTCTCCACTAATGATACTGGAAATCTCTGAAGTTACACTCTGGACTGTTCCCAGAAAGTCATTCCCTGTCCCCCTAAGCATTTGCTAATCACCACTACTGGAAACAGGGGTATCAGGTTATGTGGATACTTGGCCTGAATTGTTACAGTTATTATTGTATTCACAGGATATAAAAAATAATTTCAAAAATATTTGCTCTGTCAGAGGGAGAGAGAAAAATTAATTGAAATTGTCCCACAGTTATCCCACTTTGCCCTCAGTTACAGCTTTTTGGTCTTTGGGACCTAACAAGCTGTGTAAAGCTGGAGGCATGTGGCTGCCTGCTGGCTGTTTGTGTTATACAAAAACTGGAAATTAGATTGAACTTCACATAAATAGAAATAGAAGGAGAAGAACATATCTGTCATTGTTTTCCTATGTGAATATGGATCATTTAAATCAATTTTCAAACCAACCGTTAGAATTGAAGCGAATGGTAAGTAGGGCCCCACTCACCCAGGTTGTATTCCTGGACGTTGCTGATATACCCGTAAAGAGGGCAGTGCCCAAAGATGACGAGCATGACCGTGCTGTTGTCTTTCAGGGTGACAATGTGTGCTGAGTGGCCAACAACAGCGTACTGCTCCTTGGCTTGCGGCGTCACTTGAGTCCAGGTCTGGGTGGGAATGCGGAACAGCCACAGCTGGCTGGTCACGTTCCCCGTCGCATCTATTTTTCCACCATACATGTATATATCATCCTGAAAGAAGTTAGATTTAAAATGAGTCCAAGGAGTTTGGCGTTTAGGAAACAGCTAATATGTAAGTAATGAAGTTATTATACTTTATCTTCTCTCAGCCTAAGTTTTTCTCCTCTCTCAAGGAGGAGAAAAATATCTCCTTCACCAGTCACATTTGATATGAAAGCAACCATGACTGCCAGGATTTGTACCCAAGTTCATAATGTAAGAATACCTTTCAACAAACACAATTCACTCTACATCAGGGTACAGAGGGGAATGGGTGTGTGGGGCAGGACTGACCTTCAGATGACAGACATCAAAAATTAGGTGCCTGTATACTAGCTGAATGTCTAAGCATCCACTATAAAAAATAGCGGAGCCTGGAGAACAATTCAGCTGATCAAAAGCAGGGAGGGTGAGCCTACTTTTGAGTGAGCTGACTTGTTCTCCAGATTTCACTACCTGTACTGACGAGGTCTGTTTTCACTATAAACAGAGCTCAGAGTCGCCCAAAGTTAGGCACCTGAAGTCAGCTGATGTAATAACCAAGCTGAATCACTCCCACATCTTGCAAATCCAAACAGCAGAAGATGCTGGTAAGAAAGGCAGTTATGATGGAAACTCCTCTGTGTCTGTACACTAATAGCTTTGTCTGCCAAGTTAATGCACGGACAAAAAAAATGAGGACCCTTCACAATGAAGGGAGCCAGGATAGTTAGGGTTTTATAAATCATCCTGTAACAGCTAAGTTTCAGAATTCTATCCAGTTTCCTCCATGGGTTTCTCCAGGAACCTGAGTCAGTCACGAACCCAAAGTGTGTAGTGGAGCCCTGTCTTCCTACTAACAAGGTGGTAACCGTGGAAAGAGGAATTCTCTACTATACCTGGTCCTTCTTGGGAAATTCCTGAGAACCACTGCCCGTCACTAATGTTAAACCCACTTATCATACCCTACTTTTGAACAGTTATTTGCAGAATGTGCATCAAGCCCTCACAGGTAGAAATTACCATCCTTCTCAGTTTCTTCAAGTGTTCTGTTTGTGAATGGTGCTGTGCGGAGTTTTTCAAGTGTTTATAATTATGCTTTATATAGGCTTGCACTGTGATGAGCTAATTAACATTCAAAGGTCAGTAAAGGATTAGCTCATTTCCTTTTCAAAGTCTTGCCATTCTGCTCTCACATGGCCTGCACCCACGGCAAGTCATGCAGGTGAGAAATGAGGCAAGAAGTAGTCAAATCCACTTGTCATTTCAGATGTTGGAAGAATAGATTCACAGGTCTACTGCAGAAGCAGAACAGGTTCCAAAAATTCCTAGTTCACCAGCTTTGCTTTGGTGCCCTGGACAACGGAGCTCATAAAAATATTTATGTGGTTTACACAAAAGGCAAATGAGGAATCAGATGAAGTCCAGCAAACTCTAGCCGTCAGGCACGTCTTGCAAGCACAGACAGTAAGAAGGAAATAATGGACTCACTGATCTCAGTCGGCCTTAAAATCTCTGTGAAAAGGGCAAAAAAGGAACACACAAGCAAAGGCATTACAGACCTCCTAGGATACCAGTCCAAGGACTCCCTGCAGTACAAGCACACAAACTGGGATACCCATGGAGAAGCCTTTGAAGGAGAAATGCTTCTCCCAGAGCAAGACTGATATGTGGAAAGGAGCGGGTGTAGGGGGAGAAAAGGGGGAAATCAGCTGGACGATGAGTCTGCAGCACCAAACCTACCTTATGTAATGCCAGTGAATGACCATATCTCATCTCTACGGAGTTCACAGTGTTGTTCAGTGGAAGCCACTCTTCAGAAATAAGATCATACCTGTATAATAAAGATTGAATTAATTACCTGAGAAGTAGATAATAAAGTCGAGAAAATTACTGCTTGTCCTTTCCAGGATTTGTGGGAAATTGTTTTATTCAACAAAAGTCCTACCAAGATTTCAGCATGCACAAAGCACTCACAGACTACTTATGGGCTAAAAAAACCAAACCCAGTCAAGCCTGCTCTGTTACTTAATGTCCATATATTGATTTGCTTTACCCTGAGTTTTTTTTCCCCACACAAAACCAAGAGGTAATGCATTGTCTATTAAGCTATGACAACTTACACCACATGATCCACCCAAAAGAGCAGAAGTTTACAGGAAGCTCGGATAAGTTCCAACTACTTGATAAAAAACATGCCAATGTTTAAAAGGCACTTTTTAATTTTGTCTTTGTCTTTCAAGCATATTTTTTCTATGAACTTGAAGCAAGATAAGCCCTCTGCCCTGAAAATGGCCTGTGGCTTTTTAGATAAAAGAATGAACTAAACTTGCCAGGCTTACAGCCTTATAAAATAAAATCATCTCTGAGAAAGTGTTCAGTGAAGCCACAGGGTATCTGTGGAAAAATCAGCCATGACTTTGAAAGAGTAAATTGTGGATGTAATCAGCAACTATTCTACAACTAAGTGTGCATTTTCAGCTCTTCTTTAACTTCCCCTATAAGAATTATTACTTCTGGATGTGAGTGCAGAACACACAGCTCTCGCTTAGGTCCAAGAAAGCAGTGCAGAGGTATCCCCAGGAAAAAATCCAGCTTTTGCCTAGATCTGCCCAAATAATATTAAGCTCACAAAAGAGGAAGCCTGACATGTTTTTTATGGGGGTTTTCCATGAGGTACACAATTACTATTTGATATCTTAGTTACTGTTAAATCTAATTGCATAAACGTCATCATCCTAAATGCCATACCCTGTTTGGTATCCCATCCACTATGCATAAACATGCACAGTAATCAGTATGCATTAATTAAGGAGCCAAACACTCTGAAGTCACACACATATAACATAAGGAAGGGCCAATAACACTGAAGCAAAACTACCCTCTTTGAATATGAGGATAGATAGAAGCTAGTTTAGAAATATGCAGTGAATCGTCAAATGCTGTCAGAAGCAGACGAATCAAAAATTCACCAAACATCAGGAACCTTACACTTGTTTTTTTCCAAAATTAGAACCCCTTAGCAGCATTTTCCCAGATCTCAAACGTGACTCTAAGTTTCTATTACTGCTGTTTTCCCCTGGAGATGGAGTGTAGGCACAGCATGTCGGATGGCATTTTCTAAAAATAACTCTCAAATCCAAGTTCTTCTACTTAGACTTTATTATCTAGGTTTATACTCACGCTAAAACCTTCTGAGAGTCAGAATGATTGAAGACATAGCCTCCAACAATCCACATTTTATTGTCATGGATTACGGTTTTGTGAGATGCTCTAGGAAGTTTTGGAAGAGAGTATTCCTCCCGGGTCCAAAACGACCGGTTTGCAGGAACAGGAATTGAACAGCCAGGACCTGGAAAAACAAGGTTTAAAAATTAAGTTTATTTTTTCCAAAGTCTGTATTTCAGCTAAAGGTCAATATCCTGCACAGGTGACAAAGATAGTGTATGGCCAGGTAACAGGTGAAAGCTGTGATCCTCATTTCTTTCCTCACACCAGCAACCTGTGATGGACCTGGGGTATGATCTCTCAACCATAACCACATACTTCAAATTTAAAATTATTTTCACAACTGAAAAGCAGTTCCAGACTATATGAATCAGTGATGCAGCAAAGCAGACACTTTGGTCTGTTCTCCCCCCGCAGTGACTGCAGGCGGGCACAGCACAGACCCCTTCCCACTCCATACTAGGAGCATATCTTATAGGAACTTACCTTACCAAGCACCCCTAGAAGCCCCAGCACAACCTGCGAAAGCTTCAGGAGACTTGCTTAGCAGTATGCTATAAAATCCCATGGGTCTTAGGGCTATCTTTCCCTCTTTTCATTCCTCTCTTTCTCAGCAATACATTTTTGTGAATTGTTCACTTCTTTTTTTTTTCCCTATATTTCTGCTTCTCTTAAACCAACTTTTTCATTGTCAAGCTTCCCTTCACAGTTCCCCACGGCACGCCAGAAGAGGAGCAGCGAGCAGGAAGTGAAGGGAAAAGCTGCATGGGTGCTGTCCCTTCTCGGTGACACCCATCCACATGTACAGGGTTACTACAGACAACAGAGAGTACAGAACCTGCTGAGGCCTTGGAAAGGGAACGGATTTATCAGGACAACCTTTAGACAGTCATAGAAGTGAATCACTGTGTACCAGAGTTATGGTCTTGACTGTAAGAGATAGCACATGCTTGTTCTTGCTGAGTTTCTACCAGCAGTAGGAAAGCAGGCTGGAATCTGGTTTATCACCCTTGAAAAACTCCTGGTTTCTGAGGTAGAGTGACCATTTCCAGATGTAAAAAAGCTTCAGAATAGGACCAGGGAGCAGCTTGCATCACGTTCTGCTACTGTTTGGTTTGGGGGGGATTCTTCTTTTTTCTTCCCCCGCTCCCCCCTCCCCAGATACATAGAGTCATAGAATCCTTACACACTAACCTGCTACAGAAATGAAAGAATGGGAAAAAGAGGGGCAGGCTAAAAATTGAGCAAAGAGAAGTCCACCTTTGCTGTCATTGCACAACCAGACTCCATAAACGCATCAGCAGGCACTGCACTGCCTAAGGAGATGTGGTGTCCAGTGAGTGCAAGCCCTGAAGTATATTACTTGTGGCTGGCTTTATACCTGAGAGGCAGATGCACTCTGTACCAAGGTTACCACTTTCTCCTTAGGATGCTCCTTTTGTGAACCTGGATTCTTTCCACAGTGGCTAACACACTGTCTGTTTTCGCAGCATAGCTGCGTGGTGGTAGCAGATGCTGCCAATGCTGTGGCTGGTTGCATCTCATATGGGACTAACACTTGCATGTCAGTATATCTTTGCAAAGAAAAAATGTATGTTTGCTCCAAACCGTTCCTAAGGCTGACATGGCTGACCAGCACCGCTGCACATGAGAACAAGGCATTTTGTGTGTTCAAACAAGTTAACTACTGTCACTAGGCTTAACTTCTCTTTAGGTGCACACTAACGAGATTTAAAGTTTTTTATCTGATGCTTGCACACAACAAGCTGGTACTCCTTTTATGGTAGCACAGTTGCTTTAAAAAGAATTTTTTACCAATGATGTATGACCTTTTGATATAACAAGGTAGATGGAAGCATCAGATACTTTGTTCCTAGTCAAAATGCTAATACCTGGCTGGCAGAACATTCTCAAATATTCCCAATTAAACTGCAAGAGCCACACATAGAAAAGGCAACATCTTAAAAGAGCTTCTCCATATTAATCAGGAGACTTACCTTGCCAGCCTGCAGAGCACAAACACGCCTTAGTATCATTAAAGTTGCAATGCCCTCTCTCAGGTGCCCCACAGTCATCTGTGCAGTAGGGAATATCACAAGCTTCTCCCTTCCAGTATTTGGCACATTCACATTCCAGAGCATTGCTGCTGTTATTGAGCTTGCACTCTCCCCGGCCGGAGCAATTATTGGGACACATATTGAAACTGCAAACATCAGGGAAAGAAGGTTTGTCGATAATGAAACAGATTCCCCAAGCCGTACCACTTATTAACAAATACGAGAGTGATACTGATCAAAAGTTAATACAGCAGTTCAGCTGTTTAACATACAAACCAACAAGAGCAGCTCATTTAGAACCTGATGTGACAGACCTGTAGATTTGTCCTCTATCACTACAGAGCTGCCTCACTTAATGAGTTAAACTTACAACTCCTCTCAAAAATCATCAATATGATTTTTAGCCATTTATAATGCAAATGAATTGCCTTGAAACGCCCAACAGTAAGTGAAGAATTTAATCAGCGCTTAAGGCTTTTGTGGTGTTTATGCAATTTATACTTAAACTACTCACAATTAAGTGCTATTCTGGGATCTGCTTACCGAAAGAATACATTTGAGATGAATCCCAAGTCAAAGATGTGCCTGTTTTGAATCATTTCTGATTTTATAATATCTGCAGTTTAGCTGAGGCAAAACCAGATACATCCTTGTTGAAGATCCAGATTCAGAGACCCTATTCTTTTCCAAATTCCAGTTTTTTTACCAGTCTATCAACCAGTATAACTCACAGATTGGGATTAGTACCCAATATTCTCGCTGTCATGTGACAGGTGTAGTCACTGACTCCAAGACCATCATTTCATAAGTATTGGTCAAATACCTATCTCCAGTAGTAACTATAAAGACTGTTAAACTGATAATATATAAATATATGCTTTTATCTACTCTCCGAAAAAAACGATAGGAAGAAACCTAACAACCAGAATCAAAACACAAAAAAGTACTTGAAAATTATTCGAAGTGATCAATAAAGTTAAGCCTTAAAGAAATATAAAAATAACTTAAAGGAATTTGAAAAAGACAGGTTATTCTCTAAGAGAATGACTTTGTTGTATTGCAATGTTGCAATACCGATGGCTGGCGGTAGATGGTGGCATGGTTTATGGTATCAGCCAGACTTTCAAACTGCTCCTAATTCTGCTCTGCTATGTTTCAAGTCATTTCACAAAGGCTTCTCACTGTCTTCTGGAGCTTTCAAAGGGTGCTGAATTTTTCAGAGAGTCTACTGTGTGTCCACTAAGTGCTGAATAAGGATGAAAGCACCAAGACTAGCATTCAAAAATTAAGCCCATCATTTTAAGGAAAACTTTCAGTTTTGCAAAAAGTCAATTATGACCAAAGATTTTGCAGCTGATTTTTTTCAGACAGAGGTGAGAACAAGTTACAACCAAAGTAAAATCTCCCAGTGCAGCACAAACACAATTTGTATCCATAGGAGCAAAAAATTCCAAACCCATGATCCTCGGCCTAAGCAAGAAATTCCATCTTCGCTAGTATGGCCACACTGAGATCATTTACTTCAGTATCTTTCTAAAAGCAGCCAATGATTTAGGGAGTACCCTAGAATCATTTTTAAAAATCTTATCAATGACAACTAATTATACAGTAGTGAACAGAAAGCACCCATCTATAATATTTAAAATAGGAACCAAATAACATAATGAAACCATTCCAAACTAAAAAGGAGCCAGATTAAGCAATTCAATCCCAGGACTGAATAAAATGGAGCATCCCAAAGGAAACTGCTTGAGAATCCTCAACAGTAGTAACAGTTCAGTGTCCCAAATTAAATGTGTGTTCTTATCCAAAAGGGTGTTTGTGCAGAAGTATCTCTGAAGAATGCGTAAGAGCACAAAACACATCAATTCTGACTGACTGAATATGATCAAATAAATCTAATAAAATAAATAACACGATGTCTTTCTGAGCAAACGTTTGCCCATGCTTACAACTGACAACTGAAGTTAATGCTGAGCACATTATAGTTATTAGCCGTTGCAAGGGTATAATAAAGATAAAAATCTAAATTCAAGTATCTACTCATAATTACATGCTTCAACGGCAATTGCTTTTTTCAAGACAAAACTGAGAAAAGAGGAAACCTCCTTTTGCTCAACTTGCAACATCACTTTGGAGTAGTACTACTTACTTATACGTGATGTTAAATCCTGTTAAATTATAGGCAGCATCACTGAAGAAATGCAGAAGAGCATATCCAGAAGTAGCTACAACTTCTGGTACTGTTTCATTGCTATCTTTCTCAGGAACAATAAGACCACTGGAAAAGAAAAAAACCAAAACAACGTTAGAAGTTAAATAAAAGACAGCAAAGCAACAATAGTAAATGCATTGGTATTAATAAAAAAATTGAAACACGGTATTTATTTGCACCTATTGGAAGTATAATGAATTTGCATAAAGTAATCATCATTTTCATAGAGCGTTGTTATCAGATTGTTTTTCTTCAAGAGAACTCCTTAAATAGTCAAAAGAAAACGTCTGGACATTGTGAGTACGCATACTCAGAGCCAACCCTCAGAACAACCCCATTCTCAAAAGCATAAGAACCCTCAAGACCCCATCAGGAAGGTAAAACTACATTCTTCAGGGGATACCTTAGTAAGCCGTCTTGCCTGGCTCACTTATCTGCAATAGAGTGACCCTGTTACCGACCATGGAGTGCAGACAAATTAGGTTACCAAGGCCATCAAGAGTAGCGTTACTGCTGCCCTCAACATCCACGACTTCGGCCTACAAGAGGAACGGCTGCACAAAGGAATGCACATAGAAAACCCTGAAGTAATCAACTCGGTTCTTCTGAAAGATAAATGTATATTAAAGGTGTTTAACCTGAGTACACCTGAAGCTGTCTAGAATTCCAGTTATTCTTACCACAAATCTACTTTACCCTCCCTTACTACTCTGCCATGATTTAAACAGGACCCATTCCTACAATAAGGTGGCATGTTTGAAAACAGAAATTACTGTGTCCCAGGAGCATAAAACCTGCTGTACCAAGCCAACCTAAAGGTCTGCCGAGCCCAGTATCTCCTCCTGACTATGGACTACAGCAAATATTTGGGAAAGACTGTGACAAATAAAGCAAGTACAGAGCATTTTGGCAACACGTTATCCAGCTTCCAGAAACCCACAGTTCAGGTGCTTTGGCCTGGAGACTGCACCCAAGTCAGCACATTTAAATAAACCGTTCACCCAGGCTTCTAACTCCTTTCTCAACCATTTTTACCCTTCTCGTGTGGAAAATCCGCAGCAGGGAGGTCGACAATTTAACTCTGCAGTGGCAGAGAAAGCACTTCTTACGCTCGCTTTACATTTGCTGCCTGATCATCCACAGCTGCCTCTTGAGCTCCTCCTCTAGGAAAAGTAGGTGCAATCACCCTTCACTCACCCTCCTCCTGCCATTCACTCTTTCATAAAGTTCCATCTGACTTATCACATCCACATTTGTTGCCTTTTCAGGCCTAAAAGATCATCGTGCTCCCTATTCCCGCCTCATTCACTGCTTCACACTTCTGGTCGCCTCTGGCTGTTTCTCTACACCCTTCCAGGCCCTGGTAGATCCTCCAGCCTCTTAGTTTTCCAAAGGCGGTGGAGAGAAGGGAGGATGACGGGCAAGACTATTTACAGTATTTAAGATTGGACACAATGGACGCAGTACAGATTTATATAATGGTTTGCCAAAACATTTGGAGTAAGCTGAAAAGGAGACTAAATGTCTCTTGAAAAGAGTAACTACTACCTCTTTACCTACTGCACAAAATAGTTTGTATCTGAAAGGAAATGCTTATTCTTCTTTTAACAGAAGCCTGACAACAACAAAACAAAGAAGTCAATTCCTCCCTCATACAAAAGACATAAGAGCAGGCATAAATTGGAAGTCTATTGAATTAATGTTTTAAAAATCCTTTATCTAAGCAAAGCCCATTGTCTACCACCTCCTATTCATAGTCAGCTGTTATTTTTCTTGTGGAGAACCATCTTTCCCCCAGCCTCAGTCCTATTTTCAAAGGCTAAGTGGAAGCCTTCTGCAAAGCGGAGCCTCCAGAGCCCGGAGCGGCAGGTGCCGGGCAGGGAAGCAGAGGCAGCTCTGGGGGTGCCAGCAGCCGGCACAGCCACGGAGCCCCCCAGCTCTCCCGGGAAAGCAGCCCAGCCTGGTTTTGTGCCCTGCAACTTCTGAATGTCCGAGGGCACCATCGACTAAAAAGCAACGATGAAAAGAATTTTTCCCCCTGAAAGGAACTTACTTTTCCTCTTTTCAGACCTATTCAGAACAGAAAGCAAATGCATTTGAAGACAGTTCCCCAGGAAAACACTCACAGCTATCCACAGCAGCCCATTCACATTGCCTGTAAAGCACTTTTTTGTGACCTGAATTTCTCTGTCCCCACAATACAATGCAATGGTGTGCTCAAGGAATAACACAGACACCCGGGGATCCATTCCAAAACCTTTTGCTATAGATGCTGGGGGTGTTTGCACCAAGAGTAACAGATGAACGTGTTACCTACGGCGTAGCGAATCTGGAAACTGCACAACAGCCCTTCCTGCACAAGAAGTCTTACCGTGAACAAAAAGATATCTTTCATTTTACCAACATGCCATAAAAACACAGTAACCTGATCCCATGTTTTGGCTAAACAACTCCAGCACATTTGCTGATACGTAGCTCAGTAAGTATTTCCTCATGAGAAAGCCAATTATTTTTTCCTCTTTCAGATCTCAAGGATATGGGATTAAAAGGCAAATTTCACTGCCTTTTTCTCCATGTGTAAGAAGTGCCTGTTTCATTCTACAATGTGAGACTTCTGATCTGAAGATGATCTCTCCCAAAAGACTGTCTCTGGAAACATCAAAGAACAAAAAGTCTAATAAACTTCTCCGTGCTATTTGGTTCATAGTTTTCCTTTGTAATGCAAACTGTAGGATGGTACGTCTACACTACAGGAAAACAGATATCTGAATATAATTCGGGGAAGGCAAACTACAGCTCAGGGACTAGAGAAAACTCCTTTGTTCTGGTTTATTCCTCTTTGGTCTTATTCTTGCAGCACTTACCACTGATATTAAAGGCCAATCTAACTGGAAGGCCCTGGTGAGGGGAGAGTAACAGCAGTGAAGAATAAAAGTACAGAGTGAACAGCGGTAGTGAGAGAAGACAAAAATCTCCCCCAATAACCTTTCCTAATAAAAGGACTAGCACAGGAAAATTACTTGTTTTCTCTTAGAAATCTCGATTTTGGGATTTGTTTGGGAAGAATGCAGGTACCTCTGTAGCGGATGCTCTCACCACATCTCCCACGTGCTCCTCTCTTTCCATCTTTTTCTGATGACTCATACATAAATGTACTAGGGAGGGATGTTATCCCTCCTATACAAGTTTAAAACAGCCTGACGAAACTTCGTAGACAGATTGTAATTTCATTCAGAGAAAGCCATGAAACAAACACAACACAATGATAACAATCAGGTCTGAGAAAGGCTGAACCTTGAAAACCGTGAATAACTTACTTTGTGAACAATATCATTTTGAATAAACCAGCACAAACAGAATTTACATTATCTGCCATGAAAAAAAAACCCAATAGGCAGAATCAGAATGATAAAGGATTATGCAAAACTTCCTTTAATCTACAACCCAGAATCTCTCAGAGACTCAACTCTGGCCAAGATTAGTCTATTTCACAATGTACCACTTCTATTTCTTTTTATAAGGTTTCAAAACATTTCGCAATCATCACTACTCCAAAGCAAATAAATACTCCTACTCATCAGCTAAGCTGTCCAATGACACTATTTCTTAGGCATTGAAAGGCAAACCCCTGCTTTGCCCTGAAACAACTTCTCTTTTCTGTGCGCTGGGTTTTGTAGAGCCAGTGGTGGAGTGAAAAACAATATCCAGGAGCCCCGACTTCTCTCTCGCCCTGAACACACCGCCTGCCTTGCTCGCTCCTCTACACCAGAGAAAAATAGGAATTATTTAAAACAAAGGGCATCTCTCCTATCACTTTTCCTTGATTTGCTATGCCAGCGTCTCATCATTTTCTCCTGGCACACAACCTGCCATCCTGGCAGAGATCAAAAATGTAAGCAGCTCTACTGAGCAGAAAATAGTCAAAAAGGAAGAAGATAGGAACCAGGAAAGGAGAGGGAGACAATACAGAGTACGGATCACAGAGAACAGGAAGGATAAAGGTGATACCAGAACATTGGTAGTACAATGGCTTCTCAATCTATTGAAATGCAATGAGAAGCCATTCTCTTCTCTTAATTTTTATACTTTGACCCATCTGGAGACAAGTGTGTGCAAAACAATACCATTTCTTCCTTATTAAAAACCATTCCATGCACATCACCATAATCACAAGAGTAAAAGTAAACAAAAAAATAAACAAACCAAAAATAGAAATTACAAGCGACTAATAATAAATCAATGCCAAAAAAAGGAGGGGGATGGAAATACGAAGACGTTTCAGATTGATTTTCTTAAAGGAAAAGCTCAGATTCTTGTGCAGCAAGATGACTCCCAAACACAGACTTTTAAGGAAGCAAAGCAATTACAATGACACTTATAAAAATAAAGACTCATTATTGAGAGCTGGCAACACCCCGCAGTACAATTTTTCTTGAATCCATCTTCCCTTGTCACACGACAGACAGACCCAGCTGCTGCAGCAGCAGCACAGGGCGAGCCTGCCCACCCCCAGAGCCCTCGGGATCAGGGGGACTTGCCCCAAAAACCTCTTCAGTTCTTAACATGATGTTCTTCCTTCCAGAGCCAGCAGAACAAGGACAAGCCATAAACATATCAAGATGTGTCTCATAAGCCATTCAGTAATTTTTAATGATTATGTCACATGGCAAGTGTGACTGTAAAAGCCATATTTCAAGAGAACATGGACTGAAAAGCCTCAAAAGAAATAACACCTATTTTGCCATTACAGTGAAGAAGTACTTTAAAAATTTTAAAATTATTTTAGTACCTAGTCTTGGAGAGACAGATCATGCTACTGGCCACGGCACAAATATCTTTTCATTTTTTAAAACCTAAAGTCTGTTGCCTGTTACCTGTGAAGCTCAGTACAGGATATTTGAATTAATGAAAAAAATAAATAAATAAAAAAAATCAAAATCTTATTCTTCAGTCCATCAGAAACAGTTTAAGAGAAAAAAAAAACGAGAAAGTGAAGAACTAAAGAAACTTTCTGCTATGAACTTCCTTTACAGGCCTCGATTTAACTCAGAGGATTTATCCTTTCAAAACTCTAAAACAAAAACTCTCTTTGTCCATCTTGTCAAATTGATTTGATGTTTTTGGAGAGGATTACAGGTTTAGTGAACAAAAGCAATTTTGATACAATGCATTTACATTTCTCTAAGAAATCTGACTTTCCACCACAAAGACATTTTGATTAATCAATTCTCATGCATTCAAAGGATCAGTTGGCTCCCTGACAGGCTCAGGAGTAAATGTAAACAAGGGAACATCATTCAGCAGGTACATTTCTAGCAAAATCACAAATACATTGGCTCCTCACCTTACACTGATTTTTTTTTTAAATCAATGCTCTAAAAGTTATCCCACATCCAAAGAAAACACATAGAGCAAAATAATAAATACTTAGACAACAGCCTGCTAGAACAAAAAATCAACTGGACTGCTCATACTCAGTTCATAGTCAGTGTGTGCATGATGACCATATCACAACACAGTCCAGCACAGGGTCATAATATAATGTATCACCTATCCCCTATCTCAGGACACAGAATAAAAACTGATTTGGGAAGTGAAGGTTGATTATGTGCTGAGTGCCAGCTTCATCAGAGGAGGGCGAGAACACTGATAGGCAAAACCCCAGTTCCACACATGAGCAAAGGTCATCCAATGCATGCTTTGAAGCAAATAGAGCAATAAAAAGTAAGCATTAAACAGTCCATTTGTCTTCTTTCATAGAATCATAGAATAGTTTGGGTTGGAAGGGACCTTCAAACGTCATCTAGTCCAACCCCCCTACAATTAGCAGGGACATCTTCAACTAGGTCGGGTTGCTCAAAGCCCCGTCCAACCTGACCTTGAATGTTCCCAGGGATGGGGCATCTACAACCTCTCTGGGCAATCTTTACACAGAGCACGTACACCCACAGCACAGTTCGTTCTCTGCCTGTATGTGCCAGAGGCAAGGACTGCTTCTTCCTATATGTCTATAGAAGATCAGCCCTAAGTTGATTAGCTCCTCTGGATACTCTCCTAACACAACTAGTATCGACTCAACCTGCTTTGTGCCTTTCCTAGTGTAATTAATCCTTGTTAGCAACCCCCCTGCTGTTACCAGCTGGTCATTTGCTCTAAGCAATGTAAGACCAGTCAATGGTGAGGGGTAAGCAGGGTTTGCGGGTCAGTTCAGGAAGGGCACTGAGGACAAAGCAGAAGAAAGAGAGAGCCTTTGCATGTGCCCGTGGCAGCAACATAGGGTTACAATTTCTGGCAAAGAATTGAGGGAATAGAACGAAAAAAAATAGAAGAGGGACAACCATACGATGTATAAGGAGAAGCAGATGGAATAAGGTTTGCTTAGCCTGGAGGCGAGACAGCTGAAGATAGGGTTAAATCTAATTGCTGCCTTCAACTACCTAAGGAGAGATTCCAGAGGAGATAGTACCAGAGGTTCACAGAAAAAGTGCAGGAGGCAACAGAGACAGCTTGCAGCAAAGGACATTCTGATTAGATATTATTATCAGATTATTTTAATTATTTGTTATTTTTTTTAACATGGGGGTGGCCAAGCCTTGGACTACTAATCCAGAGGATCAATGAGATGTCCATCCTTAAGAGAAATTCACATCCTGACTGGGCAAGGTCTTGAGCAAGGGCCTGATCCCACTCTGTAGCTGGCCTTGCTTTGAGCAAGGGATCAGACCAGGGTCCCTTCCAACCCAACTCACCCCATGATCTCTGCCTAGGCTCAGACTCGTTACCTGCAGTTAACGAGAGGAAGGTGAGCTGCTCCTGTTCTCTAAGGGTACATGAGCTCACACACAGAGGCACCGCAGAGCAGCTGGCTCAGCAAGTGACCGAGGGGCAGCCGCTGCCATCAGTCAGCGCTGCTGCCACCATCACCATTCATCTGGCACCTGACAGCAACCACGAGGCGCTTCTGAGTGGTCTCACCCCCCAGCGCCAAGTGCAGATACATGGCCAAAGGTCTTGCAAAAGAATGACTGTTTTTGAAGAGGAAAATGCCCCCCCTAATGACCAGCGCAAAATGAAAATAAAGGTGCAAAAGCAGCTCCAGTAAATGTTTAACATGGAGTAAAGGTAAAAACACCACCAACAAAGTTCACAGCTGACGAGCGTGGTTTATCTGCTTCAGATTTCTTCACTCTGTGCAGACGAACATGATGGATTTCTGTTTCCTCCACGTTCTTTTATTGCATTTTTGAAGCAGCAGATTTACAGTGTCTCACGTTGCCTATGACCACAAATATAAACCAGCAAAGACATTTTTAACCCTGCTTAATAGAAAAAAAAAAGCTTAATGTACAGGACCGGACTGCCTTGGGGGCACTCAGGCTATAAGAAGTTTAGTAAACAGTTTATGCAGACGCTTGCACTGTGTAAATGTTTGCATTATGCAAATATTTATCACAGTTAAAAATTGATTTAAAACCAATTTGTAGTTTCTCTATAGTCCAGTACTGAGGATTTCTAAGATCATTTTATATTCAGTGTAAATAGCATATTGTGAACAAACATAAGCGAGCAGCAGAAGGTCAAGAAAAATAAGATAAGAGCAGTGAAGAAGTAAGGGCTGAGACAACTGCTGTAAAAAGCCAGGGAGGTAACAACAACCGAGCTGTAGAGAGGGAGGAATTTACAGTGTTTGTCAACAAACTCTGCAGGTTTATAGTGTCCGGCCCTACAAAGCTCAATCTTGCAAATCCCCTGGAATGGTGCAAAAATAGTGAACAGTGAAATATGGTTACTGTTAACATTAAAATGGAACATAAGCCAAGAGAGATAAAATATGAACACTGCTCTTGAAAAATTCTGGTGCATTTTATATTTGTATCAGAAAAAGGTATTTTTCAACAGATGCTTTTTTGTACTTCATCAAAATTAGAAGCATCTTCTATTTCCTGAACTTGGTTTACTGAACAACACAGCTCACTAGTAATGAAGATGAAATTCAAATGTCATCTAAAGAAGCAATTTTAAAAATAATTGAATTTTTTTTCCTACCTCAAAAATGTTATTGTATTAAGCTCACGCTTGCTTGTCCTCAGGCGCAGACTTCCTAGTGATTTACAGATGATTTTAAAGTCTGAACCATAATTGTTAATGCTGTGAACTACTTATAACCTCAATTTTAAAAGCCTATTAATTTTTGGGAAACACACAAGAAACCGCATGCACGAATCATGATCATTTCACCTTTTCAACAGCGTGTTAAAAAATAGCTCGATTAGAACAAAATGACTGAGTAAAGATGACATTTCTTTCTCTTCCTGCATATCAGTTCAGTGCATGATACCAGGAGAATGCTTCCAGGTTTTTTTAGGGAGCGGTTTTAGAAGAGAGAAGTTTCTTCTTCTTCAGAGGGGCCAAGAATAAAACACCAATTCACTCATGTGTCCCTTTTTGACCTCAGGTTAGTCTGAAGGTTTACAGGAAGGCATTCTTTCACTACAAAACAACTCTGCATTTTCAGTTGAAGACCGAAAAAAACGTGCTGTTTTTAATGTTTTTTAGTCAACTTTTTGTTCCTATGCTGATCTTCTCTCATAGAGATTACAAGGATTTTTTAGAATGAAGTATTTTTAGAACTTCATTTCATAAATGAAAGGAAGCACAGCAGAAGGTTAATTCTGGAAATAGTTAATCACCCACTTGGAACAAGCAGAGTCCAAAGGGAACCATTAGTTTTTTCCATACACAATTTGGGATTCTTTTTCTAATTTCAGTTAAGAGAATAGAAAACATAAGGTGGTGCTTGTCACTGCAAGACTAAAGTACATAAATGCACAAGTTATATTTAGGTTTCTTCACGAAATGTTGACGAGTAACCAGCATCCACAAATTGATCTCTCACCACAGACAGATGAGCCAAATACCAGTCATTCATCAGAAGAACAGATCTTTTTACACATTTTTACAAGGTTGTCTGACCCATCACTGTTGTTTCTGAACATGTTCCAAAGAGTTCAAAAAGTTAAAGTTTAAGGTACGTAAGGATATACACAGTTCTACGAGACCTATATATGTCTGCAATGTTGATTAATTGGCTTTTGCCTTCTGTCAGCATTGACATACTATGAGTCAAACTTAAGTCATGTTCAAACTTGATAAACGGGGTAGTTTTCAACTTTAGAAGGAGCCCGTACACTGAATCATCTCAAGCTCAACCAGATAACAATAATTTTTTGTCTCTCAAATAATCAGGATTTGGAAATGAAAACATAATACTTACACGCTACAGTGTAGTAACATGATTTGTTCATTGTAAAAGCAAAAACAACTCCTTAATTGTTTATGCTGACGATGACTGCACAAAAGGACACTTGCTTTATGTGCTGTATTTGCAGTATGATATATTTAGATTACTGGAACATATTTATACTGCTAGAAGCCACATTTGATTCAGGCTCCAAGTTAAAGAAATATGATTGTTTACAGTCAGATTCTTACCAAGGGGAACTTACCTAAAAGCTGCCAGTAAGGGAGCGTAAATTGAATCTCCGTCATACACATACAAGTGGTCCCAACTGCACTCTGTGGCAAAGTGATTGAATCGAAGCCTGAGGATTGTGTTTGGCCTGTAAAAAATGATAATAAATACGAGATTTCTAATTAGCCACTTGACACAAACAGCAAAGTCCCTCCAACAAACTTCTCTGGTGTGAAGTTCTTCTCTAAACAAAACTAAAACTGGGTGACTCAGTGTAACTGCAGATGCATCAAACATGCTGTGGCATTCTTTTTTGGTGTGCACACTCCCCTGGTATTAAGCAACAGATTCTTTATGGTCAGAAAAACTGTGTCCTTAAATCTTTCCCCACCACCAACGGCAGAAATTGAAAAGCAGGCACTGCCAGCCCTCTGCTCTTTACCAGTACTGACTCCCCTAATGACAGGGTTTTGCAGGGGAAAGCATGGGAAGTCTACATGGACAATATATTCACGTGTAAATGTGGAACTTAGAGACATGGTTTAGTGGTGGACTTGGCAGTGTTAGGTTTAAAGTTGGACTCTATGATCTTAAAGGTCTCTTCAAACCTAAATGGCTCTATGATTCTATGAAGAATCACAGCCACCATGAGGGAACTAACCTGAGCTCTTTTTCTTGTTCAAGGGATTTTCTGCAGACTGATATGATTACAGTGGCCTGAGATTATTTATTTGCCCAGAAGCTGGCAGAAATCCTTCTTCTGTTACTTTATTACTTCTGCTGTACTGCAGGATGGCCCTCCTGAGGGAAGCCCCTCCAAACTGGAAATTGGAAATATGCCTCAGTGGATGCTAACTAAAGACATTTTCAGTCTTGCTTACTACCTTCTGGAAGTGTTAGAAAACAGGTCAAGAGAAAGCAGAGGAGACTTATTTTCTACAGGATGGGAGGCCCTGGGGCTTTACCTTTTTCAAAAAGGCACGTCTTCGATTATTACTTGGACTTTCAAGATACAGTAATCACCCACTGCCCCTCATTCCTTACAAATATTAACCAGATTGCTTGACTTTCTTCTGGAGATGCATTACAAAAAATACTGGGACCAGCTGACAATGCACAAGCTGGAATTCCTGGGAAAACATCTGCTGCCTCAAAGCTGAATGCAGTGGGCCCAGCACATCCCGATGTTAACACCACTGGTCAGGTCAAGAAGAGTTTACTCTGTTGACTTACTAAGGTAAGAGAAGACCATCAAGGGGCCTGATCTTCTGAGATGTATCAGCAGGATAAAGGTTTTATTTAGTTGATATAGGGATGGGAAGTTCAGACACCAAAAAACATCAGTATTTCTTTCACTCCAGACACAAAAGATGCCCACTAAGCTATAACCAAGCAACATATATTTAGATACCATTAGTTTCATGGCTAATATGCAAAGATACATCTAAAGAGAATCACACAGAAGCCACACTAGATATAAAATTTAGGGCACAGCTCAAGAAGGGTGAAAACACCACTAACGTTGTGCTTGGACCCTGAGATAAAAAGGAAGTGAATCTATAACAGCACTGCTTTTTCCTACCCACAGCTGTAGCTGTTGAAAGGATAGATGAAAGTGATTAGGATCTCTTCAACAGCATTGCCCTTGGGTTCAGATTAAATCCTTGTTCATCCTAATCAAATAAATTAATAAAATGTCAGCTTGCCATAGAGTCCTTCTTTCCCACAGAAGGGGAATTCTTTAGGGAGTTATTCTGCAAAAGAGTATTTTTTGATAGGCACAATGATCTACTCCAGGCCTTTGAAAAAAGAGCAGCAGGTGTAACTCAAGGATAATGTCTTGCTTAAAGAAAAGGTACAAATAGTACTCAGCATTTCAAAACTGAGCAGCCTATGAAATTGTAGGGGGTTGTCTTCTATTTTAACCATCTGACGGCTGTAGAGCAGAAAGAAATACTTAATCAATAAAAGCTTTACACCAAGAACAAAAAGAAAGATATCATCTTTGCTACAGCTAACAACTCATTAGGAGACAGCACTCATTTGCGGAATCACAAGGCACATGGCTACAGGTTCTGCCTCAGACTGGCTTTATCTCATCTGCCTTGCCTCGTGCTCCTGGGGAAAAATGAAAAGGACACCCCCGGGATGAGGACACAGCACAGACATCAGCCAAGAAGAGCCAGGAATGATGCAAAAAGGAAATGAGTACAGTAAAGAACACATGGCTTATTTTACATCTGAATTTATCTACTGTCTTCAATTGCACATTTGGATTGTACCTTTATTTGCTCGCCTCAAAAGCCCTCCAAATACCAGTATGCTGGCACCGAGGTGAGGACACTCAGCAGAATTCAACAGCTTTGCAGAAGCTGTTTTCCGAGTCCAGATCTCTCTGGGAATTTCACGTTTGGCAGAGAGCTTGGGCTATTTTCACAAGGGTGCATATTTCAACTGTTTTAATCAGCATGATTATCTCCTTTCTGTTTACCACTGTCCTCTGATAGCAGGGTACAAACAATCAGAAGCAGGAAAAACACACCGACTTAAATGCCTGGCACAAAAGCAGGAGGAACATTCTTGTACACCTCTTAACAGCAAGTAGCATCTCACTTCAAACCCCACAAAGTGATAGTTCTCTAGGAAGCCTCTCAGTACCAGCAAACAAAGGCTGAAGGAGCAGTTACGGTGACATTATCGGGGACTCATGAGCAACACTTCACTTCTGATAAAAACATGACTCACATTATCCTTTAGAAAAAGAAGTTACGAGTGTTAAGCTGGCTCTACTGGAATTGCTGAAGCTGGTTTGTCTGTAATAGCATTCTTGCAAAACTTTATTTAATTATTTGTAATTCCAAACTGGCCACAGTTGTATTTTTACTACCTACAAAAATTAAGAGGTGTTGCCGCCTACAGCATCTAACTTTGATCTTAACCACATTAAAGAACTGGGCTCGTTATAGTTAATAGTGAGTGGTAGGCTCCCAATTTCAGTGTTCTAGATGGCTCTCTGGAACAGCTTAGCTCTTACCTTTGAATATTCTCGGAGCTTAGGTATTTAAGTTACTCATCCAAAATAAATGTCTGAAGAAGATGAAGGGAATACCAATTCCCCTCCACCCATTGGACCTCCCAAACACAGAGAGAAAAACTAAAGAAGTGTACCCTGGGCTTTTAGTAATTTCTGATCCTCCGAGATGCCAAGAGACCTCAGCTTACAGGCGTTCAACACAAGTGAAATCATTCGTGCTCTCATATGACTTCGTCCTATTCACAAACCTCTCTACTTACAGATTCAGGGAACAGTACGGAATGTGACTTAACACATAGCTGTTAACACACAGCATCATAACTGACCATGCAAAGTTTTAGAGACTCTACAAATTGATTTTACAGTTCTGGCGTCAGCCTGGTGCTATGAAAAACATATTTCAACAAGTCAAAGGCTCTGAACTGCTGCACCATTAATCAGGTGACAGTCAGAGGATACGCACTAAATAGGCTACTCCCAAAATCTCAGCAATAAATCACTGTAAGCAATATAAAGATCAAATACAGGAAGAGCAGAGAAATGAGAAGAGGCTTAAGAGACTTTTTGCAGCTTAGAAGACCTTTGCAAAAATGGTGAATGGTCCCTCTGAAGTCCTCACGGCCTAGTGAGTAAATAATCATCTGAAGCCCATCATTACAGAAACTGATACTTCATTAATAAGGGCTTTAATAGTTTGCTCTATTTTTTTGATACTGCCAAAAAAATCCCATACACGGTGAATCCCAAACATCTGAATGGCCCACTACAATAACAGTTAAATAATTTTTAGTTCTTAATTTATTTGCAGAGATGCATTTATTCTCATTTTCCACATGCAGTTTCAATGTTAATTGCATTTTACACGGCAAACTTGTGATTGAGAAGTCAGTTTGGAGGGAAGAACTAAGTGCTGCTCTGTCTAGTTTTAAGAATAACAAAAAAGAATGATGAGATCTAAAAATATTCAATGAAGATAAACCACACCTCAAAGTCACAATAAGCAACACAAAAACCCAAGATGCTTACTACACTCACCTTCCTTCAATGAGCCAGGTGCACTTTGTTTTGTATTTGTAATTTCCAGGCCCATCCGTTACATACCCTGAAGGTCCAGTGAGTCTGTAAATAAAAAATAAAGACAAGCATTAGTCTCTGATGGTAGTAAACATTCATAAAGGATTTCCTAAATTTAGAAGATCCATCATTAGATTTTCATTTACTTAAGAGCCACTACAAACAAACCAACAACTGTGCAACAACAAAAAAAAACAATCGAGCAACCAGGATTCGCCTGTTAAACTCTGTACATGCTTTCTGATGATCGTCCCTAAAGAACGACAGTTGAAAGCGACGGTCTCTCTATCAGATTGATGGTATTGTTTCAAATCAGCACCCTAGGGAAAAAAAAAAGACCTTCCTCCACAAAGACAAATACACACACTCATACCACACAGGCAGCTAAAGTTATTCCTAAACTCTTTATACCAACACACAATTCCTGCAAGAAGTTCAAATGCGGTCCACGGCGCAACCTCTCGCCCATTCTGTATTTGACTCTTCACAAAGTCCTTTATGGCCTCCTGAACGAAGGACTGATCCTTGTAACCCCCTCGTGCCAAATAAGACCATAATTCCTCATCCATCTGGGGCTGCATAACTCAGGATAACGTCAGAGTGTGGCTGTTCCAGGCATCCCCCACCTTCGGTAGCATGTTCCTATCCCCACGTTATCCCATATTAAGTGATCGAAGCCAAAGAGCTGAGTGGTCCCCACTGCCAGGACGGTGCTAAGACTATCCCATGAACATCGCTTCCCTTCTGCACCTATAAACAGGAGATGACAACTTGACAATAGCAAAGGACTCTGGAAAAGGATGTAAAAGCAGAAAGTACAGTTGGAATCACTCATCCCAGGTTACTCAATGAATGCCAGCACTTAAAACCGTTAAAAATTCAAGATGTCACCAAACAAGAGGAGGGAACAAAGCCAGCAAGGGACTCATTTTTGTCAACATCTGCAAAACACTGTACAGTGTAAATTCTAGACAACTGCATTTGTCTTGACACTGCTTGCAGGGTCGCCCAAATAAGCAGCAAATCCAGTCTGGAGCTCAGAAGGGTATTTTGATGAAAAGTTCACGACAGATTTCAGAACTATACTTAACGTTTTGTTGTTGTACGAAGGAAATTGATATTCATGTTTGTTACTTTTAATTACGTGCAATGAGCATGAATACAAGCACTGGAAAGAGTGAGCAAAGCCGTGCAAAACCTGCTTTCACATTTCCATTACTCCTACTCAAAATGAGACAACCAAACACATCACACTGTAAGGCAAAATGAAGGTAGCAATCTACTGGCTGCAGCCGTAACTTCACCTTTCCATAGATTTTAACAGGGTTTTCTTCTTCAAAGACCACGGACAACAGAGAAGACAATCACACTTCATCAAGGCTGAAGGAGACGGATCTGGCAGGAGTTTGGGGCAGCAGATCCAATACATCACTTGGGCTCCCAAAAAACAGGTACCGAGATTCTGCATCTTCTGCCTTAGCAGAGAGACTGGCAGGAGCACGCATGGGCTGAAGACAAAACCAAGAGCCAGACCGCTGGGACACGCACTTCCATCCCGTATGCATTCGTCCAAATATTCCAGATCGTCCAAATATTCCAGATCGGTTTTAACAAACAGCTGAAGTATAGCAGAAACAGCTGAAAATAAATTACTAGGGAAGGATGACATCAAATGGAAGCAGTATGTGAAGATGCCCAAACGCCACATTCTGGCAGAGCATATACTGGCACCTGAAACAGGATTCCTACCTGGGGAGGTTATAAACTCCATCATCAGCACATGGCTGGAGCAAATCACAGGCTTCTGGCAAAATTAAATCATCCTACCTAAAACACAGTTTCAGTAAAACAAAAACACTCTGCAAAATCAAATTTGGCAGAAAAGAGAAGGAAGCAATATCAGAAGTTCCCAAAATGGGTATCTTGGAACAATTTGCTGTGTCTTTTCCTAGGGATCTGTTAACGTTATCATCTAATCTCTTTAAAATATTTTGACTGAGTCAAAACGGTTTTCCAGAATCTTTTCCATAGAGCACTTTCAAGGTTCATCTCTGATACAAATTTAAAAGGCAGAAAACACAGATTTTGAAAACCACCTTCTTATTCCTTCATATTAATTTATTACAACATTTTTCAACTTCAGAAATATAGCTTAAGATTTATAAAAGCCAGTTACTGAAGCTCTGCAGAAGATCTACATTTAAGCAAGTGAAGAAACAACTCCAGTTTTCAGGAGCACAGGAAGCATCTGTCCCTTCCATGCAGATACAGACAGATGTAGATAGAGATATAGATAAACAATCACACACACATATATATGTATTTTAAGGCCTTAACAGCTTTGAAAATTCAAATTACTTATCTACTGACCAGGAATTTGCAAAAACAGATGCAAATTCCAAGCTGTAGCCAATAATATCTAGACTTTTTGTCTAAAAATTCATCCTTTTGAAAATCGTATCTGTGGAAAAGCTAGGAATCAAACTGTATCAACGCTTCAACACTGACAGCACTTTGCATGCAACCAAGAGTAAACAGACTCCGGAAACCTGAGCAAGTCTCATAAGCTAAAAACAACCATATGCAATCTGCCAAGCTCTCAAAGAGCCTCTGCTCAGAAAACTCTTTGAACAATTTTCTCTGGAAACAATTACTAAATCATTCTCCACAGAAATGCTATCAGGAGTGATGGAAAAATAAAATTAATCCTGTTAGTACTGTAGCCCCAACCATGTCACATTTCAGGGGAAAAAAAAAGAGCATTTAAACGTAAACTAATCATATTTCAGCAATGCAAAATCAAAACACAGTATTTAGTTTTAAGAAAAATAAGCAAAGTCAAATTTCTTTGACATGCTATTAGTTAATACTTATCTGTAACCTACTCAGATTCCTTACTAAGCTTTACAAGCTGCTGCCATTACGAACAAATACATGATACTAAAATAAATAAAAAAAAAAAAAAAATATCAGTGGTGATGTCTCTGAAACCAAAAGAAATAGGAACCAAGTTCGTGTCCCACATACTGCCTGGCAAGGGCAGAGCACTAGCAGATCCACATTACTCTCTAAACACTGGCAGAGATATGCTCCAAGACAGACAGAAATAAATATTAAGCACTAAAAGCAAACTGAAGCTGGAATTTTACCCTTACACTCAATACAGATAGCTAAACTGATCTTCCCGCTCCAGTTAGAAAAAGCCAACAAAACCCCTTGTCCCTTCCAAGTCGGTCCTGTTTGCACTGTATGCGGTGGTGCCTTGTTTGGTACTGGTGGGCACTGATAACTAGGACATGTCCTACACAATGGTTTGGCTTTGTCTGTGAGCAAAGGCTCAGGAAGGGAATACATGAGTAACTCAGGGAGGAGAAACACTCCAGGAATGCTGTACTTCAGCGCGGGACATTCTTCCTAACTTACACGGGGCTACGCACTAGAACTGCTCTCACCACGTACACTAGAAGACTCCTAGCCCTGGGCAAGCTGCTGCCAATGCCACCAGGCTCTGAGGTCTTCTCCCCTACTAAATGCTTTGTGCGTATTTATAATTTTATCACTCAGTCACAAAAATCAGACTCCATGATGAAGTACAGAAAGGTATTGATTCCCATTTTTCTTTGATAACTTGGTAGCGCATGATGCTACTCTACAAGAAGCACTTCTGTACTACTTGGGTGTTACATCTACAACTCTCCAAGGAGCAGTTGCTACACCCCAAGAAAATAAAAAAGCAAGTCCTTTAAGTATTCTCTGTGATGCATAAACACACATACATGCAGGTGGAAAAACATACACAAAGCACAGGTAAAGCATTTAGCACCTACAAAGCTACAATATTGACTTTAAAACCTCCAGGGTGGAAAAACAATTGCAAGGATCTGTTTACAAAACTCAGATTTAAAAATATTTAGGTACACTCATGTGCATACATACACTACCTAAGGCTTGTTTCAAACTTTACCAGGTGGCAAAAGTGTTATGTACAGCTGGGGTAAATTTTTCACGAATTTTC
The DNA here is from genome assembly GCA_002844005.1 of Limosa lapponica baueri. NCBI lineage: Eukaryota > Metazoa > Chordata > Aves > Charadriiformes > Scolopacidae > Limosa > Limosa lapponica. The sequence continues at coordinate 2,096,981 of KZ505652.1, read as the reverse complement.
AAGGGGACTGCTATATCTAAGAATCAAAGGGGGAAAAAGGGAGTTAGGGAGCTGAATCTACAGCACACGTGTTCAAAGGGCTCCAACCTTGAGTGCTGCCTATTTCAGTTTTCTATAAGACAAAGACAAAAGGGAAGCAACGAAAAAGATGAAGAGCTCACAAAAGAGAGCCTGCTTCAAAGAGAAATATTTTATGCAAAAGAATTCTGTGTATTTAGCTACTCCCCTCTAGTTCTGGGAGCCCTTAAAAAGCACAATGCCAAAACAAGAAAATCAGACAGCAAGCAATGGCATCTCCGGGGTAAAAAGCCAAATCTGAGTACTGGAGCATACCAGATAAATCCATGTGTTTTTAATAATAACACAAGTAATAGTATCAGTGTGTATTTTTCAAATACACATTAGTATACACTGACAAAGTTCATACAGAGACACGATCTGCACAACTAGGCAAAGACTTGAAGATCTTATCTAATTACCATCTAATAAATCTAAAGCAATCCTCTTGCTAATAGTTGACTACCAAATGTCAAAGTCGAGAGTAGCTTATAACTTAGGCTTAAATCATTTTGCGGCAACATTCTTCCAAAGCACTGCAACATTAAAGGTACACTATATGCTGGCAATGGGGTGTTGAATATACTTATTTTCATCAAAAGAAGTACAAAAGAGAAAATGCAGATTGCCTTTTCTTCATTACTTGCCAGAAAACGTAACCAGGTTGGTTTGGTTTATAAAATACATTAAACCTTAACCTCTAAGAGGTCATCAGTGGACCTCAAAATCGGTTTGTATTGCTTTCAGTAAGACTGCAGTGACACTTAGAATGCCACAGAAGACTTACCAGCATATTGTCTGGAGAGTTTTAGCACAGTCTTTCCACTAAAAAAAAAACCATGACAACAAAAAACAAAACCCAAAAAACAACAACAAAAAAACCAACACCAAACCAACCCAAAACCCAGTTGCTCATCCTAATTTTGAAGTTGCTAAATCTAGAGACTGATGCAAACAATGAGTTTTCCTCCTCTCTCCCTTTTCCTTCCCAAGTGTTGCTGTGCTGCCTCAAGCACATCACAAAAGCCATTGTTTCGGGTAAATTTGAAGTTGAAGCCAATAAAGAAAGGGCTGTTACAGCCTATTACCAGAACAATGGCATGCTAGCCTGTTCCTTTTCTCAATAAACCACACTGAGGTTAAAGAACATATCCTTCTAGGGTTTGCTACAAGCAAATGCATGGAATAGTGACCATCCACACAGGGGATGAGAGAAACAGGTAAAATCTATGCATCTGTTTCATGGATTCCTAACATATAACAGCTAAATCCCCTCTTCTGGCAGCTAGGTGATGCACCACAGGTACAGCTGAGAAGATATAATTAATTACATGCCAGATCTCACACTGATGAAGGTAATGACATTACTGCAAAATCAAGTTTGACAAGGATTTAACCTATGCAACAATACGTACCTAACTAAAGACCATGAACTATTCTGTGTATATAGAGAGACTCCTTCCCATGTCCAAAGCCTCTACTGCAACAGAAATAAGAGAGTCCTCAAGATGAGTAAACTCATGCAAAAGTCACTGCTGCCACCATAATCCCAGAAGCGTCATATCTGATCACCTTAACTCTACAACTAAGGGTGCAAAGTCACGGCTTGTTCAACCTAATGCTTTTTCAGTTACTCCTTCATGAGGCTACCACACTAATTTCTGCATCAGCTTGAAGACAGTTCTACCCTGTGATTTGCAAAACTCTGTAGTAAGAGCTCCTGGATGGTGCAACTCTCCTTCTTCAAGAAGAAGCCCTCAATGGGGACACTCCTCAGCAGTTCCAGCAAGGAGCACTCAAGCAATTCCCATCAAGCTACAAGCTGCACAAAGTGCACGTGAAGGTGCCTCCACTAATTTGGTACAACCCCAGCCGATCTGAACACTCAATTTGGAAAGGGAGAGCTCAGCATTCCCACAATAATGCCATTTACAGCCATACTCTGCAACGGAGAGGCACATAGCCATGAAAACCCTACAGAATCTGAGAGCTTTGCAAGCAAAGAGCATCTTCAACCATTCTCACAGCAACATGCTGCTATTCCAGTGCTCACAAAACCATCCTCTGCATTGCCTTTATCAGGGTTTTCCTCCAAAGAGGATCAGGTATTTTAAGGTCACTCTGCACCGCTATGACAATCTCACCATGGCACAGAGGTCAGAGAGGAGTGATGATAACCCTCTACATTTAATAGCTTCTGTTTTCATTCCACTTTCCACGGTACAGTTGAATTGATGCTGAAAAGCTGTCTTGCTTGAGAAAAAAAAATAAATTTGAATGAGTGACACAGTTAATTTGATATGGGAAACACTGTTTCTTCAAAGGAAAAGATTAGCTTTGCCCTTCTGTGTGAGATATGTAAGAATATGGAAAGTGATTTCCTGGCTGCTGATCAGAGATAAGGGCAGAGCCTGGTTTGAGGTCTGAGGAAGGATGCTCAGAGAAATTGCAGCAGGTAAAACGTATCACCGCAGCCTTTCCTGTCTGAGTCACAACGTGCAGCACTGATGCTCGCAAACCTGCTAAATCCTTCTTTGCTCCCAAAAGATGTACCTTGATCTGACACGCTGCTGCGCTCCAGAGAAGACTGAATGACCACTGACAGCCTGAGAGAGATCGGAAGTCACAAATGCTGCTACCGTCTTAAAAATCATTACACCAACAAGCTAGAAACCAAATCTTTTCAAACATTGCCCCTCTCCAGTTGCCCACCAGTATCTCCATTGGGCTCCCGATCTTGACACACCATCCCAGCTCCTGCTTTTCCGCTGTCCCCAAAAGTAAATGCCACTGAAGTCATCTCTTTTGGGGCCAGCTAGTGCCTGTGCCATTATCCCACTCCCACCTGCTTTTGGCAGCAGCAGCAGCGCCGATCCTGAAACGCGTCCCCTCCTCAGCTTATACCCTGAGCCACACCTGGAGCTCCTCCCAGTTGTCTAGTTATTCCTTTAAAGTTTAACTTGCCCAACCAGATTTCCTGCTGGGGAAGGAGAGAAATTTCAGAGACATTTAATCTAAAAACACACTTCGGCTCCTCTTCATGGATGAAGCTTGCTTTCTCTCCTGCCCTACAAACATAAAAGTTATAATAATAAGTAAAGGAATTATATCCAGGGAGAAATCACTTGACAAGACACAAGATTACTGAACCTCAACACTCAGACAACAGAAAAATGAAGGAAAAACCGATTACCCTTCTCCAACCCCATTTCCTCATGTCAGGAGCACTGAAAAAAAACCTGAACACCTGTGCTGGATCCCAGAAGACACCGGCATTTCACCAGTTTCACAACCACCGGTTAGAGACACTGCCTTGTAATAGCATCCGCGTCTGGACGCGCCAGAAAAGCACTGTAGCTCCACCTGATGTTCTTGCCTCTAAGTTTTGCCAGCTATTAAATTCAAACTGAAGATTCCTGTCTATGCTTCTGTATCTTCATTTCCAGCCCCATCTCAGAGACCACAAAACAGCATTGTTCGCTGCATAAGCTCAGCTTATCTCTGTGGAAGCAGTCATCCAAGCTGCAGTGTAAATGTAAATACTATTGCGTACATTGACTACTGCAAATTCTTCACCCCATTCAAATTTACTGGGGAAAGCAAAGAATAAAAGATATTATTATTATTACACCACAGGAGTGTCTTCTTCACACAAGCAGTATTTTGTAAGCGCAGATTTCTGTGGCTTTGCCCTACTATCTCTGCATTACCATTGACCTCTGCCTCCATACCACAACTCCAACCCTGATGATCAGTCTGTTTTTTCTTCAAAACACTTTCCCCGGTGTTTCTGTATTATATGCAGAAATGTTACCATGACAAAAGGCCACTTCGTGATGTCCCCTTGAAGCCCACCCTTATCCAACGCCCTTACCTGAGACGACGGACACACAGATGGTGTAACGCTACAACAGTTGTCTATTGAGCTGATGTAACAGTTGCTCTATGCTTTCCCCATCTGTTCACAAATCCATTTATTGGATCTTGGCCTAGTTCTTTGAAATAAAGATCATCTAGCTGCGAGTGTTTGTAATGCCTAGAAAAATTCGACTCTCACCCTTCACTGGTGGTCCTGAAATGCTCCTGGACTTTGTACCAGTAACCTGCCTGCTTCGCACCAGGCAGGAGGGGACAACAGTGCAGAGCAGAAGCAAATAAAGCTCGCGCATCATAAACCATCTAACTTTGCAGCAAAAAAAGGAATACATCAACCCTCTCTTTCCCTTGCAGGTAATGAATCCTTACAAGCTTTGGCCAAGAACCCTTGCAATCAGCCGTACCCCACACGAATTGCCTCAGCATCACCCAAAACTCAACACCCTGCAAGAGGAAAGTAAGGAGAAAGCACATTATTGCGATCAAAGAGAATCATCAAAGGCTAATGATGAAAGATCTCCAGAGCCAGACAGGTCCCATCAAGGTCTACCACTGGAAGATCAAAAAAAATTCATTGCATTAGATGATCCAGCCTGACTTCGGGTAATATATAAAACAAACACTATAACCGATGCTTAAATAAAATATATGGTCTAGGAAAAAATAATGGTTCTAAATATATTCAGAAAGATTAAAAAACCTCATTTAATTTATTTCTTTTTTCTTAATCTGTGTCCAAATTACAATTTGCATTTATCAAACTTTAGCTCCAATCATCAAGTTTTTGTTTAGTTTTCTAGAGGGAGGTGTGAGGGCAGAGTCCTATATTATCTAAATTCATAATCCCATTCTGGAAGATTAAAGAGTCTCTTTTGTAAAAAACCAACATGCTGTACTACTTAAATTCTGGTTAAAAATTAGAAGTACAACAAATCCTATGCAAGATTCTAGTTTAATAATTTCTGCTTGTATCATCTGTATTCTTACATGCAAAATTTCCAACTCATATTAGGGTAAAACACAACCAGTGTAATTTTAACAGAGAAAAGCCTACACACATTCAGTCTATGAAGAGCCTTAAACAAACTTTTTTTTAAGACAATTTTTTTAAGATGTTGCAAGCTCAAAGGCTTAATAATCCACAAAAAAAATAGTTTTTACAAATGAGCTATTTTAGACCATTTCAAGATGCAGTTTGTACTTCTGATTTTTTCATTATTGTGCCCTCTCTTCTGTTTCAAAACTTAATTGTGATTCACTCTCAGTTGCAAATGGCACACGAGGTTTGCTGGAGGATTTTTCAGCACTTTCCCAAAATTAGAAACATTCAATTAATCAAAAATGTATCTTAAGTACATGTAAAAGCATTTAAATTGCAGTACACCACACCTGTGTACCTTGTAAATAAAGCATTGTAATTAAAATTTTTAAAGCACATGCCTCAGAATTGACAGACACATCAATATTCTCCTCTGGTTGAAGAACACTTCACTCTGATAAGCTTTCAAGTTACCAGTCCTGCATTTAAGCCCAGACAAAAAGTGTTCATTGCTGGGACGTGTCTTGTATTGTGAATGGAGTTGAGCTGCCGACTTAACCTTCCAGTCAGCAGGAACAGGAAATAAATGGAGTTTAAGGCCATCCCCATGGAGCAGAGGACCATCATCCTGCTGCACTTTGCTAAGACATATGCAAAACCCAAGATCTTTACAAAGAAAGTAAAATCAGCAGCAGCAATCCCTTTGCCCTTTCCAAAGCTATGCATGAAACCACTGCCCAGTACTTCCTAACCATTGCACCCAAAATCCTCTATCTGAACCCTCAAGAAGCATGTTTAAAGTCTGTTTTAGCTGCAAACTTGCCCCCCTCCACTAGTGCTGATTCCTAGGCCAAATGCAGAGCACGGTACCTAGTAGCATCATTTGCAGAAAATCTCAAGCCAGAGATCAGTCAGTTTTGCAGCAAAAAAAGGAAAATGAAAATATTGAGACAGTCTATAAATAAATATCACAGTCTGACCCACTTTGCTAAGAGGCATAGAAATAATTCCCTTTATTTTCCGCCTGACATTCAAAAATTTCTAAGCTACTACATACTAGTGTTACCTGCTGGAAAAATTGTTCCCTAAAAGAAAATAGAAGTTAGAAAACAGCTTGGTGTGAAGGTTAATTTTCATTTGGTCCCAACCTAAAAAACAGATTTTGATGCACATGCTCAGGTATAACTCATTAAAATAATAAAGTATGTCTCAACACCCAGATAGGGTTTTGTGAACCTACAGAATGACAATCTCTAACATTTTAAAGCAGGTCTGTGGCTGAAGCGACATGGAGAAGGCCATGCAAAGAGCAGGGAATCAATATTCAAAAAGGAATCCAGGCTGGAACATGTGTGTAGGGGGCAGCCTGGGCTTATTTACATTGATTTGTTGCTGCAACAGTTTTTACTGAATATTCACGAGAGCTCCTACACCTTTTTATTCTGCTTCTTGACACCAGTGACATCCCAATGTAGCACCTAACAACTAAGCATCTGAAAACAAACTTAGAAGAAAATATTATATTTATTGATGAAACAGATTTTCAGATAAGATAGTAACCGAATTATGCCTGGATAAACATGTTAACAAGGAAGGTGTTCTGAAGGATGCCACTGGTACAAATAATGTAACATCCATAGGAGCCCTCATAAGCTTTGAACACAAAATTTAAACTCGAGAGAACAAGACAAGTGTGGTCCCCTAGAAATAAAGTGTATATGTTCATATCATACAAGGATATACTATCTGGCCCAAAAATGTTCTCACATGTAGTACCTTAAAGGATGAAAGGCATGTAAATATTATTTGGCTCTAAGGAGGGGACAGAGAATAAATTAATTGAGGGGAAATGGAGAAGCCCATAGAGCACCAGTAATAAAAATAACCCAACTTTTTCAATCAGTACAATCTTCTAAAATCTGATTAAAATATTCCATTTTGTACCTCAGTTCAGTAGTACTGCTCCCAGGCATACTCTTTGCAGCCTCATGAGCTCTCTTTCCTAATAGCCCCTCCAGCACATACACCTGAAAGATTACGATCGGTCATTCAACCGGGGACTATGACCGCTGGCTCACAGCGCTGTACCCAGCTCACCACTGATTCCTGACCGCAGACTCCAGTTCCTCTCCTACTGAACATCTACCGGCGCCTGCAGAAGCAACCAGAAATGAGCATCTCCCTTCTTAACATAAACAAGCAACGTTTAACTTAAGATTGCCAATATCCAGGAGAAAGAAAGATGGGAACAAAAAGCTCTCCCAATTTCTGGGGTTTTTTTTCAGGGACTTCTCATTTCCACATACATATTGGTACAGAATTATAATCACCTTCCATAAACACTTAGTATATCAGTCCTTCTCTCCTTCCCTTACATTTTCCAGTTCAATCCAGCTGTTCCTCTATCCCATGGACCATTGTGCTAAATTCTTAATCACAGCGAGAAAAAGAATGATTTGTAACCCTTTGCAGAAAAGACGAGTTGTATTTTCCCCAAATGACTCATTTTTAATGAAAGCAATTTCACACCAAGTAGGAAAAAAAAAGGAGCTAAATACTGAATACTTCAAGTATTTAATCAAGGCAGATGTACACAGTTAGCTTCCTTAAGAAGTTCCCCTTTGTTAAGTAGAACAAAAGTCAGAAATAAAGAAAAAACCAGATGACTCGAATTTAGGCAGAACTACATTTACATACTAAAAATGCAAATACCAAGTGCTCGTACCGCTACGTGTTCTCACTCCTCTTGTGCTTCTGCGCACCAGTGTGCTGGGCTCATCTACACAATACGCCCCCAAACACAGTCACACTGCTGCCAAAACAGGTTACATACCAACATGAAAAAATCTGGCATTAAGATGGTAAACAAGGGGAGGGGAAAAAAGAAAAAAAAAAAAAAGAAAAAAGTATAATGAAGTCTAAGGCTCCTCAAGAATTAATTTGCTATCAAAGCACAACTCTAGCACATCCATATAGGAGAGATAGGCTGAGAGCTGGGGTTGTTCAGCCTGGAGAAGAGAAGGCTCTGGGGAGACCTTACAGCAGCCTTTCAGTACATACAGGGGGCCCATAGGAGAGATGGGGAGATGAGGATTTATCTGCACAATATATTTTACAATCCGTAACAGATATTTCCTAACCCACCAAGAAAGATTCTTGGCTAATAAAACACCAAGCCTTGATTCTGTAGCAGGATGGAAGAAGCAGCAAGAAAACTCACTTTAAAAACAAAAAAAAAAATCCTTCCAAAGAACAGACTTAAGTGCGTTTTAATCTTTACCGGGAGTGTAGCGATAGGACGAGGGGTGATGGTTTTAAATCGAAAGAGGGGAAATTTAGATGAGTTATTAGGAAGAAATTCTTTCCTGTGAGGTTGGTGAGACACTGGAACAGGTTGCCCAGAGAAGTTGTGGCTGCCCCATCCCTGGAGGTGTTCAAGTCCAGGCTGGATGGGGCTTTGAGCAACATGGGCTAGTGGGAGGTGTCCCTGCCCACGGCAGGGGGGTTGGAACAAGATGATCTTTAAGGTCCCTTCCAACCCAAACCATTCTATAACTCTATGATTCTATTTTAACACCAACCTATATGTTTGACTCGGCACCAGAAATGCTGATGCTTAAGAAGGTGAGCGCAACACAGCCATACATTCAGCAAGCATAAAAACCCACCCATGCAAACCCTCCCGTGCACAGACTTTTATAGGGGGAAGTTAATGGGCTGGTGCAATTCCTCAGCAAGAGTCAACAAATTTGATCAACTCTATGAATCCCTCATTTAGTTGCCACCATAAGGAAATACAGTTTTTTGATACAATGCCATTAACACCTATATGATGGGAAAACACCTGCTCCGGTGTACACCCAAATACAGTGCCAGTATCCCAGCTTAGCGAATGGAGAAAAGGCCAGACTTTACATGGAGTTGGTTAAAGCACCTTCATCCCATAAATGAAAATTTTCTGCTGCTGGCACAGATCAGTTTAACCACACTCAGCTTCCTCCACTAGCTAGCCTAAGCTTTTCCACTAGCGTCTTGCAAGAGTGAAGTAAGCCCACGCCATTCAAACCACCACAATGTTTATTTAAGAGCCTGAGAAAATAAACCAAATGTGAAAGACAACCAGTAACCCAACAGCTCTGAACTCAAGGAGGTGAAGAGCTGAAGTCATTTTCAAATACCGGAGCATGTTTGGCAGCCTCACTGGGACCAGCAAGTATAAATCCCTTAGGAAAAGGGGTGGTTTTAGCCACTATAGACAGCTACGCTTTATTAAACGCATCTGCACAATAAATTTTACAATCCATAACAGATATTTCCTAATCCACCAAGAAAGATTCTGGGCTAATAAAACACCAAGCCTTGGTTCCGTACCAGGATGGAAGAAGCAGCAAGAAAACCCACTTTAAAAAAAACAAAATAAATCCTTCCAAAGAATAGACTTAAGTGCATTTTAATCAAGCAAAAACTATGAGAAACCATTTTATTTTTGGAATACATGTTGAAAATTTGGTAACAATGCACTCATTGGTACATAATACAAAATTTATGGTTTATGTTAATGCAGCCTTAGCAACAGACTCACTACAACGTCTTTATAATCCAAGACCTGCTAGCGTTTCTTTATACGGTAAGTAGCTCTTGAGTGTTTGTCTATGAAGTGGCTCGGCAGTGCAGGGAAGGTCACAACCACCAGCCTACTGATTTCTCAGTTGCGGAGGCAGATATGCATACATGTTTATTTATTATTTTTTTCCCCTTTCTTGTATTAAGGCAGCATCTAACGTACAGCTCTCTTGATAATCACTACAGAGCAAAGAAACTCCCCCTTAAAAAAACAGAAAACCCACACCACAAAACAAGAAATCCAACAGACGAACTATGTAACAAACGCTGGGGTCCATCCAGAAGACAGTGCAATTGTGGGCATCCTTCGAGCGCAGGAGCTGGGACAGGTGCTCTGGAGGGAGAGGTCTGCAGAGACTGCAGCCATCCAGCAAAGAGCCACACTCCCCCAGGGGAAGGCATAGCTGCAAAAATCATTGCTTCCATCCCCACGTCTGCCATATGCACCTTTCCCATCGCCTCCGAAATGACTTCGAAAGGGAGTTATTCTTGGACAGTAGCAGGAAAAAATGAAATTCCATCTGCTCCCAACAGATTTGTAACAACAAAAACAAAGACGGTGGCTCAACATCACTTATGTGAAGTTTTGAAATAACCTCTCACTTCACTACTAAACTGAGCATGATTTACAGGCCGCCTCTCAACTAACCATCTTTAAAAAAAATAAAAAAATCCCACCTCCTTTTTTAGGATTCAGTCATCACAAATTCTTTCCTCCAGTAACATCCACAGAAAAAGCATGTTCACATTAACAAGGAATTTTGCACAAAATGTTGCTTGGTTCATATTAGTTTATTAAGAAAAATTAGGAAAGGAAAAGATTGTGCCTCATTCCAGTTTCCCAGTTAGCTTTTTGTTTATTTTTTTACAAAAGATTAAAAAAAAGTGCTTCTTACATGTTAATTTAGTTATCTGTATTCATAACCAAGATGACTTAAAACATTACTTACAAGAGAAACACCAACCACTTACAGTAAGCACCCTTAAGTCCTGCAAGAAAAGTTTCATTCCTGCCTTAAAACTGCTGAAACCAAGACATGATACTTCGATATATACCCCATCAGGAAGGATTAGGAGAACCACTTATGTGGAGTCCTCTGGAGCAGAAAGCAATAACCCACTTCACGTCGAGTGCTTCCCTCTGGCATGCTCAAACACTGCTGCATTGTCTGCCCGGCCGTGCTCTGCGTTCGTGGGAAGGATTTCAAGGTGTTGATGTGACTCGTGCGTCTACAGGGCTGTTTTCCTCTTGACTATACTATTACTCCCAGCCCAAAGCAGCTCTCTGCCCTGCTGCCGGGCTGGTGACTGCTCACAGGCATAGCGCTGAAGGCAATCTTGGTGTCTTAGTACTCATTTCTGCTATTTAACACAATAAATACCAAACTTCAGATTGTTAAAAGAAGGAAATTTCAAGCTGAATGCTTTCCAGACCTAACCACAAACTTAGCAATGCATCATAAGGTCAGTAACTTCCTCTTATCTACTGTGCTTTAAATTAATCTGTCAGAGATAATTTATAGAACAAGGAATAAGAAGTGAAGCAATCACGGTAATAAATTCCTCTTTGACACATGAAAAATACGAAAGTACCAGTCACTGGATGTAACAGTTTTCAGGAACCATTTTGTTCTTAAGCTAAAATTATCTATGCAAAGGTATAAATAAAAACTCACACAGCTGGTGTCTTTTGAAGTTTAAAGGCAGCCAGACGTATTTAATAAACTTGGTACTTGCAATCACTGCAGATACAGTGGAGAAGTTTCCTAGTGGACTGTCCAGACTTCTTTTAACTATCGTCTTCAACAGTCTTGGATGCAGTGGTTTCAAAATGCCCAATAAAACCATAAAAATGATGGCTGCACAATCTTCTCTCGGAAATCTTAAAACCCACATGTCCAACTTCAGAGCCCCTCCAAGCATCCCAAGTGTGAGGACCACAGAGCACTTGACTGCGTGGGGTTCCTATTGCAAGGGTCATGTCTGAGCCCTTTTACACCTGAATACACAGAACTGTAAACTCAAAAAGCAAATGTGCTTCATGGGAAAGCAGAGAGAAAGGTGCTGCCCAGTTCTCAGCAGCGTCACTGGCTGGGATGAGCTGTAGGACAAAGGGGAGCCATCACAGCAGAACAACGCAAAGCCAAGCAGAATGAGGATGGAGACCCAACTTGTTTTTCCCCCTTCATCCCGCCTGCAGAAACAGATGCTTTCTTTCCTGCCAAGAGCCCTATGGTACTATTTTGAGCTTTTTGCATCTCATTATTTAATTTATTTATTAAAGCCTGATTTGGAAAAATGCTCAAAGCATTTGGGTTTTATTTAGATTAAGCCAGGCTGTTCAAACTGGCTCATAGTCAAATTGTTCCACTAATTACAATCCCTATGTTAGAGAAAGTGGAAATGTTCTGTTAGATTCTCCAGCTGCGTAACTCTTTACTTAGGTGGTTTGTTTCTCATCTCAGCAAGTTTAACAAGCAGAGTTTGAAGCATCCGATAATTCTTGAACCACGGAATGGCATTCTCCAGGAAATGAGTCAATTTAAACTTTAGCTGTAAAATTAAAGCACATTAACTGCTCACCATTAGTTACATATTACAGGTGAGAAAGCAGGAGCTGCCCTAGGTACAGCACGCCCTAGCACTGCCACCCGTTTCAAATGAAGGTTAATGGGCAATAACACCACAAAAGCAGTAAGGATCAGCAGCCGTTTAAACTCTTACCATCAACTACATAACAAATTACATAATGATTTTCTTTTTTACCGCCCCCCCTTCCTAAATGACTGTCTGAAAGGGCAGGTATTTCAAAGACAGAAAAAGCCAGAACTAATAAATATTGAATGCTCAGCATTTTTAAGAGCTGGGCCATTAATTTAAAAGCTTAACTTGAGCTACCGTTTTCTGCTACGTGTGGTCAACAGTTTTAACGCAGAATCCAAAAGTGTTTCATGAACAGCAAATATACAAAATCCTTGAAAGCAGACAGGGCTTTTTGGCCAAAGACAATTATTAATCTAGCCCATCCATCACAGGACAGAAGCTTTCACAACAGCCGCTTTTAACATCAGAGAGCAAACAGGGCATTTTTACAGAGTTCGTACAAAATTTGTGAGTTCAACGTAGCAGAGTTTGCTATTGCTATTGCTTCCAGACCCAAATGAATTTAGTTACTATTTGCATGGCAGGTTTACTACCTCAGCGAGACAGAGGATTTCATGCTGTTAGCATTGGTTGGTGTAATAATCAATAAGTAATTCACGCATGGAGAGCGAGCAGTAAAAGTCATGGCTGATTTATTTATTACGGGTTTGGTTCAGAGCTGCCTTCTGCCTGTGATCCTCACCTCTCCATAGCGAACTGAAAAGCAGACATTTTCCCATGGCTCTTCATCCTCTTTTCTCTGGAGACAGAATTATTTCTACATGAGCAGTGCCGTGACTTGTCAACAAGCATATACTGCCAAACAAGCCTTGATACTCCAAAACCTCTTTCAGCCGCTAATTTGCAGCAGAGCATTTAGTACCCTGCCTGCCCTGGTCACATTTCCACATTTACTAAACATTGGTCATGGGCAAGAGGAGTATTTTATGAAAGTCTCAGGGTAGTGAAGCATTACATAAAAATTACACGCTAGTGCAAAACCATTGCAAGGTTACTACCAACATCACTTCAGAATTCTATTTAAAAAAAAAGAAAAGTATTTGCAAATATGCTTAACAGAAATTTGACTTAAAAACTATAAGATATATAATTGATGTTCCACGGGTTACAGAATCATAGAATGGTTAGAGTTAGAAGGGACCTTAAAAACCATTGAGTTCCAACTCCCTATCGAGTTCCACCATTCCTCACCAATAATATCACTTCCGAAAGGAGATTTTGTTTGAATTTTCCAAACCATTAAAAACTAAAAAGGTTGAAATTAATGTTACAATCCTATGAGCATTTAAGTACATAAACTTTATACACAGAAGAGCACCTGAAACCTCTTGTGAGGCCCCTGCAAGGTCAGGCTTCCTCAAATAGTGATTTTAGGGTTAACTTCAGCTCTGATGGAAAGTACAGGGGGGTGAGAACACCCAGCCCCTCTGCTGTCAGAAGTTCACCATGCCAAACAATGCTGAATGGTAACATAAACACATTATTTTGCTTTAATTGTTTCCATTTGAGGCTGTTGTTCTATATTAAGCACATTACAGGCCTTTATATAACTTTTCACATAGTTACATTTTAATATAAAAATATTTTTCCATTTGGGAAAATACTGACATAGTAATGATTAGGAAACAAAATACCTGTATCTACTCCCAGTCTAAGCTGTCAGCTGGAGAGCAACATGTAAAAAAAAAAACAACAAAAAAACCCAAAAACAACAACAAAAAAAACCCCAACCAAACAAAAAAAAAAACTTCTAACACAATTTAATAGGTTTTAAAAGAGAATATTGCATGACAAAAGGTTCTGCAGTTTCTAACTCCCAGTTTGTAACACATCTGAGTGGATGGCATCGTCACTAGGTTGTACAGCAAGTGATGCGCAGGATCATTGAATGACTGCTGCCAAAGTGAATCATCACTTTCCCCAGATTAAACGTCAGGACTTGATTCATTAAAAAAAAAAAAAAACCCACACCATTATTTGTTCCATTTTTCCGAATTGTAAGATGAGTTACATGCTTGGCCAAGTGCACCTTCAGAAATTGAAATAACATTTTATGTTTAGCACCCATGAAGCATTGTTGAATGAATACTACCTGTTTCTTATGCTGATAAGAAACAGCTGCAGGCAAGAGCATTTGCTAATCAATAGACATAAAGAACTTAAGCATAAATGACAATCAGACCTCCTAAAAATAAGAGCAGAAGGATCCTCTTTACTAACAGGTGATTAAAAGAAAAAGCATCTGATCAGAGAGTGATGATATTACCCAGGAGACGCTCCTACCAGTGCTTTGAACCTTAATATCATTTTCCCTCCTTCTCCTCACTGCCTTTTTACTTTGTCTTTTGAAATGCATCATGCTGACAAGTAACAGCCATTCAAAGACCAATTACTGTTTCTGGGTCTTTTTTGTATAACTTCATCTTAACAGGCTTTTTCTGTACACCACTGCCAGCGTAACACCGCATTGCACAGTGCTGTTTCATCCCCATTCTGTCATTTTACTCACCCTGCTTTTCCAGTGTGATCTCTGTACCCATGCTCCCGAGTGACATCGTGAGTGACATCATGAGTGCACTCTACCCAGGTCATGAATGAAAATAATTAAATCCAGTTCCCGCTCCCAACTTCTTACCAAACAAATGCTCCTCTTTTAAACTCCACCTGTTTAATATCTCATCAACTTTGATACCTATCATTTGAGAAGGAGCCTCATTAACTTTACGTGAATAGAAAGGACAAATTGGAAGACAGACTTGGTTGTCTGCTTAGTCCAGGTTTCCTGGCTACCACACCAAAGGTGAAGAGTTCCTCACACGTCACATAGTGTACTCCGGCTTCTCTATTTCAAGAGTACTCTGAGTGACATCGCAGCAAATGGCTTCCAAAGCCCAGCCAGCATTTATCTTTTACAGATGCCTTCATCCTAAACGATGCTTAAAAAGCGTCCCACACAGACGTGTATCTTTGGCAAGAGTGCTAATGATATATTTTGTTTAAAATAGCATCGCTTACAAATGCAAACCTATCTGGCAATTTCTGTCTGTCTCCAATCATTCTTTCCTTTAACATGCTCTGAAGTCCCGTTTGCTCTCAAGGTCAGATTAATGAGATCTGTAGATATACAGATCATTTTTCACACAACTTGTTTGTTTGTTTTAAATAGACACTGCACATCACTATTCCACAGACCAAAGACTCAACTACTTTTACTTTCTGACCAGCTCTTCACCCTCACTATTTTTAAAATTGCTCTTAAAAGATCATGAGTACACCTGCCCAAGGGCAAAATTCAGTTTAATTACATGGAGAAAGATTTTAAAAGGGAATTAAGGATATAGAGAATATAACACAACTTCTGAAAACATAACCAAAGCACTAAGATAAAAAAGTAGCAATGAAAAAGGCAGAAAATTTTATTTGAACCACTGAACGCGAATCCCATCAGTACAAATAATCAAGACAACGTACAACATGGACTATTTTAGGGGGAACACAATCCAAATGTTATGACTAGGACTCCTACGTACTCCCTCAGCACAAATAAGTAATATGATATGTATCCACATGTACCATGTTCTCATTTCCAGCACTCAGGGTGAGCTCTGCACTTTAACAGTCAGCTTGGGAAAGGACTCTGCATTCTCCAGAACAGCGGTGTGGGAAACAGCTCTCCAAGACCAGTTTTAGATTGACAGCTAAGACTCTGATTTGCATCAAAAGTCTGACAACACCTCAGTCTTGGTCTACCAGGGCTGCAAAGTACCGATTTGTACTGAATCAATTAGGCATCAAAGCAGTTAACCAGTTCATAAATCAATCCTGTAATTCTGTCCTGCATTAATTCACTTGAGAGGGAAGCGTGCTACACCCTTCTGAATTGAAACTTCATTGAAAACACAGGGAAGAAGCCAAGGTACAAAGCACAGCTCTGTAAAAACAAACAAACGAGAAAACCAAAACAGACCAGGGGATGGACAGAGATTTCCTTTCCACGTTTTCAATCCCGTTGCAATTTCCTGCCATGAGTCTGCTGTCCCTGCCACCGGGAAGCAAAGAAGCATGGTGTATTCTCTTTGGCTTCACCTGCACATGCTATGCCTCTGCATAAATACTTCTGAAGATGACCTGGAATAAAGCTGAAGGTGGCATACTGACAACATCTAACTTTAGTCACTTAAAATACTCAGTGCCTATGTTAGTGTGCTCATCTCCCATACGGTCCATGGATAGTGTTCCTCACAAGGCAACTCATAACATTTTACTTACATTTTTAGATTCCAAGCAGGGTGTAATTTCACAATACCGCACATCAAGTTCCCTTTTAATTTACAGTACATGTAAGTAAACATCTGAAACAGTATCAATGCTAGTAAATGTGTCTTTTAGATATTTTATTACATGATCCATAAAGATCTTTGCTAACAAGATTAGGACAAGATGATATACACAGTGTATAGTGTACTATGTATCAAAACTACTTCGGACAAACTACTTCACATTGCTGCACCTGGCCTTCTTTCCTCCTTAGCTCCATCACTTAAACGGGACATTATATATTAAGGAACATTAAGCAACCTGTATTATAATTATTTTAATTCCACACCTAGGTAATTGTGCAGCTTTACCTGCACTACAAGCATTTAGCACATAAGAGGCACAGAGGTAACTGCCAAACGAACAACATCTCGACAACAACATTTAGGAAGTTACCACTTCTACTGTTTTCACTCCACACAGAGGTTACAGCAACACAAGCCTAATTAGGGCCAAATTTCTCCAGAGTTTGCTTTTAAAGACTTTGTCTATATATTCAAGAGCTAATAATGAACATGTACGACCAAGGGGGAAAGCTTATAAAAAGACTCCTAGCTACAGAGGGATTTCCACTCCAAGTTATTAGCAGAAAGGAGAACCTCTGTCAAAATGCCAAGCAGTCACTGTAGATATATATACATATGTGCACGAATATATGTTTAACCCCATTAAAATTATAGCTATCAGGGGTTTTTTATTTAATTGGAGATTAAAGGGAAAGCAACTTGTGCCAAGTGACAGTCCTGACCTGCTGTAAATCGTTAGCCCATCACAAGCCCAGAATCACAATGGGCTTCTGACAGTCTGTTCATTAGGCACAGCACCTTGTACTACCCATACCACACGTAAATTAGAGGAACTTAAGTCTCCACAATACTTTCTGGTCTCAAAATGAGTGGCTTTTTTTCTTCAGATACGTCAAAGATACCACAGAAATCATTCATAGTGGTTTATCTCCTCCAGTATCAGTGGACAGCGGCCTTCATCCAGCTACTCTTAATTTTTCATTGAATTTGTTGTTTCTGGCCACACCATTCACAAAACCTTTCTGCTACTAGATACGACAGGAATCAGCAATTCCAGTTGTGTCTACAGCATCCTGTAAGTCTTCTTAAAGCTGAACAGTAAGATTTCCTTCAGTGGATCACAGGAGTTCACTTATTTACTGACCTTGCTACAGAAAAGCACAACAGCCTTGATGCCCAAAGAGAACCTTGTGTAGTCTATCCATAAGTGCTCAGGCTTTTGCAAATTTGCTGATGTTCATGACTGCACCATAACTTTAAATCATTAGGAAATTTGTTAAAAAATAAAGTGTAAGCAGAAATCAATGGACACATACACAGTTGTCTCCTACAGAATTTCTTCTTCAAATCCACAGGTAAAAGCAACGAATCGCTTTGTAAGCGCTGCCTTCTCCTGTTCTCCAGGCTCAACAGAGGAAAAAATACATCTCTCTTTCAGTTAACACTACGGAATCAGGGTTTACAGATGAGAGGAGGAAGCTCACTTGATGCAACCATTTCCAAACAGCAGTGGGTCTACAAAGCAACAGGGCAGAATGTCTTCCTCCTCCTCACACGTGGTGTAAAGAGCAGCTCTCAAATCCTCCTTCAAGAGATCACAGAAACACAGCTGCTTCCTAGAAGGCTTTACAAAGCCTACACATAGAGAAAGATCTAGGGATTGAGGAGGAACACAAAGGTTAGAAGATGGGAACAGCAGAAATACTTGGATCACAGCTGTTGCACATGCCCTGAGTCCCATGGCACAGCCTAAGTTTTTAGCCCAGTAGCTACGTTTTTACCCCAGAACAAGACGCATGAAATTACAAAAAAGGGAAAACCTCCCTCCCACATTCCCTGAGACAACCTCCAGCCCAGCCATAGTGACTTGCTTTGGAGGATGCTCCTTGTTCTCTACCGCAACAGGTCTGTGGGCGAGCATCACCAGCAGCCCACCTCCTGCAAGACCTCACCAGCTTTGGTGAACATCATGGTAAAATATGGCTCACCACAGTTCACTGCTTGAGGCAGCCTGGTATAGAATTTTATAGGGTAAGCCACTATACCATGGTTTCACCATGTTTCTGTCTTAGCTGCCTTGAGATGCTAAAAGATTAGTGGGTTTTAGGAGGCTGGAGTACAGCAAAGGATGTCTTCTCCAGCATGCCGCCTCATCTCATGCATGCTCTCATACACACACATCTTGCATTGAAAACAAGCAAACCTCAGGCACAAAATATATTCTGATCCCCTGAGCAGCTTTGATCAGATACCATGATTTTCACACAGTGATTTTTTTTTCTTTTAATTCCACATGACAAATTCCTGTCAGCACTGAATAGAGATATTAAGATCACATTTAAACATCATCACTTTTAACACACAATATCCTTTTTCATAAGCCTTATTGAAGATGATTTAGGCATATTTATAGTAACATTAACCACATTTCTTCTGTAGGACAGTATTATTCTCAGAATAGACAAGTTGGATTCCAGTTGCCATGCAAAACTGCCATTAAAGTATGGCTTCTAAACCCCAAAATTCCTATGCAAAGAGCATCATCATCAGAACATCTTTGAAACATATAAGTAACTTGTCCTTGTTTCATAGGTAGGGAAACCTATGAAACAGTTTATCCTACAGTTCATCCTACAGTTCATCATTAGATGATGAACTGTATTTCTGTTTGATTCCTCAATATGCGCGGTCATTTATTCTCAAGGGAATCACACCCTATAAATGCTATGGCTACACACCAAACTTTTTCAACATAAAACACAGATAAACTGACATGGTGGTACTTGGGGTTTTGGCAGAACTGAAGAGAGAGAAACAAAAAGATAACACTGCCTCTAATACCATCCTTTTCTTTCAGGAGACACTCCCACAACTTATAGCAATATAAAACCTGAGCGTCTTTGCTTAAAAGATGTGGACAAAGAAGAAAAGCTGCTCTCTACCTCCAAGCTACCAGAACACGTTTCACCTCTTTTTGACCCAGCATTAAACAAGGGGAACCCACATTTCCTTACCCACAAGCCTTGTTCCAGCTCACAGAGACCAAAGCCCTGCCGAGATACCAATCAGTGCAGCCATCCACCATCCCTCGCCCCCCCAGGCTGGCACAAGCACACCATTACCCCTCTGCCTCTCCCCTTTGTCTCTGGTTCCAGCCCCAGGTGCCCATACTGCCGTGTCCTGTCCACCAGCCACGGGACACGCAGCCTCCCGGCAATGGGGCTCAACAGCAGAAGTGGAAAACAGAAACCAACCTGCTTCAGTCTCAACTCCAGACACGCTTCAGAAGAAATGACTTGCGCATTTTATAAAACCAACCAGCCTGGCAACCTTGGGCAGTTCTTCATTTATTCATTGCCTTCGCCTTTTCAGGACTGAAGTCCCCTTGCACCCTTTTTATTCTCCTTTAGGTGCTATTAGAAAAGTTACAGGCTATAAAGCCACTACAGCTTTTGCAGCTGGATCACATCTTCCTGTTTTCTACCAGAAATCTGAATCCCTATCTTTTCACATTCAAACACCAAACCTGCATAGAAATTGTTATTATGCCATTCACACTCGGGAATTGTGCACACATTGAGACAACATTTGCCTGCTGTCCCAGAAATCTTCAACAGTTCAGGTTACTGAGAATAGCTGCAAATGATACAAGAACTCCTATTTTAACATTATTACATTTTCCATAGCTCCGAATTTTCTTTGGGCTCATCATATAAATTCAAATAAAACAAATTAATAAAACATCAGTGATATCCATGAGGAAAACAAAAAAAAAAATAAATATTTCCAGCAACATTAGAATGGATGTTTTAGAAAAAAAAATGTGCATAGGCAGGAAGTCAAGCTCTGTTTTTCACTTTGAACCACTTCAACACCTCCTCAAAATGATTCATACTCCAAAAGTTGAACGAGGGCATATTTAAACACCCATTACCATCCCCGAAATGAAAAACACTGACTTTAAAGAATTGCTGCAACCTGCGCTTCTGAGAAACAGACACTGACTGACCCAAATTTAAAGATCTGCCAGTTATATGTTTGAATGCAATAAATCAATCAGTTAACAAAAGTGCACTAACATACTGTCAAGCAAGCAGGCAGCAACTATAAATAAATGCATGTGGAAAGAGAGTGTATCTTGTACAGCAATAAATTTAGTTCCAAATTTTTCAACAACAATAAAAGCAACTGACCTCACAATTATGCCTGTTCCTAATCTCCATTTGAAAAAAAAACCAATAAAAATCACAGAACCATCAGTGACCTCAAAAGCAATTATTTCCCAATATATTATTTGGAATTCAATACTTTTCTTCCAGTGGACCAGCAACTTCGATGTCTGCTCACAATTCGGATACAGTGTTTTTTTCTAGCAGTACAGAAGTCCTTAATGGGAAATAACACACAAGTCTTCCCTGAATTTTTTCTCATAACACTGACCTGCACAGCCAGCATTTCAGCCCCATACTACTTGGCATCTCAGGTCTTGCAATGGCTAAAGATCTTTTCCTTGGCATTGCCCTTGCTGATCCCATGCAAGATCAAAGTATGTAGCAAAGGCACGCATTGGAGATACTAAGCTCTGAAATTGCTATAAAATTCATGTGACACTCTCCCCTTTGCATTAATAGGGTATCAGTCGTGTAAATTAATCATTAAACAGGCAGGTGCAGAACTTTGGCAGGAAACATGCTGCACATTGCTACAAAAACCCTTCACAAAGCCATCTTGAGAAGTTTATTTTAGAAGAACTCAAACATGTTCTCAATCGTAACAAGCAATGAAATCCAAAAATTGTGCACAGAGTGAACCTCAATCATAGATTTTCTCCAGATAAGGCAATTACATTCAAAATATCTGGCAACAGTGCCACAATGCCAACACTTAGAGCATTACAAAACTGTGAAAGGAAGGATATAATGACACATGCACAAAGACATTGGGGGGGGGGGGGGGGGAAAAAAAAAAAAA
>KZ505652.1:2025991-2066616 GCA_002844005.1 Limosa lapponica baueri | reverse complement strand
CCCCGCGCCGGGTTGTCCCCGCAGCCGCCTCCCGGCTGTCCCCGGGCAAAGGACCCTCAGAGGCGGCGCTGGCACCTCCCATCGCCACCCTGGGCCTGCTTCCCCGGCCACCCCGCCAGGCTCCGGCCCTAAAGCCGCCTCGGGGGAGGCCCGGCGAGGGAGGCGCTGGGGCGTGTGGGAGGCCGCGAGGCTGAAGGGGAGGGAGAAGGAAGGAAAAAAAGCTGGGGTTGGGTGTTATTATTATTTTTTTTTTTAAAGTATCGCTTTTACATTATATGCTGCAGGGTGTTCCACCCGTGGCCGTGCGGCTGCTGGCACGCACCCCCGGCTCCTCACGGCGGGGTCTGGGTGAGGAGGGGTGTGTGCCACCCCCGGTGCCTCCACACAGGGCCGAGGGGGCTGCCAGAAGAACAGGATGGCGAGGCTTGGTTTGTCGCAGAGATCAGGGCAGCGGGAAGGGGTGCTGCGTTCTGCGGCTGCAAGTGGGAGCAGTTAAAGCTGGGGTTGTTGTGCTCAGGTTGGAAAACCCTGGGGTTTTCCAAGGGATAGTTCACTTAGTGCCGAGATCTGGCATCATTGGGACTGGCTTAAGTAAAATAAGCTGCCTGCTGTTCATGCAAGAAGTACAGTGGCACAAAAAAGCCCAAGTTCACCGGCATGGGACATTTGTCATCGCTTGCTATTAAAGGTTTCCTGTTTAAAATTGGGGAGATGCATCTGTCTAATTATTTGTTTATTTATTTATTACTATTTGTTATTTATTAAATTATTATTTAATTGTGTAAGCAGGAAAACCGGGATCTGCCAAAAGGGATACCTTTGCAGCCTGTAAAACCAGTTAAGCTGATGCTCTCCAAGGATTTCTAGGCCTTTAAGGACTGAGGGAGAAGAAATAAAGCATTCTCTGGTCCTCTCCCGAGTTTGTGGGCAAAGCAGATGACTCTATTGTAAACACACTAGCAAGGATGCCGTTTGTGGCAGGAAGGGTGGAGCAGAAACACAAGATGCTATTTGAGATTATCAGACCTTTCATTTTCGATGGGATGAAGGAATGAGAAAGCTGATGATGTTCTTGGGTAAATGTTGACTTTGGTCTGTCTTCATTAGTCTTCTTGATTGTATTTAGAGTTACTCAAATAGTTAATACCTTGTTTCAAACATCAAAAGATGTCAACAGCTGAGAAATAAGTAATTTTTTTTCAATGAAAGGGAAAAAAAGGTACTATTCACATTTTTTCCCTGCAAAAAGGGTGACGGGGTTTAGGTACAGTAACGCAAAGACAACAGACTAGATGGAAATAGCCAACTGGCTACATTTAAATAGTTCATTTGTATGTAGAAATCAAAATATTAGTTACCTTTCTGAGCTGAAGGAGGTTCTTCAGTGGGAGCTTCAGTGATTTCTAAGTGAGTTGTCAAGAATGACTGGTGAGCAGATAGGAAACTGGTCTAAAGACCGGTTTGTGTTGTCAGTCAAGCACCTGTCTAAAAAAACCATTGTTTTGCATTTTTTTTGCCATTTCTGCTTGAGGCCCCAAGAAGGAGAATGAAATCTTGGGTTCAGTTTAAAAATGCTGGGCTGGGCTGACCTTCTATCCAAAGGGCTCCCACCAGTGGAAACTTCTCTGGCACAGCTTCTGTACCGCATGCGTTAGTTAGATATTACCAGCTCAGGCCTGGGGTTGGCATCTGCTGTCAAATACCGCTTCCATCCTAGATCCTCCTCCCCTGCTCTCCCCACATCTGTTTGTATTCACTTGCAGTTATCAGAGATAACAATACTCATATTTTCACAACACCTGCTCCCCCCTTTCTTGCCAAACATTGCTAGTTGTTGCACAGGAGATTGAAAGTAAAAACGTGGGTTAAAGTGGTTACAGTAAACTTGGAGAAATTGTTCCCATCCTGGACTTCAGTTGAACTTCTCTGCATCAGCGTCACACTTGAAGAACTGCTTGCGTGCTCAACAATTTCTGTGGGGTTTTTTTCCAGCTAGGTGGAAAAGCACAAGATGCTGTCTCTCCTTATAACTCTCCCCACACTTACTCCAATCATTTTTCCTTGTAATTGGTAAATTGAAAAATTTTCTACCAAATAACTAAATTAATCAGATCTAGGAGGTGATTGTTTGGTTGGTTTTTGTCAGGCAAACTTTAACACTCTTAAATGAAGAGTTAAGAAAGATCATCCAGCAAATGAGAGTAGGGAGAGAGAGTTCTCCCATGGTGACAAGCCAATAGTCCGGCTGATAGAGCACTCATCAGCTGCCAGTGGCCAATCTTGAGTGTTTCAGAGAAGACTAACATCCGTGAATATTGCATAATAGAAGAAATCCTTTCCTGACCTTGTTAGAGATCACACTGTGCCCTGTTGTGGTCTGCATGAAACATTAACTGTGGGAGATCATTGTTGTTAAATTAAGTTTGGTCAGTTCAGTTTTAACATGCAAAGAATGTTCAAAAATGCTTCATTTTGGTTTTTCTTTTTTTTTTTTTACTAGCAGGCAGCTTTCCGACATAAAAATACAATTTGGAAGGGAGGGAGTTAGGTTAGCCCAGAGTGCAGGCTAAGCTATTTTTATTTCGGAAAACAGAAATATTTCATAATAGACATAATAGGATGATTAAAATACCCTTTCCTGGCAACAGGCACAACAGGACAATGGTGTTTTTGCAAACCACACACAGAGGGGATTGCATTGAGAGATGGAAGAACCCCGCTTATCACAGCTAAAAAACTTACAGTCATCAGGACAGCACTTCAGTGACTCTCGCACAACTTCGTGCAGCACGTGGAGTCAACAACTTATTATTAAGCAAGTGTTTCCTTGGACATTGATTTCAGATCAGAATCTGCAATGAGCAAGTACCAGCAGCATTGAGTTACGTTTGGAGCGAGGAGCTGCTCTCGCCGCTTTGCAGTCTGGCTGGAAAACTTTTACGACCCTGTATGTTGTCGTTACCCATGCAATTGAAGGCATATTTACTCAGCATGTATTTGCTCAGTATATAAGTCAAGTTACTACCCTCTTCATCTGCCCAATGACAGGATAGCCGGAGATGCTAATTAATGAATTGGCCTCTGGGGTGAAATTATGTCCTCGTTAAGAAGACTCCCATTGATATTAATAAGGTCAGAACATCATTACTGACGGCTGAGTCACGGCTGAGCTGGGTATCACGGATGTGTAAACAATGGAGCTGCCCTGGGAAGCTCGTTGTTGGTCTGTTTATGTGCACAACTCAGAACGGATCAAGTCATGGTGGTATCTGGGGTCAAAAATCACATGAAGCCATAACCATAATGCTGTATTATACATGCTTTTTTCCTTCCATTGAGATGAGCTATTTCACAGGAGCCCTAAACTCCAGAAATAACTCCCTTCCCAAGGGCCTGGAACCAGCTATTTCCAGTTATCTCATAACCCAGCATCGCCAGTTTTATCTGTTCCTCGCCCAACCTGCTGTTCCCACCCATTGCAACCTCTGCCCACATTCCCAAATCCTCAGCATCTCCCAGCCCCATCCCTTCTGTTGCAGGTCCTTCCAGCTGCCCTGCTTGTATCCAGATGGCACAGGGCAGCCTGGTTCCAGCAGCGTGTCCTTGCTACCTATCCAAAACATCCTCCTTGCTCTACAAACGGCAGGGGGAAGGAAAAGGACGTCCTGCCATCCAGCACTGAGATCATCCCTTGCCCCCCACCAGAAATTCCTTGCCTTGCCAGGCTGAAGAAAACAGCAAGAAAGAAATTCCTGCTAATCCAAAAAAGCAGCTCACACATAGCACTAAAGCCTTTCTCATTAGATGCAGCTTCAGGCCAAGCAACTGAGATGACTCAAACCAAAACCCCATTTTCCCCGAAGCTCGTCTTCCCTAGGTGCTTCGTCTCTGCAGCGCCGGTGAGGTCTGAGGCTGAACGGGGTCGGGCCCAGATCAAAATATCTTGAGGTGCTCGGTTGCTGTCTGGGGAGGCGTGTGAACCAACCCTACACTTAACAACTGCCACGTGACCTTCCGTAGGTCGTTTGAAGGGCTTGCTTCGTTTGTTTTTTTTTTCCTCTCCAGAATTCGGACTTCCTGCAAACAACTCACCCTTGGTTTTTATTTGATTTCTGTGATCATGTCCCAGACCTCACGCTGGCAAAAGTCCTCCTTCTCTCATGCAAATAAGGAGCTTTTCCAGTGAAGGTCCCCAGCTGATACCACTGTCAGAACAGCAGGAGTGAGTGCAGAAACCCTCTGTTTTCTACCCACCCACCTTGAAATCCTGCCGTGAGCATGTTTGACAACACACATCCAATTATTAAGTACATTTAGGCATAAACTCAGAGTTTGCTAGAGGTCTAGTTTGACCTCTCTTTTTGCTTCATTTAGACGTGGACATAATGACCAAAGGTCCTTTGAAAATATGCTTAATAAGGAATGAAATATAGTAACTAAAGTGCTGCCGGGGACAAAGGTCTGATAGATTTGCAGGCACGGTAGTGACGAATAGCTGAAAAATACCTGCATCTGCACAGTTGCTTTAGGTGCTTCATTGTTAGGAAACTAATAATAAAACTTTACTGGAACTACAGGAATTAGGAGAGAAAATGAAAAACCTTACACCCTTTCAAAGGTAATTGTGGAGATGGTGGTTAGTGAGATGGGAACAACCCCACAAAGACCTGGGTTATATCACCGGTCTCCGTGCAGAGAGAAAGTGCTCTAGTCATTACAAATGTTAAGACCTTGCCGTTATATCTAATTCAAGAGAAACAATATTTCATTCTGTACAATGCCGTAGCACCGCAAAGGCTGCTGGGTTGATCCAGGTTCAGCAAAAAGCATCGCAGTGGCCAAGTTACTCGCAGTACATCTGCTCTGCTGCTGTTTTTCTTGTAGATTTTCTCTTTTCAGGTCGTATCATGAAAGAGCTTTATGGAAATATCTGACCCATGATTTTAGTGGGAAGATGCGGAGGCTCTGAAGACCAGCATCTGATTGCCTGGAGCTGGGTAACTATGAAAACAGACCGTCTGTTTGGGAAAATGTCGATTTGTACAGACTAGGGACTGAAGTTAGGTCCAAACCTGGAAAGTGTGGCTCCCAGCCCAGAGCCATAATCTCTGTAAAGCCACTCCTCTGAAATCCTGGCATATTTTGAGATAACCTCCAGCTTCATAACGAAAATCGGGGTATTGTATAAAGAGTCAGGAGGAAAAAGGAAAGGAAAAAAAAGTCAAAGTAACTTGCACTTCTTGGGAACAGAAAAATCACTTCAGCTTGCCATCTCTGATAGGTATTTTTTGAAAACTATGACATAATGCTATATTTTCTGCAGAAAAAAAAAAAAGACAACTGCACTTTCAGACTCTGATATTTATAAAAAGAAAGGCTTTGTTTGTGAGTAGCTCTTCTGCGTAGCCTAATCGTCCGATTCCAGCCTGCTCTTGGGAAAGAGCGTGTTGAATACATCAGCCCTTTTTTGCAAGAACAGAGCAAAGTCCCGAGTGTAGCAAGTAATTGAAAGATCATTGACCAACAATAGCAAGTTAGATGCAGTCTGGGGAGAGCCTAGATGCTATAAAAATAGCTCTGTCTTCCCTCCTTCCTTCCAAAACGGAGCCTAGCCAGAGGATAACGAAAGGCATTCAGAGCCACCGCCGAAGCCCGGTACAATGTGACCCTCCGCACATTCAGCTGGAGGGAAGGGGCTGAAAAGAGAGGAGCTGCTATCATTATGCGGGGTATTCTTGGGAGGAATAAAAGGAGGCAAAGCAGTTTTGTATGTTCAAAACAAAAACCCAAACAAAACGGCAAAGACAGGCTGCATATTGTTAGGGGCCGCGCCAGACGCGCTGCGTTTCTCGCGGAGAAGCATCTCTGCTATGTCTGACCTCGGAGACTCTCTCCTCTGATGTCGGGGTTGGGGGGGAGGGAGCAGCTGGTGCCTGTGGTGGCTTGGTGGAGCGAGAGCCTTGGCAGCCCCGCCATGGGTGCCAGACTCTTACCCCCGCTACCAACACCGTCCCAAGGGCACATCGGCAGACAGGCAGGCAGATGGTGCTGGGTGTGTTTGACGAGGTCTTGCCTCCCATAGAGAGATCAGATTGGCGAGGAAGAGGAGGAGGGGAAGGAGATGCTATCATATTCGTGCCTCCCCATCCTCTCCTCTTCCCCAGCTCATCTGTGGACGCTCTTACAAGCGCACAGCTTCCTTGCCTTTGCCCTTTCTGGAGGGAGTCAAATGGTGTTGCCCAACCCTCATTGATGCTGCTACAAGGAAACGTGATTGCTGCCCATGACGTGTAGCCTGGCCCTGGCTGACTCATGTCCCTGCAATGGAAACACCTTCCCTAATCAGCCCCTGGAACTGCCATCCCTGTGGTGGCTTTCACCACCCAGGAATCAGAGTCACCCCATCAGAGGGATGACGGGGAGGTCAGGCATTGCTGCAGGGATGCAGGTGCGTTTCTGGCTGCTGCACAGACAGACCCTGTGCGGTACCCAACCTCTGCTGGGTGCAGTTCCACCAGCAGGCAGTAATTAACTGAGGGACTGAAGCATAAACATACCCATAGACAGCAGTTAGCTTTATTTGTGACTCTTAGCTCTGCTACCAGTTCTCCCTCTTTCTCCCTCTGGCTCACACATCAAGCTGACTCCTAGCTCTTGGGAAAGACACCTGTATGTTATTTGTCGTCTGGGAGAAGCCTAATCTCCATTTTCTCAGCTGCTTGAAGCCTTAACCACCTTCCCTGGATATGACCAGGAAAGCAGCAGTAGCAGGAGACACCAGCCTTGCGCTTCAGGGCTGTTTTGGTGACCCCCTGTCAAAAATCATAGCTGGAGTGTACACCTCTTGCACACTCAATTCTCCCTGACGGAGCTTCCTGTGGGACAGAGCAGGGCTGGCTGTGGTTGTTTAGGCACCTGCCCCTTGGCTGACGCTAACGATCCGGCATGTTCATTAGTAGCTCTCAGGAGAGCCACTCCTGCTGAAGACCTAATGTGGCTGTACAGGAAAACACCCCACTAAAAAGCTAGCTGGTGCAAACTCCTTTCCACAGCTGACTCCTCAGAATTTCTCACAAAAACAACCCTGGGGCTCCGTATCTCCAGCTCCCCTGTGCCCAGCTTTCTGTGCTGCGCTGGGCTGCTGGTCCACGGGCTCTCCGGTAGCCCTCATGCAGGGCCGGTACTAGCTATTAGGAATTTGGCTTCATGCCAGAGGAAAGAGAGACCCTTAAAAAAGTAAAGTCTCTGAAAGCACAAATGCCTGTGCACAAAAGTCATCCTGACTTTTACGAGAAGAAAAACATGTGAGTCGGGCAATTGGGGTCTTCACCACCAGTAGCACTTTTCTTCTCAAAGCCTTATTATCTTTTTTCAGTACTACCCTCTTAGTGGTAATGCCCCTGAAGTTTCTTGCACCTTGCTTACTCTCAGCCAGATTTACGCTGGAAGCTGTTGTAGCAGAAGTGCACTCATTCTACATGTTCATGGCTGAGGAATGGAATTAAATAATGTGTTCAATTATCTTGTCTTGGGTTTCATAGGTCTCACCCTTGAGATGTCTTGCAAATTGCACAGCACACTGGCACTGGCGAGGCTTTGGAAGAGCCTGCCTGCAGGTAGCTCCTCTTTTCACACTAACACCATCAGCTGTGAGAGAGCTGCTCCTTTTTCATAGTACAAGCAGAAAGAGAGCCGGGGCTGCAGCATTCAGTGCTAAATATGACGTGGGGTAGGCTGCTGGCTTCCCTGGGTGAAATTATGCTGGTTTAAATCAACTTAATAGTGGGCTGGGAACTGTTTGCAGAACAGATGTAAAACCAAACCCTGTTGTTCAACCACCTCAGGCTAATTTGGTTTCAGCAAACATAGGTCCTCTGGGATCTGGAGCCTAGCATTTTTACAGAGTTTATTAAACTACACTTTATCCAAACTTTTACACATGGACTTGTAATTCAGAGGGTGAATGGTCCGCCTGACTTCCGTGGGAGTGGCTGGACGTGCAAGTAAACTTTTTCCTGCAGCTTAATGAGAGTGAAACTTCACCATGGGCTTGCTCATGCCCTGTTGAAACAGCACACAAGGAACTTGGTTTCTAGATTACATCAAGACGTTTTGCTTCCTCCTATCGTGACAGGCAAAACCAGTAAGGACTTACTGATTTTCAGCTGAAACCAGTTCTCCAAATGCCTCTTGCACGCCTGTGCAAAATAGTTGTGCAAAGTATAATTGGCATAATAAAGCCTGGGATAATAACAGCATTGGAGCAGGTATTTTGCTTAGAGGTTGCATGAACAGCACTAGAGAGTAGGAAATGCCTAAAAGAGGAGGGTGCACAATTGCATACAGAGCTCACATAAAATACAGTGATGAGTTGACTTATGGACTTATTCCAGAAATATGGAATTGCAGAAAAATTTAGGTTGGAAGAAATCTCCTGGTCCAACCCCCCCGCCCCCTCCTCCTTCCTCCAAGCAGCTCGAACCATCTCAGAGCAATATCTGGGGCTTGAAAATAAATGGGTAGTCCACACCTCTGACCACTAAAGCAAGATTAATAGTTTCATGCTACTTAACTCCAGTGCAGCTGCAGATACCTACATATTACAGGGCTTAACAAAGGATTAAAATGATTTTAGGAGGGAAAGAAACTTGGAAGGTAGAATGCTTGCTCCTCGCTTGTTTAAATCGGGATAAGTCCATCAAGAGGAGTATCACCAGGGCATGTTTTTTGGGAAGCACAGGAGGAGGAATAAACTGCTGGGAGCAGACCTGCAACAGCCTTCGCTCAGCAAGGTGAGTCGTTGCAAAATTCAGGGTGTGAGGGTAGAGGGGTTGTGTGGGAAGAGAGAGGGAAGGCGAAAAGAGAAGGAAACAGATGGGACCGTAGGGCTCTGTTTTGTGTAGGATTTATGGGATACAGTCCATGGAGTCAGAGGCAAGGAGGGACCATTAGATCATCGAGGCTGGCTTTCTGCATCCATGGCTATTTGGCTCTATCCTGTTGCCCCTGCCCAGGATGCAAATTGTACTCCCACCCCATCTGCAGCCCCAGAGGGTCTCACATCTCTGGGCTCCCAGGTGCTGCAGTAAAAGCTCAGCTCTGTGGCACAATTCGGGGTGATTGCCACTGCAATTTGAGCCCTGTGCAGCTGTTCAAGGGAGCGTAACGTTTGGCTCAAGAAGAATATTGCTGTGTAATCCCTTGGGTTTCTTGGGAGGAAACAGTGTCTCATTATCAAAGGTCTGCAAAAAGGTCGGGGGGGCTGGGTTTGGTTGGGTTTTTTTTTCCAGTTTAAATGAATATTATTAAAATGTACAACACGTTGTGATTTGCAAGAAAAAAAAAAAAAAAAAAAACAAAACATGAAAAGGCTTTTCTGCTTTTCTTCCCTTGCTTTGAGCTTTCCTTATTATCATCCTTGTGTGAGCGTCCAGTCTGAGCAAAGGCAGCAGAGGAGGAAATGTGGGGGAGCAGAGGAACAGGATAAAAGCAACCCCCATTCAGCATGTTACTTGTTGCATATCCCTGCACAGGGATGCTGCAGGGATGCTCCGCCGGCAAAGGCAGCGGGCTCGGAGGTGGCTTATGGGCACCACGTTCCCCCTGATGTGCAAGTGGAGGTTCAAGACTATTGGTAGGTGAAGAGACACCTGCCAAAGCAAGAAATGTTGGTTTGGAAAGAATGGAAGTGTCCTGGGCAGCAACTGTTTGTTAAAAGGATCTACTCTGCACACACAAAGGTAGCTGCTGCTGCGGCTGTGTTTGAGAATGCAGATGGAAAACAGCGGGCTCTTCAGCAACAAGACGGTCCCACGAGGTATCTTCATAGCAGTATTGTGTGTTTTAGAAGCAACACTGGATAGAGGCACTATCTGGGGATCTGTGAGTCGGCTTTATGTTTGGTACTGGGAGATAAATATGCTATTTAAGCACACAGAATAATACCCCTCTCGAAGGAACAGCTTTGAGACTCAGGCAATCGATATGACCAGCACGTTTGCTAACAGCGTGCAGAGATCAGCATTAGGAAGTTGTTGTGGTTGAGCCCTAAACAGTCAGGGAGAGCCAAGAAAATGCATTCCTTGGCTGAACTGTGTTCCAGTGATGAGTAGGCGGGGATGGCCTTTGCGAAGCCATGGACACCGTCCTTGCTGCAGCCCAGAAGTCCTGCATCAGCCCCAGGTTATCTGATATTTTTTCAATAGCACTGCCTCTGTCTCAAAGGGTGGGACTCGTCTCAGCTGGCCTGAGACATTGACAGCACAGATGTCTCCATCTGAGCTAGTCCCAGAGATTTTCTCTGTAATCAAAAGAGAACTGTAGATGTTTCAGCATGGGATTTTCTTGAGCTGCTTTACACGGATGTCTACGTTGCAGCCCTGTGGCATGTACTCTCTCCTGGGACTGTAAAGGCTGCCTAAACAGGACAGGTACCCGTATCCCACTCACAGTCCTCTGCAGACCAAAGCATGGCAGAGTTTTGCTTTCATAAGGGAACAGTCATTCCTATGTGAGGGCAACCTGTTAACATCTGTCCCATGGCACAGCCCGAGCTCCAGAGCTCTGAATTCAGATCTCAGCACTGCAATCCCTTGGGCTGCTGGTAATGAGTCCTCTTCACTGGAGGACCATGCTCTCTGCAGTGCTCAAAGCGTTTGCTGCAGCCTCTGGTGGCTTTAGGATCAGATTATGTTGCTCAGGTGCTTTGGCCATGCAATGTCCCACCACTGCGGTGGTGGGAACTTCTGCCTGTGCAACAGGGGACTCTAAGAAACACTCTCAAGCAAATTGCCTCCAATACAGGTTTCTACCTGTAAAGCACAATATCACTGCTGTAGATCTACATACACTCCTAAGCAATTACAGGATGCAATCTTAAAATTGTATGGCTGTAAGGGGCCTTGGAAGGTCTGTAGTCCATCCTCTGTCCCACGGCAAGGCTGGCACTGTTACAAACCTGCTCAGTCTGCTCAATTACTGGTCGCTGAAAGGAAACATTGCCCACCTGTGAGCTGGAGACAAGCCCATCCTGGTGATACTGAAGCCAGAGGTAGCTCATGATAGCTTGCCTGTGTCTGTGTGGAGCTAGGGAAGGGGGCTCAACCGATACTCCTGAGAAGAAGTTCTGGGAGACTCTAGAGCTGCCATGCCAGCATGCTGTGGTCGTGGTCTCTCAGGCCTGGAGCCTACCATTGTACTTCAGCATATTGCAGACTTACATACGCCAATATTGTAATCTACCACATGCTCCATATGCTTGTGACCAGTCCTGGTACTGGCCTGAAGCCACCGCACAGAAAGGTGCCCTACCAGGGTCTGCCAGCCTCACAAGTCCTCAGCTGGTCCTGTGTTACCAGGACACTTTCACTGACTAATCACAAATTTTCTTTAAAATAATGCTGAATCACATCTCATAATGAGAATATGTACAGTGCATTAGTTTTAAAAGAGATCAACATGTTTCTCATGGGAATGTATTGGTAAACAGAGTATTTTTCCATTCAATTTCAATTTTTCCATTATCAAGCATGATTTATGCATACAGCTGGTAGCCAAAATGCTTTGGTGCTCCAGCATTCCCTACACCAACGACATAATATGTGCTGAATTTCTACTGTTTTTTCCATATTTACATGCAGGTATTTCCAAATTTTCACACCATTTCTTCTTCACTTCCATTTTGACTGTAAATCTCAATTATTTTCCTGTGTCAATTAATTAGTGTATGTGTCATCAGACCTTGGGTGAGGATTAGAGGTTTGGTGCGTGGGATGTTAAGCAAAGCCAAGCACCTCTTCTGCAGAAAGCTCATAATCGAGTGGCAAGCAGGACTCAGCAAACGGAGGAGCCAGGCAAAGGAGGTGAGCAGACTGATGAGCATAAAATTAAAAAGCTGTGACTTTCAGTCTGTGTTTTGCAGACTTCAGAAAGAGGTGGCCTTCCAGGCATTGGAGGGAAGGTCCACAGGCAAGACTGGAGAGTTAAGGAAAAAGCAGACAAAAAATGTCAAACTCTGGGTGTAGCAAAAGAGTGCAGCTACGTGGAGAAAGGATTTAAAGTCAAAAAGAAGCAGCCGTTGTTTGGTCCAGGCTCAGACTGTGAGGCAGTGGAAGGATGGAGTCACAAGGGCAATGGGTTTGAGGGATGAGCTGGGAAGACAATCCCAGCAGCGACGCTTTATGGAGGAGTCCTAACATGCTTATGAAGAGGTGCCATAAATAACCCTACCCCCCAGGCCAGCTTTCATCCCTTCAGCTTGCACAGAAACCTCATGACCATGTAAAGTGGCTCTTTTTCATAATGAGGCCCATGAATTATTTTTATTTTTATTATCTTTTTCACTCTCCCTTTGCTCAGAAATGAATGGATTACCTTTGGGGCAAAAATAGCAAAAAATAGATGATTCACCTGTACGCAGATCTCAAGCTAAGGAGAGAGGAGCACAAGAGGGAAATAACTCAGCTGGCAACATAGGGAGTTATGAGTGGGAACAGGGGGTTAAAAATGGGGATTTTTATGGTGGAGTAATTTTAGTGACACACAACAAGCACCCCGCTATAATTAAGTGCTGAGAAATAACAACCTACCATTAAGTGATCGCATTATAGTCTCAACAGCGATCATATAGCAGTCTCGATAATGGTGTCAAACCAGGATATTCACTAGGGGATTAATGAGCAGTTAAAACACAAAAGCTCCTCACCAGAAGGTTATCTCCAGGAAATGCCTGTGAGCTCGATTGTTGTTACTTAAATAAACAGCAAATGGCATTGTTGAATATAAAAATTTTTACATTGTCTTATAAAAATGTCAGAATAGAGGTGAAGAGGAAGTATTTGACAGCAAATATCCAGATGCAAACCTCTTTTCCACATCTTTTGCCTTTGCTTTAACACCCCAAACTCCTTAATATGCCCACATGTACCATGCTGTGATGAAAGCACGTCTGACATCATTTTAGGGAGTCCTCTGCCCTGGAGAGCGGTTACTTCTGCAAGAGCTCTTCTGTGAGAGATGTTAATACATTGTTCCCATATCTATATTCTTTTTCTGCTGGTGTGCAAATACCTTCTGCTTCTTCTTCTGCACAAGCCCACAGAGCATGATGAACTCCTGGCTGATGGTTAGAAAAGTTTCAGAAGCTGCTGGGAAACATCTAATCCAAGAACTGGGACTGCTGATGTTATTTTCCTCAACCTGGTATCTCATATTAGAGGCGTAAGGATTAAAAGGGCTTAGGGAGGGGAGCTCGTCTTGTGTTTGGATGAGCATTGCTTTAGAGACGGTGATTAAATGCTCTGCTGACTGTTTTTACAGGATTTGCCTTGTGTGAGATGATGCTGTAAAAGTCACCTGTCTACCCAGAAAGTGCTGATGGCTGATAAAGAGACAAGGCAGGAGGTTGGATGAGGGTGACTCGGGAGCCAAGCACTCTCAGGGAAATTAACTCTCTTTGTAGACACTGAGATAATGAACTTATTTTAACCTCTGTCATCCAGGGCTTAGTTCTGTTATGTGCGCCTAAAGGTTGCACTTAGGAGACAGTGGAGGACAAGGTCCCTGGAGTAAGAAGCCATGGCATTTCATGGATAAGTGGCCACCTCTTGTCCCCAGAGGGAAACTGTCTTCCATGCTCCAGCTGACAGGACAAATGCAGACTTAAACTGAAACAACTGAGATTTGAGTTAGTCAGTGGAGGAGTATTTTTAGGGCATGGTCAGGATAATGAAGCTCTGATATCAGATGGGCAGAGAAGCCAGTGAAGCAACGTCACTGGAGATGACTAGGTGCAGGGTTGACAACCACTTGTTGGGAAGGCTCGAAGTATGGACTGGAAAAGCTCTTCACAGCACCTGTGGTCTTCCTCACTAGGTCTGCAAGTCTGTGCTGGAGCAGAAGACCTGTTTCTAGTACATGAGTCTTGAGATCCTCAGCCTGGGATGCTCTTACTTGTGTGTTTGCTACCTTAAGTCATTGAACACAGGGCACTGAGTTGGGATAGTTCAGCCCAGATGCAGTTCAGGTCACCATCCCTTTGGCCTGTCCCCACCACAAGGTGACAGAATCGGGACCAAGAACATGCAGATGGCCAGAAACTGGCCAGTGAAGTTCTCTGCTTTCCAGCTTCTTCACTGCTGAGCAGATACACAGAGAGCATCCCAGTGGCTCTGCCAGCATCCAGCATTCACAAATCACCCCCTGGAATCTTCACATCTTCTGTAATTACCCAGAGGACTTGTCCATCCCACCAGCATAGCTCTGTTTCTGTACCGAGTGGCTGGATCAAGTAGCTTTTCCAGGAGTGCTGCAGATCACCTTCCTTGGTACAGTACATCGTGTGCCAAAGTCCTGTGGCTTTTCCTATAAATCTACTTCTGGTGTCTGGCTCTAAGATGAAAGAGGTCTTGCAGAGACAGGATAAAGCTCTGTGCTTTCCCTTCTCCTCCTGTTTACTCTCAGTGCACCGCAGCTACCTGATATCAGTGGGAGCACGCTGAAGTCCACTCCAGCTCGTACCGGCTGCCTACAGCCACAGCGACCACCTCTCCTTCCCAGCTTACTAAAGCACGGGTACAGCATCTCAGGTAGCTAGAAATCCCCCATTTTGCACACAGGAGACTGTCCCTCTCTGCCTTGTACTTAACTTTCCCCAGAAGACCTCAGCCACAGATAAGTTCAAGCAGTTTCTCTTTGCATCGGCCAGAGGAGGAGACTTTTGTGCAGCATTTAAATCAAGTGCATGAGTAACTGGGAACAAAGCCTTTTGCAGCCGGAAACACCCTTGAAAAGGTATCGTCTCCCACTGCCTTTGCAGCCTCCCAGCATCTGGCAGAGCCCTTATCTGGCCCAAAGTGCAGTTCAGCTGCTTCTGAATGGGAGGTGCCATGGGGAGACCAGGTGGAAAGTTTGTCCTATGGCTTTTGGTTCCCTTCTGGCATAGCTAGAAGGAAGAGGTAAAGAAGGGAATGAAAAGGAGAAGCTTATTGAAATGATAGTTTGCTTTCCAGAGCACTTTTTCTTAGTACCTCACTTCTCTGCCCCACTGTCATAGCATTTGCTCAGCTCTGGCCTCAGCTTTAGTTGAATGTAGACATTTAACATACAACCACGGCCAGGACAAGCAAGAAACTTCAGGGCTTCAAATCCAGCTTTGAAGCGTTGTTATGTTCTTCAGTCCCCAGTGCAGTATTTTTGGTGCAGTGCCTCCTGCTCCATGCGTCGCACTGAGCACTGCTGATTGCCTGCTTCGGAAAACGGGCTGGCTATTGCAAGGCAGGAGCACAATATATCTCCCCAGAACAGCTGAATTGGCCTGAGCTTTACAAAGCTAATCAGCCATGAAAATGCCCCTCCTTGCCATCCTGGAGGAATTGACTTGAATGATGAGAGACATTCTCTTTTGAGCCTGATCAAAAGGGTAGGAGGCCTTCTGGGGAGATTTCAGCTTGTCCTTCCTTCGGAGCATCCCATGTAGTCAGAGAGCGCAGGCCTGGCTCAGAGCTTTCACTTAACCCTCTCCTACCCTGTAGTCAGGAATTACCAAAACTTAATTACCAAAACTTAATACAACCTCTCACTGGAAATGTTCTTGCATGGGTTTAGCCCAATGTCCTGGCATGGCTAAAAGGATACGGTTCCTGGCTTCTGGCCTTACACCCGTGTCCCACATCCAGTCTAATATCCACGTAGCCCAAAGATGGAGATTTATCTCCAGCATGCACAGGGCTGTTATCTGTGCCTACGTTTAGATTGACAATGCCAGCAGGACCCTGTGTTGCAGACACATCAGCCATATCTCTATTTTCCCTCATTACTCTCTGTATCTCCCTGAGGCAGCAATTTTTCCTCATGCTTCCTATCTCCAAGCGTCGTCTCCTAATAGCCCAGTCTCAGCCCTTGGGGCTTTGAAATGTGATAGAAACTATGGGGTATTTATCCTGCCTCCCCGCTGAGCTGCACAAACTGTTGGGACTCTAGCTGACAAGCCCAGATTTAGGGCACCGCAGCAAAGAATAACGCAGGAGTCAGGAACTGAGATTTTCAGGGGGTTGGTAAAGTCCCCCTGCTAGCGAGGTGTCCAGAGGGGACTGTCAGCATCAAAGCAAATGGTTGTAATTTATCCTGAAGGAGGATACACCCTGGAAGAAGATATTTTTCTCTGTGAGGGCAGCTGAATCTCTCTTACTAGCTATTAGTAATATTAATAATAATATTAACTGGATTTGCAGCAGCATCCAAGGCTGCAACCACAGAGGACAGGCTGGCTCTGCTGCTCTGAAGAGGGTAGTTCCTCCTGTGGGGCTGTTGCACAGGGGCTGATAAGGCAAGCTGCAGATTTTGGGTCACTGGTCAGCCATAACTTCCCAGCCTGGGTGGGAGATGGCTCAAAGTTTAGGAGCTGCAGTTGCATCGTCCTGGTTTCTCTACTGCTGACTATCCATCAAAGGCATATCACGAACCCTGAGCAAAATATTCATATCTTAAGTAACTAGGGAGAGCAGAGAGGAAAGGATTGGCATGTCTGCAAGCACTGCTGGAGTATAAATCTTTACACTGGTGCTCCTTTTACCTCCACAATCTTCAGGTACAGCAATTAACAAAGTAATGGGAGTAAAATGATGGATTCAGCACAATCTGAAGACATACTTTCCAATTCCTCTGCAGACTCCTCCATGTCAGACTGGCTCAAGGTAGAGGGTTATGAATTTATGGCACATCTGAGCTCCCAGGGCTTGCATGGAGTGCCATGGGCTACTGTGCCTTAGCGCTCTTGTTCAT
Organism: Limosa lapponica baueri; assembly: GCA_002844005.1. Taxonomy (NCBI): domain Eukaryota; kingdom Metazoa; phylum Chordata; class Aves; order Charadriiformes; family Scolopacidae; genus Limosa; species Limosa lapponica. The sequence continues at coordinate 2,049,837 of KZ505652.1, read as the reverse complement.
GCTGACAGCCAGTCACCCCTTGTTGTGGGTCAGGAGGGAATATTCCCAATACAGATGAGTTTATATTATATATATATGAGTCCCTAAAAGACTTGCCAGCAGAAGAAGTCTCTGTCCGAGCAGTTCATCCCACAGCTGGCCTTTCTAACATGGCTCTGCACTTTATGGGGAGGGAGGGACTCAGTCTGTATTACCAAATCCTCCCAGCGTGACCAGAAAAGGAGACAACTCTTCACAAAACCAGGCAGCATGGGCAACAAACAGGAGGAGCTGGAAGCCACTGTGCTGCTAGAAAGCTACGACCTGGTTGCCATTACTAAAACCTTGTGGAACAAATCCCACGACTGGAGTGTGGCTATCAATGGCTACAGGCTGTTCAGAAGGGACAGGTGAGGAAGGAGGGATGGAGGTGTTGTCCTCTACATCAACAAATGCATAGTGTGTGAAGAAATGTCTCTGAAGAACAGCCATAAGCAGGTTGAAAGCCTATGAGTAAGAATTAGAGACCAAGGCAGCAAAGAGAACCCTGTGGCTGGTGTCAGCTACAGGCTGATCAAGGGGAGCCTATTGATGAAGCCTTCTTACTCCAGCTACAGGAGGCATCGCTCGGGGACTTCAACCCACTCGTCCAGCTGGGGGACTTCAACCACCCCAACATCTGCTGGAAAACCAGCACAGTGAGGTGTAGGCAATCCAGGAGACTCCTGGAGTCCATCAAAGATAACTTCTTAAGCCAGGTAATGGACAGCCCCACCAGAGGGGATATGATACTGGACCTGATGGTCACCAACACAAGCTAATTGGTGACATCAAGACTGGAGGCAGCCTGGGCTGCAGTGATCATGCACTTGTGGAGTTCACAGTCCTAAGGGATATGGGTCAGGCAAAGTGTTAAGTCAGGACGCTGTATTTTAGGAAAGCAAACTTCCAGCTGTTCAAGGATTCAGTCAATAGCACCCCCTGGGAAACTGCTCTCAGGGACAAGGAAGCAAACCAGAGTTGGTCCTCGGGATGCCATCTGGAGGGACCTGGACAAGCTCAAGTAGTGTGCCCGTGTGAACCTCCTAAGGTTCAACAAGGTCAAGTACAAGGTCCTGCACCTGGGTTGGGGCAACCCCTGGTGTCAATACAGGCTGGGGGATGAAGGGATTGAGAGCAGCCCTGCCAAGAAGGGCTTGGGGGTACTGGTGGATGAAAAGCTGGACATGAGCCGACAATGTGCATTTGCAGCCCAGAAGGCCGAGTGTATCCTGGGGTGCACCAAAAGAAGTGTGGCCAGCAGGTCGAGGGAGGTCATCCTGCCCCTCTAGTCTGCCCTGGTGAGACCCCACCTGGAGTACTGTGTCCAGCTCTGCGGTCCCCAAAATAAGAAAGACTTGGACCTATTGGAGCAGATCCAGAGGAGGGCCACGAAAATGATCAGAGGGATGGAACACCTCTCCTACCAGCACAGGTTGAGAGAGTTGGGGTTGTTCAGCCTAGAGAAGAGAAGTCTCTGGGGAGACCTTGTTGTGGTCTTCCAGTAATTAAAGGGGGCCTATAAGAAAGATAAGGACAAATGTTTTTATCGGGGCTTGTTGTGATGGGACAAGGGATAATGGTTTTAAACTGAAAGCAGGTAGATTTAGACCAGATATAAGGAACAAATTTTTTACCATGAGGGTGGTGAGACACTGGAACATGTGTGCCCAGAGAGGTGGTAGATGCCCCATCCCTGAAAACATTCAAAGTCAGGTTGGACGGGTCTCTGAGCAGCCTGATCTAGTTGAAGATGTCCCTGCCTATAGCAGTGGGGTTGAACTAGATGAGCTTTAAAGGTCCCTTCCAACCCAAACTATTCTATGATTTTATGATTCCATGACAGCTTTGCTGAAACAGCCTGTCCATTCTTGGGATTCCATTAAACTCATCACACAAAGCTAATGGTCATCTGGTGGGAATGATGCTCAATTACTGCCCAGCCATTGTGGATTCTGGTCCATTCTCAGCTCTGATGATTTCTTGCAGTGATTTATTTAAGCCCATGTCAGGGTTGCTTGAGAGCTAGGTCTGCAAGCCAAGTCCATCACTCCTGGGCATGATTTTTTATTGTAGGACAATCCATCCTGTCATGACGGTATCTGTTTATCATGGAGCAATGTTACTCTGAGCGTGTCACCACTTTATTTTTCATTCATGGGTCAGCTGCTTTTGTTTATCGTTCACTAAGGGGAAAGCATGTGTTCAGCCATTTAGGTTAATTAGTAGATGATGTTGCTCTTCAGGGAGCGAGATGGGGAAACACATACCGGCTTGAGAAGTGTTGGTCAGAAGAGTGTGCAGCAACATGTGCTCATAAATTTTACATCCCTGGAACTCTTTGCCTGCAGAGTGGTGTTCTGAACTCCTCCAGGCTTTAGCAGCTCAACCAAGGAAACCAAAGCCCGAGTTTATCTCAAATCCACCATGTGAGTCTGTGTGCTGGCAGAAAGTCAATGCTGCAGAGTAGCAGATAGCTGCACATGTTCCTGCTCCAAGTGGTACCTTTTCCACGTCTGAGCAGCACCAATAATCCTTCCCTCGAAGCCCAAGAGTGAAACTCTTCCCTCTTCCCAGGAAACCCATCACTGCTGCAGAGCTGGGATTTCAACAGCATCGTTCCTCTGTTGTGGCAGGGGACTATCTGCCATCTCCATGCTTCCCCATGCACCAGAGGTTGTGGTGCTGTCCTCCGAAATGGCCTCTGATTGGCCACAGGGCAACAGCAACACAGAGAAGGGGCCTGGATGGGAAAGTCTTCTGCAATCAGGCAGGAAATTCCAGCCATATCTATAGAAGTTTTGGGGAACCATTTAGCAAATTAACAAAAATACTGCACTAGCTGTAGGTGGCTTCAACAAGGCTGCAAAGAGACTGGTCAAGCTTGTATCTGCTGGTTTGATGATCAGAGGGCTTGTAATATGGTCAGATTCAGGCCATCTATGCAGTACAAATAACAACTAAAGACAAGCTATTGATTACAGTGGGTCAAGCCTTCAATGCACCTACCTTGAAACTGCTGATCAGTGGCTTCACCTCATTACACAGAATCATAACGTAACAGAGGCTGGAAGGTACCTCTGAGGTCTCCAGTCCAACCCCTGCTCAAAGCAGAGCCAGCTTCCAAGTCAGATCAGGTTGCTCAGAGTTAGTGTTTTGAGCATGAAGATGGTGACTGCACCTTGCTGTGCTCCTGTTCCTGTGTTTAGTCACCCTCACAGTGCATTTTTTCTTCCTTGTATGCAGCTGGGTTTCTTTTTCCTGCAACTTGCATCTTGTCCCTTTGCTGTGCATCTCTAGGAAGTCTGTCTTTCAGTCTCTCTGTCTTCTCTGTCATTCTTCCCACTGCCAAGACAGTAGAAGGCTTTACAGGATCCCTTTAAAATTTATTTGCATATGGCCAGTTCTAGACATCTCTTAGTATTACAGTTATCCTAAGACCATCTTCAATCTGGAGATCTGAAAATAAGGAGTTGGTGCATTGGTCCTGTAGGAATGACTGGGGAAAGAGCAGAGCTTAGCTGGCTCCTGGTAGGTAGCACAGAAGAGGGGAAAGTTTGTCCTGAGGAGTTCTCCATCTACGTGACCTTTGAAGGGATTGTTTTTTTCTATAGCGACCATCTTGCAACTGGTTTTATTTAAATTCATTTTATGTATTGAGGCCCATTTTTCTGCTCTGTCACATTCAGGCTATGAGGTTTATTTGAGATCCTGGAAGTCTGGGAAGTCAGAGCATGCTGTGTGTGAATGAGTTACCTACACTCTGCCTGGACCACTCCATGCCCTTCTTCCTCCAGCCTGAGGATGCACGAGACAGGTTATATTCACCGGGCATTAGCATAGTCTTGACACCATGTTGGAGCACACAAACTGTTCACGTGTCCTTCAGCTCCTCAATGGACCCTCATACTTCTGCCTGCCCCTGCCCCAAACCACTCCAGCAAATTCTTCTCTACCACCTCCTTGGTGGAGACATGTAGACCTTCACTTCAAAGGGAGACATGCCTGTGTGCTTTGAGCTTTGGAAAGAGCTATTGTTTCAGCTACCTGCTTTCATGAAGGCGCTTAATAAATGCTAACAACCACCTTCAAAGCAAGGCAGTGATTAGGCACAGAAGTCTCCATGCAGGCTGTGGTTAGAGAGGAATCTGGATCTGTGCAGGCTTCACCCTGGCTCTCCATGCTCTTAAGATGGCCTGCCTGTGACGGTGATGGCTTTTCAGTGTAGTCCAACACTACACTTAAGTCTCCTCTTGCCCAACCCCAAAAGTGGGCTTTTTAAGATAAAAAAATAAATAATAATGAGTTTTCAGAATTTGCTCTACATGTAACTTGTTGAGTTGGAAGAAGAAATGTGACTTTCATAAGACCCTTTTTCTACTGGCCTCTGGGAGACAGAGCTCATGAAATCATAAAAGCATAGCATGATTTGGGTTGGAAGGGACCTTCAAAGATCACCTAGTCCAACCCCCCTGCCATGGACCAGGATTATCTTTCACTAGACCAGGTTGCTCAAAGCCCCATCCAACCTGACCTTGAACACTTCCAGGGATGGGGCATCCACAACTTCTATGGGTAAGCTGTTCTAGTGTCTCATCACACTCATAGTGAAGAATTTCATAGTAAATCTTTTCTTTATTGAATATAATTAAAATTCATTTGCATAGTAAATCCTCTCCTTGCAAGGGCCTTCTGACACCTCCCAGCACTGCCAGAAGCTTAGAGACTCAGTATCCTTTTGCTGGCATTGATTTGCCACAGCTGAGTGCCATAATGATTTTAGGATCTGCACCCAGCAGAAGTGCAGGGTGCCATGTGCCTGTGCATCAGTGGCCTCAACTGGAAGATTTATTTGAGCATCTCTTGTGGCACACAAGCAGCCTGGTCTGGTGGCATGCTTTGGGGAGGACCCACATCACAAGGAGTCCAGCAGGATTTCTGTCTAGTTTGCTGAATTGCTTGTCAGAATTACTTTGCAAAGAACATTTCCAGGTGATGCCAACTGTGCGTTATGGCTCTTGGTCTCCACAAGCAATAAAAAAGCTTGCAACAAGAACTCAGCTGGCAAGGGTGTTAGCAAAGGGAGAGAGCTCTCTTCTCCCAAGCAGCATCATTGCTGCCATGCTGCTAGCAAAAAGGCCCTTGTGTGCTTCAGCAATCAGATGTGACTTGAAGACACAGAAGAAGGAGATCTGCTGGGAAAGAAGAAGCTATTTTCATTTGGAGGTCACAAAAAAAGCATTTGTGACCACAGCCGCCTTACTAACAGAGGCCCCTTATTGTTTGCACAGACACCCTTGGCAACCTTTCTTAGCAGCCTGGATATGAACCAAGAAGGGCTTTGTGAAGCCTTATAAAAGGGCATTATGAGCGGGGGGCCCCACAGGCAGGCGGGATGTGCTGGGGCGGTCCTCCCTAGAGGGAGCTGAGGGAAGCAGGAATCTCTAGGAGATGTTTTGTACTGGAGCCAGTCTGGACCCAGGCTCCCATGTGCTGGGGATGGGACCATAGCTCCTACCTCCCTGTCAATAGAGAAGCTGTTTGTGAAGCTGAGCAACTGATGCTGGTGATCTGACTTGAACAGCTTCACTGAAACTCGCCATCGTATAACCGTGCAATGGCTGAAATAGGGGTGGAGGAGTTTGGGTCCTGGGCTGCTCTGCTGCAGAACATCGCAACAGCACTGGTCAGGTGCCCCAGACCAAGAAAATCCTGCTTTCTGTAAAAATGGTAAAAGACCACCTGGTGAAATCCAGTCCTTGTAGCTTAATGGGATATTAGTTTTTGTACCCCGACCCCAGATCAGGTCGTTGGGCTCTGGAAAGGACTTTCCTTATCCTTGGTCACTTGACAGCATGAGTGAGGTCTGATAGCCAAGAAGTGCCACTCTCTGGGGGAAGGCATGAGTGTCTTACAGACCATAAAATAAAGATGGCTTCATCCCAGACTTAACACATGGTCTCCCACTGGGGGCAGTCTCCCACAATTAGCTCTGTGGCTGGAGGACCAGATACCTTGAGATGCTAGCACAGGGCAGCTGCGAACCCAGCCGTGGCAAGAGGCATCTACAGCTTTCCTCAGGAAGGATGGTCTAAAAGTCAGGGCTGTTTTTCTGTCTCCATATCTTGGGGTGTCTCATTGAGCCAGGAGGTAATAACATAGAAGGTCCCAAATCCTGTCCGTGTCCTTGTCACACCGAAAGGACTCACCTTGTCAGTGGTGCGAGCAAACAAGCCTTTCAGGAGGAGGAGGAGGGTTTATGTGGCAGCCCCAGCCAGGACTGCTCCTTCTGCAGACAAACTCAGAGCAGAAGCAGGTACCAGGAAGAAAAATCAGGCCAATGCCAACCCTGGGTATATTCGATGGAGATGACAGCAGTGGGGAACCTTCCAGCTGTGCTGGACCACAAACCCTGCAGGGTGAGGCCACAAACCCCATAGTGGCTCTGGGGAACAGTGCTCTTCCTCCTTCCCTTAGTTTTGTGACAACATCTACCTCAATGCCAGCCCTCTTGTCACAAGACGAGTGGGATGTGGCCACACAATGGGGGACCCTCTATTTTGACACAAGAGTTGCACATCTGTCCTTTTACTCAGACGTGCAGGCTGAGCCCATCCATGACCTGCGTGTCCCTGTGACACTGCAAGGGGGCTGCATCTGTGTCATTTAATGCATGTGACAGTCAGGGGTGTTGGAACCATCAACAAGAAGAGGCCATTGGTGGCTCTTTGCTTTTACCTGGGGGACCCTTGAGGAGAAGGGGAGGTGGCATGAGCCATTCTGCCAGCCCCCTTATGTGAGGACACCCAGAGCCACCTCTAACCAGAGCACGCCCCACACCAGGCTGCTGGTCTCCATTCACCATGATCTAGCAGGGCTGAGATCAGGCTCCACCCCTGGTGCCTTGTATGTGGGCTCCATCTCCTGGCTGCTCTGCAAACCCCACTGCCCCCAGCCCTGCTGCTGTGCACAGTCCAGCTTCCAGCAAGGACCGCACCAGCCATGCAGGAGCTGCCACGACCACCTTCTCTGCTACCTCCTGGACACCCCTCCATGCAGCCATGCTTTGCAGCCTGCCCTTTTCCTAAAGAGCTGTTGAATCACATCCCAGTTGCCAGGGGTTTCCCCAGGATGTGTTCCTGTTGCAAACCCAGTGGCTCCATCTCATCCCCTTCTGACCTTCCTTTCGAAGCTAGATATAATCACCCTGTACTTCACCCATCTGGCTGGATCCATAGCACCTTCCAGCTGAGCCAATCTTCAGCTCTCCAGGGGATTTGACTGATGGCTCCAGCCTCCCTGTGGTGGGTAGCCCTGCCCAAGCCACGGACTCTCTTCCTGTGCTGCTGGGAGAAGGCGTTGCAACCTACTGTGACAGCATTTGGAAAAGCCCAGTGTCCACAAGCTGTACTGTAGCCAGGAGAACTTTCTCAGCAAGGAAGAATTTGCCAAAAATCAGGATCTCAGACTATTTACAAATTAAAGCCAAATTATTTTTGGCAGGTGAAACCTCTGCGGAATCTGGTCAGAGAGGTTGATGAAGAGACTGGTGAAGCCCTGTTTTACTGGTAAAGTCAGTGATGGCTGCACCAACCTGCCCCTGGGACTGACCCTGTGGGTCTATAGGATGCCTTCAACCCCACACTACAGTGGCAGGGGCAGTCTTAGGGTCCCTGCAACCCATTCAGCAGCACTTAAATGTAAATCACTTCTCCCTTGCCATAACAACAAGGCTGGCTGGTATCTTGACATGTATCAGGGCTCTCTCGTGGCCAGTCCTAATTGAGCTGTTCAACCGAGTGTGAAGCACTTAAGTATTCACCAAGGCAATACTCTAGCTCTAGCTGATTGTGCAGGACATTTACCCAGAAAAGAGAAATTTGGAGCAGCCTTCTCTTTCTCTTTCATTACTCACACAAAATCGCCCAATGCCAGCAGAGAAGCAGGGAAGAGCATCCCTCAACTCTGACCTCTGTCTGGGAGCCTGGGACCTCCCTGGACAGGGGTCTAGAGCAGCACCCTGGTCCATGTCTCACACTGGGAGGTACTGCATAAGCGGGGAGGCCACAAGGAACTGAGCTCTTTGAATGCTGTGTAGGGGCCCATGTGGTTTTACTTCAAGTGAAGCATTCCTGACGACCATAGAAATAAATGAAGATTTTGATTTTTGGGGTTATGACAAGAAATAAGAAAACCGCACAATTTTCTATTTGGCTCTTGGGAAGTAGACAAGGATTGCCAACAAGAAGTAAGTGATTCAGGGGTCGCACAGATGAGAGAGCTGGGAGTAATGTGATTAATATAAGAAGGAGGAACAGGCTGGCAAGGAAGGTGCTTTTTCCAACAGCCATGAGCAGCTCTCCAAGAAAGGTATGAGAGTCCCAGCATGGGGAACTTGCAATTTCCAATGGGCACAATCTCAGAAAACATCCCGCCCAGGATGGTCCCACACTGGAAACCCACACTGGTGGGCAGGGCAGCCGCCTGAGCTCATCCACTGCTTACTGTCTGCAGTTTCTCTGATTTTCACACATTCTCCAGACTTGTAAGACTGGCTCTGAAAGTGATGAGCAGTTGCAAGATTAATTGCTTTGAAAGCACAAAAGGAACAGAAAATGCCTGAAGGCACTGGGACAGATAATATGTTGTATTCATAAAGGTTTTAATAATTTATTACCAGCAGCTGTATAAAGTTATTCTATCCCCTTCCACTACTCCTCTTCAAGGACGACTCAAGGCAGCTTGATTCCTGCTCAAGGAGCTCAAATCAAAGGATGCCTTGAATCCTTCTAGGTGGAGTCATATTTTTTTAACCAAAGAAACTCATTTGCTGGTAAGAAATTAAAAGCACTTTTACTGAGTTCAGGGCTCATGAAAAATTCCAGATGGATACCCTGGAAACTGAAGATGGTGTTTGCATCGGCTCTCTCTAGGGAAAGAAAACTTTCTACAGGGAAGGAGTCAAGCACATCTTTAAAATTAAGCACGTACCTAAGTGATTTCCTGAAATACAGCCCAAAGTGCTGCACGGTGCAGTGCTGTAGGACTTTCCTTTGCCACAGAGCCCCACGTCCTTTGACACTGGGAAGGATGGGCATCTGTCTGGGGTTACCCCTTTGGATGTCAGTGCTTTCCAGGCAATTCCTGCAACAGGGCATTTGTCTCCTTTGATACATTGACTTACAGCCATAAGCCTGGTCATCAGCCATGAAGGACAAGAAAAGCTTTCCCAGAAGGATGGAGGAGTGGAAGGGGAAGATACTGAGTTGAAAAAGTGGGAAGAAAAACACTTGTCCCACGAGCAAGCCTAGAGCACCTTCCATTTGCATTTTGTGCTTTATTATGTTTGGAAGCATTTCCTTCAAAAATATTATCCTGGTTGTAAATTGGAGAGCAGGATATTGCTGTGGAGAAATGAACTCATCCCGAATGTGCATGGGGTAAGCGCTTGTCCTGACTTAGCTGTCGATGCTGTCACAGTGCTCTTCATGCAGGGGATCTGCAGGTGGTTTTTTTTGGGCACTGGTGGTTTACTGAAGTCCTGTTCAACGTCTGTGATCACCTTCAGGAGCAGCAGGTGCAGAGCGGGACCGACTAGGGAAAAGGGATCTGTTGTCCTTCTCTTTTTAAGAGAAAAATAATGAAATTAAATCAATGAGAAACGGGAAGGGGCGTGAGGGCGAAAGGCTCAGGCAGGGGTGGTAAATGCACCAAGCTGAGCACCACTCCTGAAGATGGGAACAATTTCCTCAGGTCCCACCACCAAATTTTGTCTGGTTTGATCGAAGTTGAGAGTTAAGGAGGGACCTGAAGGGACAGCCTGCAGGCAGAGAGGGATGGCAGCTGGCACACACAGGGGGCACCAGGGACCCCTCTCATCACAACAGGGTAGAAGTTAGGGAGCCCATGGACATGCCGGTGACTACCTAGGAAGACAGAAGAGCAGGAGTGGTCACAGAATGAGGAGGAGACCACATCAGGTCTGAGGCAGGATGGACCCCTCTGCTCCAGGGATGGGGCTGTGGGTGAATTCATTAATATGTTCAGGTTTGCAGTTGAGAGGAAGAACCTGTTTCCTCTGGCCACCAGCTATATCTTAACATAGGTATGATGACTTCTCCACGATCGAAGTCAAGACTGGCATTTTTTTCCCTAAAGGCGGTGCTCCTGAGAAGAGGCACATGGAGGAGGTTAATGGCCATCCATGCTATTGTGGTGCAACAGTTTAGGGGCATCAAGTGAGATTATAAGTTGGCTGGTTCAAAACCAGCACAGAGGATGGTTAACCAGTGCAACTGGTTTCTGTAGGTTGATGGAGAAGCCAACACTTTCCATGGGTTCAGAAAGCAATCGGCCAACTCTGTTAAACACAGGGCCATGCAGATTGTCCCTGGCATCTGCTGAGCCATGGAGAACTGCAGGCTGGGAGGGTGTTCAGGGAAGGACCGCTCTGCGCTTGCTGTAATACTCTGCTATTAGCCAGGGGCAGCCAGGATCCGGGGATTTGGGAAGCTTTAGGTTGATCCAGTATGGCCATTTGTAGGATCTTCCGTTCTGAAACTTCCATGTTTGAAATGTAAATTAATTCAGCCAAATCCCATGGCTTGAATTATTCTGGGGGTTCAATTACACAAACACAATGATCCCTTTCAGCCTCAAAATCTGTGAATAAATCCAACAAGAACCATTCTTTCATCTGTCGAAGATCTGGCCCACAGAGAATAATAACTGCTTTAAATTGAGCCTGCTTCAGCTCAGAGAAGCCAGAAATTATATGAATAATTTATGAAACTAGGCAGGACAGAGAGGGGAAAAAAGGATGATGTTTTTTCCCCAATCCCACTTGACAGTGGAAGAGGCAAAGAGTAAGGCTTCTCTTAATGAAGGGAGGCTGAAGTCTCTGGGAGGAAGGTCAGGTAGGGTTTGTTTTGAAGCTGGGCTTGGGTTGAGTTGGCAAGAGTTGCCATGACTGCCTTTGCTCAGTTACAAGTGACTCAGGAGCTCAGCTGACTGAGGGGAAAACCAGACAGATCACATCAATGGAAAAAAATTTACAAGCATTCCTTTCATGGGCAGAAACCTATAGGAAAAGCAATCCTTAGACTTTGCACCTACATATCAACCTGTTTAAGCATAGCCTTGTCTGAGCCAAAGCTCTTAGTGCTGGTGGGCAGAGCAAGACCAAGGGGTCATCCCTTCCTTGGATGGTCTACCTTCAGAGCTGGGAAAAAATGCCTCTCTTGGAACCATGTAGAGGGGGGTTGGGAAAAAAAACTGGCCAAATTGCCATTGAGCGTCAACTGGTGCCATTGCGCTGACTGTGGAGGTGTCTCCCCCGTGTACCCCAGGGACAGACAGGCTCCCCAAGTCTCAATGCATTCTCCCTCCTGAGAAGGGCAAATCCTTGCCAGTAAAGTCGGGCTATGAAACTGCTCATTAGTCCAGTGGGCTTCCTCATTTCCATGGAAATAATGTGTTCATCACAAATGTTTTGTTATTGGTGCTCTGGGCTTCTCCTGAGATGCTTCCCTGACTTCCCCAGGCCTTTTCTTTCTTTTTCTGCAATTAATATCCCCATTCACATCCTCATGGTCTTGGCAAGTCAGAGGGTGGCATAAAGACTTTGGCATTAAATATTTCATTACCAGGCAGTGCAAGATATTAACAGGGACAGTTAATAGTAAATGTCCTCTTTGTGAAGGAAAACTAACTTATTTATGACACACTGCCTTGCTTGTTTCCACAAGGGAAGGGAAAAACCAGGGTGATATCTCTCCAGAGTGTATTCAGACACCCATTAAAAATAAAGTTTAAATGCTAAAGAAGGGTTTTCCCAAAGACTTTGTGTATTATAGATATTTCTGGGTAAATATAGATAGGTTATATGAAAACAAGGATTTCTGGTTGGGTCTGACCAGGTCACATTTAAAACCTAGCTGGCTGAACCAAGGCGTGGGAAACTAAATTCTTCATTTTTCTAGAAAGAGGACATACAATTTCCAATCTGCTTCCTCTTCCTCTTCCCTTAACAGAGCAATGCTACTAGTCCATCTTGCGGTCATTTAATTAATTTGATTAATTAGTCCAATTCTGCAGCATCTCTGAAGCTTTTTCATTAAAACAGAAGTAATTCCTGCTCAGTCTTTCTTTAAACCTCTCTCTTTTTGTCCAGATCTGCAAAATCCCTTAGCATTGACTGTGCTGGTATAGGAAGGGTAAAAATACCATTACTTGCTTATTTTCATGGTTTTCCTGATTTTTTTCTCTTGAAAACTCCAGATGCAGGCTGCAAGCTGAATCCCTCATTCAGCAAGGGTATGAGGAGGATGCTGGTGCATCTCGGGGCCACTGGCCATGGAGGAAGCCCTCCTGGCCCAAGAAGGGAAGGGACAGAGAATGGACACGGGGACAGGATGAGGTCCCCAATGCCTCCCTGCTCCTCTGGCCCTGACCCCGGCAGCAGGGATGCACTGTTGGCTGTGGCTCTGGATGTGGCTGAGGAGCTGCATGGCACCAACAGCACGTGGGATGGCTTTTCCTCCGCGTAGCAGCTTTATTAGCTTTTAAGCGATATAAACAGTGACTCAGTGACAGATACTACCGTTAGCATCCCACCCAGGCTGCCAGATTCCCCCAAAGAGGGGAAAGGAGGGAGCTTCATCTGTGCTGCCTGTATACAGCCAGGCTGGTGCCTGCATTAGGGATGAGCATCTTGGATGGACCAGAGACCCTGAGGTAAGCCTTGCCCCTATGCAAAAGCAGCCATGCAGCCTGCAGACATCCAGGGCTGCAAGAAGGCAGTGAGTTTTTCTCATGTGGCACAACTCCCCGTATTCATTCAAAACAAACAAACAAAAAAAAAAAACAACGAGCAGAAAATGCACAGGGATCTTGCAAAAAGACCTTTTCCAACTGGTAATGTCCTTGTTTAATGTCCAGGAAGGATGCATAAGGGGATGATGCCAAAGATGGTTTCATTTCTGTCTGCTTGACTTCATAGCCCAAGACTGTTCCCTTGCATACGCCATCATCAGATCTTCATTAAATCTGCTGTATGGGCTACTGGCTCCAACTTGGGCCCAGCTGCTGGAGCCGAGCCCAAACAGTCATAGCTTTGATACCTCTTCATGTAGCATCTGTGATTTAACCATGGTCCAACCATGACAGTCCACTGGGGGAAAGAGCAAGCTACCATGGATATGAGACATCTTTGGATAAAATGCAACCAAACCTGAGATGTTCTCGTTTAACCACCTGGCTTAAAAAAATATCCCAGACCCAAGTATCAAAGAGGAACAAAAACCAGCTGGACAACAACAAGTGTGTGTCTTGAATTTCTCTTTTCTGATATGCTCACTCCCTCCATTGGAAAGGTGTGGAGGATAAAGCTGAAATTGCAAGAAACCTTTATTCTGTGTTAATTGAGAGCCATCACCTAGTTAAATTGAAGACATGAATCTCTTTTTTTCCTTCTTATTTTTTTTATGTCCCAGACCAATTTTACTGTCTCCAGGATTGGTGAAGTGATAATTGCTCCAGCTGCACCATGCAGTCTACTCCGGAGAAAGCTTTAACTTGGGCAGTGATCAGGTGCATCTATATGTTAATGTATTCACAGCCCTTTCTTGCACAGGAGACAAAATAGCTGGTAGAGGACTGAAGAAGAAAGAGGAATTTCATTTTCATTGATTTGGGAAGGCAAAAGATTTAACACAGTAAGACAAAGGAGGTTGTTGTTGCTTTTTGGTGTTCTTTTCTTTTTGAACTAACAAGACTGAAAACAGGAGATAAAATATGCAATTACTTGGTTCAAATTCCATTTCAATCCCTTTTTTCTCACCTAGAGAGTGTCTGATGCCTGACATACAGACAGGGGTGGTTACTGTGGTTTTCACCCAAATATGTCACCCAGCTTGTCAGTTTTTTGCTTCTTGGTTTATCACTTTTGATATTTCTTCCCCATCTTTCAGGATGGAATCTTTCAGGACTCCTTTTTCGCTGCCTGTTACTCTTCAGATCATTAATCCTCCAGTCTCAGAGGATGTCAATATTATTTGTGACATCCAAGGGCTCTCCTCTACCTTAAAGCTAATCCAAACAGAGTCATATCCATGGCTGAAAGCCTCCTGGTACCACTGATGAAGAGGTAACGAGACTCAAATCTCTTGTGTCTCTTCACGGTCCATGCTGAACATTCTGCCAAGCAGCACATGAGCAGCATCAACAATGGAAAGTAATTGAATTTTAATTCGTATTGGCTGTAATCATCTCTGTAGGCAGGGTAAACTCGACAGGCAGATTTCAACCCAACCATTCTGTTTTGGGTGATCGAGATGAGGAGGTTGTAAAAATGTTCATTTACTCTCTTTTATCCCAGAAAAGAGACCTGCTTTTTACCTCCCTGCCCTCCTTGCAGTTCCCAAACCCAGGTTTGTGACCCCTTTGTGGCACCCCACATTTCAGAAAGATCATGTCCCCTGGTGAAGAGGAGACACAAAGCTGAAGCACAAGTGATGGCTGTGCTGGCTCACATCCATAGGTATACGTCCCTGCAAGTGTGAACTGTGATCCTTCCTTATCAAGCATGGGAAGAGGTTCTCTTTTATCCGAAGTCCCTTTGACATTCCTGGTTTTTTGCCCCATTGATGCTTTCTCTGCTTCTCCTCTTTCCTGTTAACAACCACACAGAGATGCCAACCACATTTAAAGCTGCTTTTCTTTCTGTAACCTTTGTATACTTTTACATTCATTGATCAAATGTTTGAGGAGGGAGGAAGGGAGGGAGAGAGGTAAAGGTGTTTTGTGGGTTGATTTGTATCTTATTGATGGGATTCTCTCCAGGGGTTTTGATACAGCGACTCAGGCATATCGATCTCTCAGGCTGTATTTTCACCCCGTCTCCAAGGCTTCCTTCCTACCAGCAGTGACTCAGGCTGTCTGCATGGCGGGTTTGTTTTCATGTGGATGATACTGACTCTGTGTGTGTGAGCATCCACAAGATTAATTTGCAGAACTGCAATGCAGGTAGCATTGAGATTGTTAAAAAAAAAAAAAAATGTGGGGGCTGTAGAATTGCTTTTCTTTCCAGCTTAGTCTTACAGGAAGAAAATACACAGGGACCACCTCCTGGCTGCCAACAGCACATCTGTGGACATGAGAGGGGAAGAAACTGGTTGCTCCAAGTGTGTCCCCATTAATCCAGGCTGGGATACTAGATTTTTTGTACTGTGTCCCCTAGGCAGGGGGTTCATCGCTTCAGCGTTGTGTTAGAGGATGTTGTGAGATGCACTACTTCTGGATGAAGCTGTGGACTCAATGGCTTGACAGCTCTGGCAGACCTCTGCATTGTTTCCGAAAGCTGAAGATCAGAAGCCCAAATTTCCAGCCCACTTTCCAGCCCATCATTGTCTTGATTAGATAAAATATTCTTTCTTTCCAGCCCTAAATGACTGGGTGGTATTCCTCCACCGTGTTTCACTCAAGCCCAGTATGTAAATCATCTCTGATCACCGGTGGGTTACAGGAAGGGCACAATTTCAGCATAAAAAAAAATGCCACACTTCCAAATCAGGTTGCTCTGAGTCAGAGAAAACATTGCAACCTCTCCTGGAGAGTACCACTGAAAATCCCCCAAACCTTCTGGTCAATCAAAATGTTCTGTTTCTATTTTGACTGTTTTATTTTTTAGTACGTAAGACACTGAAATAAAAAGCCCTTCTGAAATGAAAAATGAAAAATGAAAAAGCTTTACTCCTGAATGTTAAAATGTTCTGGTTTGATACCTTTAAAATACTTAAGAGATTTTTAGATTTTTTTCAAGCTATGTTTTAATTAAATCTTCAGTCTCAGGGAAACTCACCTCTTTGATTTGCCTTGGCAAATATTTCAACCTGGTCCACTAAGAACTACCTGCTGTAGAAAATATGGATCTGAAGGATTTGCCTTGTATCCTGCAGATACGAGCTGCTTCTTTTTTCCTCCAAATTGAGGGCAAGGCCACTGCAGTCAGAGTTTCTCTGCACAAACCTCTCCTTCCTCCAAAGCCAACAGGACCAAAGCAGGATGAGATGCTTTCATTTTGCTGGAGCTTGCAAGTCCTGGTGCCCTCAGATCAGAGCTTGCCGCCTTCAAATATAAGGGGACAAGCACAGCTGTATGCAAACAGCCATGGAGGAAGACTGGGATATCAGTTGACTAGGAGCTGAAGCATGTGGTCCACTGGGCTATTTGACAAGTCTGCTTGTGGGAGATGCTGGAGTCATGAAATCTGGACTGCAGCCGCTCTTTGGGCTCATCCCTTCTAGCTGCTTCTCATCACGGAGAAGAAGCACGGCCGGCTTTCCAGCTAAATTGCATGTTTGCTTGGAAGTTATTTCAAAGTGCCCAGTTTGCCCTTTCAGAGTGAAATATCTCCTGGGTGATTTAAATGTAAGGTAAATGGTTCACAGGCCCTGTGAAACAGTTGTTTGGGCAGGGAAGGATTTCATACCATGCTGGTAGATGCTAAAGGTCACTTTCTGATAATATTTACACAGACTAAATGAAGCAATTAAAATAACCAATCTGCTGCCGTTATCTCTCACAGGAGACTGTCCCAACAGCGGAAATAACTTATTCAGTGGGAAAAACTCCTTGGAAGTGTCTGTTTAATTGGCCAGCTGAGGCTCGGCCTAATTGGAGCCTCTGTTTGCTCTGAAATTTGTGATGCAGTGAGAGCAAAATGCTCTTTTGAACCCTGGCTCTCCAGGGTTGCTCCGTTGCCTGTGCAAGCTCGGAGGTTTTGGGCATTCCCATAAGATGCTAGAGGCAAGAAGCTGCCTGCAGCCTTCATTTCATAAGGGATTGGGGAGAAATGGAAAACCTCTCCCTGTCTCAAGCTATTTCTAAACTTCATTCCTATCTCTGACACACCCTCACGGCTGTGGTGTGGTGGTCTATGAGCCAGGCAGATTGACCATCAGCCGATGCCACGATCATAGACATCAGTACTGAGGCTGGATACTTGAAGAGGGGAAAACAAGATGGCAAAGATGCTCCCAGCCCGTTCACATGGGAGATGAGACACAAGGGGTGAACCTCAGATGGGCTGGAAATCAACAGCAAAACTTCACTGACTGCAAGGGGGTTAAATCTCACTTCTCAGAGGAGCTGAGCAATTGCACAGAGAGCACTCCATTTAGCTGGATCAGAAATCTGCAGGAAAAAAGCAGATTGTAAGTTGGCTGCCACAGTAAATTTGCCTTATGTTGCACTTATCACACTGTTGACACTATATAAATAATAACATTTTATGATTTATTTATGAACAAGCCTGGAGGTGACCTCCCGCTGTAGACTCATGAAGCTGCAATAATCACACAGACATTTGGATATTGATCTCTTGGAAAAAATGAAATCTGTGGACCTGGCACCAAAGGAAATTAAAAAGATAGGTTGATTTTTTTGGAGGCATGATTGCATAGGGAAGGCGGCCAGGGATCTTTCATTATGATGGTCATGGGAAAATCAGTTGTGGGGAGGCATCTCAGAAATGGGGCTGGGGAGTTGGTCAGGGATCTCTGGTATCTGAAGGTCAAAGAAAGGTGTTGAAGAAGATGTTGGTCCATATGGACAAAAAACAACAACCCCATGCTGTAAGGAATAAATACATTACAGACAATGTAATAAAGACTGAAAATTGTCAGCTAAGTGGTGCCTACAGGTCAATATCTACAGGCACTGCAGCAGAACAAGCGCTCACATATTGTGTGTGCCTTTCTGTCTGCCTCCTTGGAGCTCCTTGGAGGGCTCAGCTAAGGGCTCGCCACTAAGCTCTGCTGGGAGCAGTCCTCACACTCCTCTCTTCCAGCACCCTCAGGGAAGCAAAAGTTAAATGTGATACAGGTCCACCATACAAAGAAATCAGAGACTCAGCCAAAACCTAGAGACCCGAAGAAAAACCCACCCCATTTCACTTGGATTAACTGAAGATCCCAGATACCAACTTGGAAGTCCAGAGACTCCTGATTTGTTTAATTTTTCCTGTGATTCCCCATCAACGTAGTTGCAAGTCACACTATGTTGGGAAGTTGTCAACACCTGTTTTCCATAAAAAGCCATCAGACTGTGCACATATGGCACCCTGTGATTTGCTCAGGATGAGGAAGAGGAGCCACGGGAGCTGTAGACTTCACCGCCTCTACCTCCTGTCTATGCCCTACTCGCCAAAATCCACCTTGCATCCAAATCTGCCCTGGATGATAGCCAGGGATGGCATGGACTGGACCACAAACCATGTCTCCACCAGCCAGACCAGTCTCCCTGGTTCTTTAGTTTGATTAATGCTGACAGCACAGATCTCCTCGCTGCAGCTCCTGCGGAGGTGGGGAAGCAGGGCTTCCTGCAGATTATTTATAGGGTACATCATTATTTATGTTCCACTTATCTTGCTACTGTCATCATCCGAACTGCATTTCAACATCACAAGTTAATGACGGTGGCTCTGTGATGGATCTTCGTTTACACGTTCTTAACCAGCAAATTTTTTTTTTTGCCTGTGCAAACATAAATCAAAAAAACCCCAAACAAACTAACTTTAATTTCACAGTTCCTTCACTAGTTTCCTGTACTGTTTTCTTTTTATAATTGCAATCAGCATTTATTCTCTGCAATTTGGAAGGAGGGTTGTTGTTGAAGGCACCAGCACTCCTGGATCTAAGTGACTCAGGGAGAAACCAGGCAGTGTGGGCTCAGAAAATGATGTGAAACCCCCTCATTTCTCCAAAGCTGGTGGGACAACCCCGGAAAGCCTCCAAGCAAAGTGAGGAGAATAGCCCTTGGCTCTCATGTGTAGAGGGAGAAGTATGGGGAGTGTGACATCTCCAGCTCTCCCTGCTTTCAGTGAATTATTATCAAGGCAATTAATCTGTCACTAGAAAATCTCGGTGTACGTAAATCGACCCAGATTCCACACTGGCATCTGTACCCAACTGGTACAGGAGTTTTTTTTCCTTTATGTTTTATGCTCTGTTATTAATGGCAGAATAAAAAAATGCACTTCTGCTTTTGCAGATGCCAGCTAGTGAAGGGGCATAAAAAAAGAAGATGAAAGATTAAGTATGTTTATTTATGTAACATTATTTTGTGTCTGTGGGTTATTTACCAAAACAGTAACTCTCTAAAACTATCACCCTAAAAGATACACAGCAGTTTATTTAATCACTAACTTAAACTTCCAGATGCCTTGCTGATGTGTGCTTAAAATATCCACAAGCAACCATGTATTATTGTACTTATAACCAAAGATGACAGGATTTCTAGTCATTAGTAGTATCAGCAGGGCTATTATTTAGGGCAATTCATTATTTAATGCTTCTTTAAGATTGCTGCTGTTCCTGCAAAAATACACAGAATGACACATTCCAAAATGCAACATAAAAGGCCACAAATAAACCTGACTGGAGGGTGGATTTTTCTGCCTTTCATAAGAGCCGGGAGAATGATAAATAGCTGGTCCTTACTAAATCTGCCCAGGAACTGCACACTCACTCAAACCTCCTTGGACTATGGTGAACAAGATGCTGCAAATCCGGCAAAATTGCACAGGGGCTTTGAGAGATGGGACAGAGCAAAGGGGAAAAAAAGGTGTTGAGGAGGAGTTCTTATTTTAAATTGATAAGAAATAACCCTGTGGGAGAAGACTAGATGTCATATGCAAGACCATTGCAAGCATCCTTTGAGAAAGCAGTGTGCTGCCCACCTCCATTTAGTTGCTGTGCCCAGAAAAGCCATTTTTCCTTCTCATTTCCCACTCTCATTCCCTGTTAGGACTGTGCCTGTTTCAAATTATTTTTTGCTGTGAAGCATAGGTGCTGGCTGCTCAGCTGCTGTCCCAGTTTATCAGTGATTTTAGCCTCATGGGAACAACCTGTCTCCAAAGTTACCAGAGCATCTCTCAAAACTGTAGGCACTGGCGATGCGTGTGGTGGTTCAGGGCGGTGTGCTCAGATCCCAGATGGTCCCGGCGTGAGTCAAACCAAAAAATATATGTTTTTTCCCCTCTCCAAACAATACGTTTTAAAAACTTCTCTAGCTTTGCAAGGGGATTTTATTCACTTTATTTCTTCTAGGGTCCTATAGTGCTTTTGGCAGAGGCAGGTGCTCCAAAAGTCCCTCCCTCGACTGTTCTTCTCCTCCATCCCCTGTTAGATGTTCCTAGCAGCAGTGATGAAGTGCAGCCTGTCACCATTTCTGCCTAAAGAACTAAGTAGCTGTGGGATGCCAGTACCTGGGCTGTGAGTAATATCAGAGGGATCTGAAGGCATTCCGGCACCTGAAAACTTGGGGATTACTGGTATTTTTAATGGCTGGCCATCTCCAAGGGTTCTGGACCACATGCTGTTCTTTCTCTGCTTGGGACATATAGATTGTGCGTGCATCCACTCCTGCTTCATCCACAAACTCTGCTAAATGCCTTCTTAAAAATTGCTCATTTATGCTGTTTTTTTCCTCTCGTACAATTCTTGTCTTATGAAACCACCCATCCACTTGACTGTGCTATCAACATTTGCAGTGAGGCATTTGCAATGAGTGATGCATTGTCCACCTGGGAAGCAGTTTGTGTATCACCATCCTTCCTTCTTCTCTCGCCCCTGGCAACACAGCCCTCATGATTAGCACTGTCCATGCTGGAATAACTCAGTCTGGCTGAGGTTGGTGAGAAATATCAGATCTCTGCCTGGGAAACCACAGGGACTCCAATTTGCTGATTTAAGATGTTAAATTTAGACTTCTGATACTGAAAGCCTTTGATATAAATTGCATTTATGGTTTCATTTGGACACAGTGCTCTTCATCGAGACCATGATTGCCTGTGTAACAGTTTTTTGGCTGATTATCAAATTCTCCCTTTCACAGGAGGAGGCTGCATTTTCATGATTTAGGGAGGCAGTTTTCAAAACACTGGTGATGAAACAGATTCCTACAAAGTAGTCATACCTACAGCGCTTTGGGATTCCCTTCTGGTGAAATGTTATGAGGGGACATTGCTAAAATCCCTTAAGGCAAGAAGGGCTTATACTAGCGAGTTTTCCTTATGCTTAACTTGTCATCACCACTGGTCTGTCCTTCCAGGATTAGGTTGCCCTCCCAGTGATGGCCAATTAGGTGCTCCACAAAGCTGAGGAAGAAGGAAGATAATGTAAAAACTCTTGGCTTACCACCAAACAAACCTTCTGTCAGAAGCACCTTGTCCCTTCTTGTGAAGTGTCTGACACACGTACTG
Source organism: Limosa lapponica baueri (assembly GCA_002844005.1). Classification (NCBI taxonomy): domain Eukaryota; kingdom Metazoa; phylum Chordata; class Aves; order Charadriiformes; family Scolopacidae; genus Limosa; species Limosa lapponica. Next base: position 2,028,557 of record KZ505652.1, on the reverse strand, counting down.
ACAGCAACAGCCATGGACCTGGGCTGGTGCAGCAGCTTCTGTCCTCCTTGATTGCTTCTGGCCATAGGCAGAGGTCCTGTTGCAGCTGGGAACATCTGAGCTCATTATAATCATATATGTTGAGCCTACATTGCCCTCTAAGAACTGGTGCCCAGATCAAGAGTTTCTTGAGATTGGCAGTAGAAAATTAAAAGTGCAATGAAGTGGTTGAGTCGCCATCCCTGGAGGTATTTAGAAGACGGGTAGATGTGGCACTTAAAGGCATGGTTTAGTGGTGGACTTGGCAGTGTCAAGTTTACAGTTGGACTCGATGGTCTTAAAGGTCTTTTCCAGTCTAAATGATTCTATGATTCTATGATTTTAACTCCCCCATACAGGATATCTGAATGGGGCAGAACAGAGCAGGTACAGGGTGAGCTATGTAGGAGAAGACGCGCTAACTGGACAAGCTTGGCTTTATGGTAGGAGTTTCCTTCCAGGAGTTATGGGGTATGATGAGCTTGACTAGATGTTTCCCTGCTTTTAAAGCTGTGTGCAGCCATTGCTTATCTCATTTTCTCACCAGTGAGCTCTGAAGTGGCAAAATGGAGCTGAAAGCCCCTTTGTGTCTTGAGTCAGCCAGTCCCGTCTTAACGTCACAATATAACACTCAGCAATGTTGGTTGCAAGAGATTGCTGCTGTGGGATGCCACTATGTTTTCATGTGTGGTAACCCTTTATGCAACAAGTTAAAATAAGAATAACATCCTTATTGCTGCCTCTACTCTGCCTTCTCATCTGGCAGGCAAACATCCATCCATGAGTCGACTTTTTCAATACTTAACCTTAATCTGAAAATTAATATATTGTCCATGGCATTTCAGGAATTTCTGCTTGTTCTCCAGGACTCTGATTATATTTGTAGGGTTCAATGTCCTCCCCCCGCAAGCAGACCCAAGAGCTGTGCATCGCTATGGGACAACCTCTGTGTGAGCAGGACTTGGCACAGGATGTGCCCATCCCCAGAGGGAGCAGCCCAGACTTTCCCAGCCCTGCCCCACGGTTGGGGAGCAGTGTTAAGATGCCTGCTGGCATCAAGATGCCTGCCTGCCACTTTTCTTAAGTGGAACATCTTCTCAGGCCGTCATGTGCATTGTTCATGCACTGCTGCACTGAGCGCTGCTGCTGGGGTTGCGGAGTATGTTTACAAGGGTTTGGGCTTGAAAAGACTGAAAGCTGGACTTGTGGGATTGACCCACACAGTTGCAGAGGATTTTGGCTTTCATTTTAGAGTTGACTTTTAAATATATAGTCATATATGTCAGTATAAAAGCTACCGGGCAGTGGTTAGAGGGCATGGAGCAGAGCTGTCTCCACCAGCTAACAGCTTACACTGCTGCCAGATGGGCATGGCAGGGAAAGACTGGTTGGGAAAAGAGACAGATGGCAAGATGGGACCAACTGGGTTACAGCTCAGATGTGCAGGGATACAGTGCTGTCTCAGGAGGCTGCAGATCCTAAAATAAAAGCAGAAAAAATGAAAGCCTGAGAAGGGAAGGGAGCATGCAAGCAAGGCAGGTCCTGATACTCTGGATGAGGTTCCTGCTGCTCTCAGGTCCTCTGCAAATCTCCAGCTTGGTCTCACATACTCAGTAAAGATCAGGCCATCAGTGACTGTTCCTAAGAGGCACTGGAAGGGGTTAAACTCCACCTGGGGCCCTTATTGGTCTTCCTTTCTCCAAAATTATTAGCCCCCTATAGAGCAGATCTGTAGGATACTTCATGTTTTTCACTGGTGGCCCTAGGTAGACCTTCCCAAAGAAGACTTGTGTGTATGTCTCTGTATGTAAGTGTGCATGCTTCCATGACCAACTGATTTCATTATCTCTGTACCTAATTAAGAGGCTGTTTGTGTCAGTTTGCATTCAGCCACAGCAAATTCACTGCTACCTTTATGGATCGATTTTTCCCTCCTTGTTTATGTGGTTGGGGAACACAGTACAGCCTTGAACCGATCAAATTCATGCTCCACATACCCAGAGAAGCTAATGAAATTACACTGCAGGATGTAACCTGCCCAACATTAAATATAGGGAATTGCAGCTCTTCCTGGTAGACTGTTGAACAAACAAGAAAGTAAAGTTATTAAACAGACAGCATGTTTCTAGTTCCCATGTAGCCTATGAAGCCTGGCCCAAGGATAACCCCGCAGATGAGTTTAACAAGAAACACACCTGCACCAGCTGTGCCTCCTCAGTGTTTGTGCAAATAAATCAAGTCCCACTGCATATTCCCTTCTCTGCTGGAAATCAGCATCTCTGGTTTTCTGTGTCCTCCTGGGTTGTGTCTGGCGCCCATCCTGTGCCTTCAGGTGGGCCATGTTCACAGGTGTGTTTGGTGCCTTACAGAAAATGATGCCATGTTTATTTGCTGAGCAGATGAGAGCATGACTGAAGTTAGTAGTATTCCTTGTAGTATTCCTATTTTCTTGGCTTCAAATGAACCAAGTGATTTGGCTGAATGGTCGCACCCAGAGGGTGGTACTCAATGGCTTTAAGTCCAGATGGAGAGCAGTGACTAGTGGTGT
>KZ505652.1:2004985-2025121 GCA_002844005.1 Limosa lapponica baueri | reverse complement strand
GAGGCCCTGGGCAACCTGGTCTAGTTGGGGGTGTCCCTGCTGACTGCGGGGAGGTCGGACTAGATGACCTTTGGAGGTCCCTTCCGGCCTGGACCAATCTATGAATCTGTGAATCTATTTTTATCTGACAGGCAAGGGGGACCATGTGTCGGTGACTTGCTGTGTGTCAAGTGTGCTGAGACTCTCGGGTGGCTGATGCTAGCATAAAAGCTATTATAGTTTATGGCTCTGTGTAGTTACTGGGGCCCAGAAATGTGGATAAACTACTTTTCTTTTGCATGGCTGACCCCTTTCACCTGCACTCTAACTGCTAATCCGTCTCCACCAGGATTGTTTGTTATATTGCAAAACTCTGAGCAGCTTCCAAGCAGAGCCATTATAACATATTAAATCTGGCAATGCAACTCTTTTTCTTCCTCCTCTGGAGACAAATGTCTAGATCAGGTGAGAGCAGAATCCCTAAAAGACCAGGATTTTTTTTGTTCAGTGCTGGACTCCTCTGAGACAAGGACTTTTCAGAGCCCAGTAATTTGCAATTTGCCGTGGAGAGAAATTCTGGCTTTATTCCTGTGGGAGCCTGGCGATCCAAGCAGTCCTGGGCATTACTTTGTGTAGCACATGCAGCCTCTGACCCTAATCGAGACCGTGATTTATAGGATCATGCAAGCCCCCTGATTTATGGAGCAGCTGTCTGGGAGCTTGTTACAGACTTTGCAGTTCAGGGCTGGTTTTCCTCCTGTTGCCTTTGCACAGGATTTACTAGGCTGGGGTGAGCTGTCTCTAATAAAGAGAGAGACAGGGTCTTGAAATCACATTCAAATATAATTTATATCTGGATGCATAGATAGATGGATGGAGGGATGGATGGGTAAATAAAAAGCATTAAGCACATGTAGAATAAAGAGGTGTAATTATGCCTTGCTGGATTAAAGTATATAATTCACTCACTGCCTCCCTTGGATTTTGTAGTTATCTCAAATTCATGCCTTTAAGAGAAATGCTCATAAAATGTCAAATGGTGTCTGCATGTGGATGTAATTAAGATCCAAGTGTGAACACACAATTATTTGAAACTTGTTTCTTCCAGCTTCCAAGCCCTACGAGGCCAGGCTGTAGAGATCCTAGTAAGACCTGAGTTTAAATGCTGATTCACTGTATCATGAGTTCCTGGCCGGTTATTATTAATTTGAATGACTTTTGTTTTCCTAGAGGAAGCCTACTTTGGTTTTGGCAGTTATGAACACTGCTTACAGCAGTCTGGGTGTAATTGGTGTACAGATCCTGGCAGCAGAGGAGAAGGGCATGGACAGATGACAAAGACAAGCAGAAAAACTGTCTGAGCCTGCAGGAGGAAAAGGTCACGGTGAATCCCTTCTCTGCTGGTCCAGAGGAGAACAAACCTTTCTTCAGGATCCAGGTATTACCAGCAGAAGCTGAAGATATGGCTGAAATTTCTGCACAAGCCTACCATCAAACTTCAAAGAGCGCACAAGGATTTGTCAAGCACCCAGGTGGTGAGATAGGAATCAGAGATGCCTGAGGAGTATACAGAGGCAACCTAGCCCGGAAGATTGTCTTCATTAACCACCATGACGAGGCTAGAAACACTTGCAGGCTGGGACATGGACGCAGCTCGCAGTGGTGCGTTGCACTGATGGTGTTTTTGGTTTCTACCTGCAGATATCTGCAATCAAACTGAAGATCCCAGCTGAGCATTTTGCCATGCAGTGGTGGATCATTTGCTGCTTGGGTGCTCGTGCTTCCTGATGAAGTCTTGGTTAATGGAGTTAGCAGAGACAGGAGCAGATCCAAACTTCAGAAGCTCAGGTCTGAACTTGGCTGCTCGACAGAGATGTGCTCCACGTTATCCCAACCTTTGCAGTCAGCCCAGGGATCCCTGCAGCATCAGCGCTGTAGGCAAGCAGTCGTTAGCTTCAAGGTAGGTTCCCTGTGGGTGTCAGATGCAAAGCTGAACAAAACATTCAGGTGAACCAGCGTTTTTCAAAAGCAAGCCCATGATATTTCTGACCAGCCCAACCACTTACTGGTTGGATAGCCCAAAGTGACTCCCCTCGGTCATATCTCTTCAGGCCCAGCCCAGCCCAGTGTTCACAATGGCTGCTGGGCATGATGAGTCATTACTGCTCTGCTTTGCCCCTGCAGCTGAAAATCTACCCATCAAAACTGAAATCTGTGTCCAGTCTTACAGCATGGGCTATGCTGTCCTGGAGCAAAATGCATTCGCACCTTCTCTGCACCCTGCAACCATGTCTATGCCACTGCTTGTGATTCAAGGATGGGGAAAAGCTTCTCTAATCCAGAGGGAATTGTAGGAGATCCATGCCAAAAGTGAGTTTCTGAGTCTTTTTGACATGCTGTTCTCTGTGGCCTGTCAGACGCGTACTTGACCTTGTTGGATTTGTTTATGCTGTCACACCAGTAGAGATGCTGATGGTGTGTTGCTCTTGTTTCTTTTTCTTCTTTTTTTTCCTTTTTTTTAACCTTGAATTTTGCAAGCATTAAAGGCTTCACAGTTGTTGAATAACTTGAAATTGGATTTTCAATCCCTGCAAAGCTCCTGCAGAGGTATGGCTCCAGCACAGATGATTCTAGCCTCCAACTAGTATAGCAACGAAAACTCAGTTCCCACCCAGCTGCAGCAGGTCACTCAGCACTAATCCTTTAAAACATTTGGGTAGAAAACTTCTAAGGGAATCCGTGAGAGATTGAAGCTTAAATAAATTTGGTATTTGTTTTAAAAACTATTGAGCCAGCTCTGTAATATCGGGTTGACAGCATCTCTACCGCAGCTGTGTTGGGAAGACAAATCTAGTGCATTGCAAGGACCTCACAATATTAGAAACAGTCATGAATGAGAGTTGCTCTTTATGGCAACTTTAGTTTTCAGTTCTGCCCCTTGCAGTGATTTATTCTAATCGAGTTTTGTGCTTTAGAAATAGAGCTGAATACTAAAAAAAAAAGTAATGGGTCTAGAAGCGTTGGTGCATATTAACTTTTATTTTCTAGATGCAATATCCAGCATCAATACTAGGGCAGTTCTCTTCCAGCAGCATGTTATGGCAAGTGTCTCCACTTTCCTCCTCCCCAGCTGCACTAAGGATGTCATTCAGCACACTAAAATGAATAAGTTATAGGTGTATTTATTCAGCACAGCATCTGTTTAGTCTGCAGATGATCGAAGACATTCATCAAGTTAGTGAAACTTGTATTATCCTGTGCCGACAAGCTGAATTACACAGCAGGAGAATTCAGGCAGAATCCTAAAGAGTTTGTGCATTTCCATCCCACTTAACTCTGGCCACGAACTCAGCCATACCGATGGGATCCCCAGAGCTGTGCTCAGCTCTTGTCTTGGAAGGACAATAATTTTCATGGGGACGAGAGAGGATATAAATTAGGAAAAAAAAAAAAGGGGATTGGGTCCTCAGGGCTTTTGCACATGCTGCAAGGAGCTTAGGGGAGCAAGGAAACGTTATTTCAATCCTGCTGGTTGCAGCTGGCATCACTCAAGGTCCACAGTGAGCCCAAACAGTAAATAGGGGAATAACCAATATGTCACAGCACTGCTGTTTAGTTCATTTCGTCAATAGCTTTACTGAGTCAATAGCTGTTAAGGTACCTCCTTAGAGAGATGGAGAAAGAGCTTGATCCTCTGCTCAGAGCAAACCTCCCAGTGCTATGAACTGCAAATACCCAGAGATCTCAGGTCTGGATTTGCTGTACGTATTTCAGAGAGGGGCCCCAGGACCTAACATAGGGCCTTCTTCAGGAAAAAGAAAATGCCAGATTGATGCCCTCTGGATAACCAGTGATTTATTTACACCTGCCTCTACTGAGAGTACTGAGAGCGGTGTGAAGGACTGGTCCCATGGACTGGTGAAGGACCACTCCCATGATGGAGTGATGGTTTCTTCTCGCTAGAAACTGTACTTAAAGCTTCTTCTCCAGGTTTTTGACTCCCCATTTTGGTCAGAAATGCTATTTCTCCCGCAGTTTCCATGCAGCTGGATAACCTTGTCACAAATGTCATGATCACGCCCAGGGATCCCAGACCAATACCTGGACCCGGAGCATGAGAGTTCATGTTGCAGGCATGAGGCATTGCTGTATGACTTCTGCTGCATGGTCAGCCCTTCCAGAAGAGGAAGCCTCCTTAGATATGCACCTGAAAATAGGTACAGGAACCAAACTCGCTGTAGCTACCTCCTTTTGTAAGTCCTAGATTTCACAACTGGTTCAGACCAACTTTGAAAGTCAGGCTGAACTTACAGTGATGTCTGCCTAAAAATTTAGGGAGGTCAGCCACTTGGCTTTCACATTTGTTTCTTTGCTTTACCACTGACAAGCTGTTTCCTACCCAGAAATATGGCAAGCATCAGATCGTGTCCGTCCAGTACCACGTTTCTAAACATCTAGCTGAAATGCATGTGTCTGCATTCCTCTAGATGGTCTGCTCACTGTTTATCAAGTCAGTGTGACTGTTTCTGGAGAGGATGCTCAACAGGTCACGATGCTTAATTTTGCTTTGCAAGTGGAATGGTTTAGTTATATCTATTCCAGTACCAAACTTTAGGACTTAGTCTAATGGTGTGTCAGAGGAGATGCCTAGAGAATCTGTCTCAACTTTCTCAGCCCTGACACCTTGGAATTCTGTCCAAAAGGGTACAACAAAATACAGGGACATTGGAGAAACAATAAAAACATAGGTAAGATGATTTATTGCGAGGTTCAAGGGGCATAGTTCCTTTGCTGCATTACTTTCAAATCCAGCCAAGCCACAAAATATCCACAGTGGGTTTCCTTCGACAACAGGGAAGAAGCTGCAAGACTAGAAGCCCCGTGCATATCTTGGTCACCTTTTGCACCAAGGCAAGAGGTGAGAGCTGTCTATCAAGTGCAGTGACTTATGGTGGAATCAGAGCATGTGTGGTTGGAGGCATCTCAATGAACAGAACCAGTGCCGCAATATCTCCACCCACCCCTCAAAAACCTGTTCAAATAGTGAATCTCCCTTTTCCGTTTAAAAATGAGTTAAAAGATCTTTTTATTTCCCATGTAAATACTGCTTCATTAACTTCCAACCACCAGGTGTTAGTTATATCTTTCTCTGGCATATGGAAGAGCTATGTAATATCAAAGATCTGCTGCACGGGTAATTCATATATCTAATCTAATGCAACATTTCTGCAGTGGCTATGTCTGTTGTACCAAAATTTATATCTCTTCCAAGGAAGTTTTGAAGAAAATAATCTGATAGTGTGAGCGAGTTCATTCTGATGCAGATGGGCATGCTCTTCTCCATGGCAATCTCTCAAGAATCCTGTTTTGTCATCAGGGGTTAGACTCACCCTTTTGGCTTTTCACTATAAGGGTGAATCTTTGGCATGGGGAGAAGGAAAAAAAAATGCTTTTTGCATGTAGCAGAGAGTATTAATCACTGAGTGCTCACACTCGGCTGCAAGGCCCTGGTATCGCCGACCTGCAGAAAAGACCATGTGTTGCTTTGATGATGTAGCTATCACGGGAGGGTGATTTTGCTCCAGGAACCTCTTCTGCTGCACTTATCTTCTGCTGGCCAGGGTGACTCCTTTGCACAGACTCCTTATCCCTTGGCTTAATTTGGAAGCTTCTTATCTGTGACTGCCCCCTCTGGTATTTCTGAGAATGGTGTTGGTACTTGTCTGCTCAGTCCAGAAAGAGCTCTTCATCCGGTTGCCAAGCACCTGCTTGCAGAGGCTTTGGAGAAGGGGCACTTGGTGTGTGCCTGTTGTAGACATGGGCACTGGCTAATGGGATCACCCCCAGTCCAGTGCAGCTATTTGTGCATTCCTAGGAGTAAATCACAGGCCACACATTACACAAAATTATAAAATTTTAAGGCACTGAGTAACACAACAGCCACTGTATTTTCTACCCCCAGAAGCGAGATCCATGTCCACGCAGAAGCCAGGAGGGCAATTTCTTTCCTGCAGAGTTTCCAGCCCTGACACCATGGCATGAGGTGCTTTTCAGGATCTGGCTGCATCTCATGCTGCTGGTGAAAGCAAATGTCAGGCTTTGCCTGGAGGTAAAGGAAAGGGACGGTGTGAGCCAGCAAAACTCTGCAAGCCCAGAAGGAAGAAGCTGCTGCAATTAAAAACAGGAACATGGTGATACATTTTGCTACTTCCCCAGCTATGCAACAGCAATAGGAGGTAAAGCAACTGCCAGGATATATTTTCTCTTTGGCTTTGTACCTTTATTGTGTATTTGCTGCCTCCTGGTGCCTGTGAAGCAAGAAGCCGGAGCGGCACTTCTCTGCGCAGGCAGTTCTGGCACCACAGCGGCAAAGGTGAGAGGCACAAAGCTGCTGGAGATATGGAAACATCAACTCATGACCTGACGTACATCCAGCCTCAAATATTTTATGCTATTTGATGGCAAATTTGGGCCAGCCTCTGCTGTTGATGTTCTCAGAAGCCAGAAGCATACTCACTTATGTACGTATAAATTCAGATAGTGGGAGGCAAAACCTTCCCAGTGCAGAGAATTTCCTGTATGAGCAAAGTTTTCTCAGGTGTGTAAATATTTCTGAGGTGTTATTTAAGTTAGTAACAATGCAATATATTTAAGTTAATAGGAATGTTAATTCCAGAAGACTTTCATAGCCCATCTAGGGAGAAAATATACCCAGCTCAAGTGAGGGTATTGCACGTGCAATGGGCACTCGAGTCTCATCCTGCTGACTTGTCTGCCCTTTCCTATGCTTGTCTGAATCTTCTTCAGATCATAAACATGGTCAAGAAATGACCGGTCACCAACTGCAAAACTCCCAGTATTTTAAAGGTGTGTCCCTCAGCTGTGTGTTTTTATCTGCTTGACATTTATGTCTGCGCTGGAGCGGAGCGGTGCGTCGCTCTGAGGACGGGCACTGACTCGTAGGGTCATGTTGCAGCAGCGTTAGCAGAGAAACTTAATGCACTGCAGAAGGGAAAATATAAATTCAGAGAGAAAAGAAATCCTGCCTTCTATTAAATGGAGAAACAGACAGCCCGGTGTAATCTGCTCTGAAAGCCTCCCCGTGTCCTCTGCGTCCTCTCTCGCGTGCCCCATCGTGCCACCGAGTTGTCCCACCGCTCACTGCCGTATTCCTCACTCTGTGGCCAGGAGATTGTTCCTGGTTTTCTCTTGGGACTTCTTCCTAAGAAAATCCTTACAAGTGCTACATACTTTTTCCTCTTTTATTTTTATTTTTTAAATCCAAGGAGAGTTTTCTAACTGCTTTTGAATACTGGGAGGAACAAAGGATGCTCTTTGTGGCTGATTGCTGGAAGGTTTATGATGCAATCGCAATGCTAGCAATGTGGCCTTGGATAGTTTTAACTGATCTGCATCAAGAGCTTTAGAAGGGCTGACGTGTCTTCTTTGCATTTTATGATAGGATAAGTGAGGTGTGGTGATTTCTTGACTTTTTACATGAAATGAGATGTGAAAATTTGTCCCCTCAGCCCTGCTCCTCTGCCTGAGCTCAGCAATAGCAGGGAGATCTTCCAATATGAAACTAGAAAGACTAGATACAAGGAAGAATTTTTTTACCATGAGGGTGGTGAAACACTGGGACAGGTTGCCCAGAGAGGTGGTAGATGCCCTGTCCCTGGAAACATTCAAGGTTAGGTTGAACGGGGCTCTGAGCAACCTGATCTAGTTGAAGATGTCCCTGCTGGATTAGATGACCTTCAAAGGCCTCTTCCAACCCAACCATTTGATGATTCTGTAATTCTATGAATTTATGAAACCATTCATTTTATATTTCTGGTTCACCTCTTAAACCCATGACAGCAAAGTTATCTTGACCAACTCTAGCAAAGGCTAGAGTTCCAGGTTCTATGCTTCCAGGATGGCACAGCAAAGGCAAAGATCTGGGTTTAAAAGACTCAGTCAGTGGATGCTTTTACGCCAAGTGACCTCACCTGCTCTAACTAGCTCATCCTAAAGCTCTCATGGAGGCATGGACACTGTGCCTTCTTTATGGAGAAGGTCAGTTGCAATGACATGGTTGAAGTAAATCCTGCTTGCCTCTAATTGTCACAAGGAGACTTGGGATGACACATAGCTCACTCCTACTGCTCGTGGAGATGCTATAAAGGTAAGTGTAAGGTATGTTTTAAAAATGAAATGAGATTCATTAAATGTCCTTTTTCCCAAGTTATTATCTGAAGGTACATTTTGCGGGCTTTTGATTTCATAGCAAGTTTCAAGCTTTTGGGATTTTGTACTGAGTTAAAATTTCAACACAGATTTCCAAGATGTCAGAGCTCTAATGAAAGGGAAAAAAAAATGCTGTGAAAGTAGACATGAAGTCCAGATGGAGACAGGGCAGAGGCAGGTACCTCTGCATCAAATATCAGCGTGACATGAACATTGCCCTTCCTCACCCACAGGGCTATACACAACTCCGACGATAAAACACCCCTTTTGACAAAAAAAAAAAAAAAAAAGAGGATATTTGGCCTTTGCAAGATTTTGTATTGTTAACCTTCAGAGCGTCTCAAAGCCATCAGCTGGCGGCAGCCAAGGGGCTGTGCCTTGAGAGCATGTTTGCTAATGAGATCAGTGGTTCGTTTTCATTTAATGGGCTGCAAGAGAGCACTTTGCTGAAGGGCTGTGCTTGAAATTAGTGTTGCCAGGAGGCTGTCGTGTAAAAGCCCAACTCCTTTGTTTTCAATGTGGGTGACAGCTATAAATTGCCATTTAACTTGACAGCTTGGTTCCTATTGTTCCCTTTTTAAAGATCAAGCAAGGTAAAGCTCTAGATGAAAAGCTCAGGATAACACAAGGGAGAAGGCAGACAAGGTCAAAGTCAAGGTCAAAGGAGATTCCTCACGCCCTTCTCTTGACAATAGGGCAATCTTATTTCTGTGCTGTCAGCGGAGGACACTGTTTTATATCCTAATTTTAGCTTCCTTTTAGCTAGTAAACAGTGAATATTATTGTGCTGGCTAAATAGGAATTGTACTCACACAAACCCCATTGCGTATTGCAGATACATCCTATTCAATACACAATCCTATTTCCTCGCGTTATTTTACAGTTAGGAAAATGAACAGCAATGAAATCTCATTTTGTATCACTGGACCTCAGACCTTGTTTTATTATATTGACAGCGCAGCATGAAGGAGCATCATGCTGTTTGCTCCTAAGCACGGGAAAAGGTACAGAGCATCAATATGAAGGGCTTTGCAGACATTTCCGCAGATGCTATCACAGTGATCATCCCCGGCAGCTTCCCCCCTCCTCCCTCTTTAGCTCTGGTCTTGCTTTTATGTAGTCCCCTCCTCTGCATAAAGTGCTTCTCAATTCAAAATCTCTCCCAGCTGGTCGGGGAATAGTTTCTCATCATTGTCCCCAGATCTGCCATGCAAATGCAGCATCTCTGATGTGCCAGGCGAGCGGCATCCCTCTCCTTCCCCTCGCCCAAGCGCTCTCTAGAAAACAGACAATATTTTTAAGGTATTTTGAAGACAGTATTTTGGCCATTTTCCTGATTCTGGGGCAAGAATGGATAATTTCTAATTATCTCTGATTGCATCTTAAGTGTCCCGTTTTGTGCAGGAAGACATCAGATTTCCTTAATTTTTTCTATTTAGGAAAAACGCTTTCCCTTTGTCTCCCGTAGAACAAAGAAATGTGAACACGCTATTTAAACAGTGAGGGCTAAGCCCATCCCCAGGGTAAAGGCGCTGCCTTAATGGGGTTACATGCAGAAGAAATTTGGCTCGGGGTATGTAATCACTGCCTGAATTAATGAAAAAAGGGTTTCTTTGGAACAGACTGAATAGCCCAGCTGCAGCGATTATCTCGTCACTCATCAGAATGATGACAAAATTAGTTCCAGATATAAAACCGGACAACGGAGGCAAGACACCTAGTGTGTATTTATTTTCCCAGTTAATGACACTTGAGGCTGCCTTTCTATCCCCGTAAGTTTTGTGCAGCCTGTGCGGCACGCTTGTGGCTCACGGCAAAGCGCTGGTGGTTCATGCAAGGCGAGATGGGAACCTGGACATCAGTTTGTGAAAAAATTCGCTCCTTTTTCAGGAATCTGCTGCAGCTCCATCTCAGCTCTTCTGGCCAGTCCCCAGCTCATGACCTCTGCAGGCAGCTCCTGCCTTAAAAATGGAGATCCCAGGCTGTGATGGGATGAGCCCCATCGTTGTGCTCGTCGCTGGGAACACGGGGAGCAGCATTGTCACACCGACTGCGATGTGCACAGATATTTATCCATCTGTTGTGGACCCACATCTCTCATGTGGCTTCTAGGTGCCCCCACAGTGCCAGTAACAGCCAATATGGGGAATCGGTTTCTTGGGGAAGCCAAACACGGGACTTTTCCCCTGTTCCTGTTTGTGGAGCATGGGGCTGAGCCTGCTGCTTCGGTTAATGTTGCTTCCTAAAATCCTGATTTGTATGGCTGTGACTTATGTCTCATGGTGACTGTCAAAGCAAAGAAGTCCAGTTGGAAACAGGGAACAGGGACATCGTTTGTTAATAGCTCTGTGCATTGGCTTAGGGCTGCTGCCCAACCTCCCCGTAGGTCTTGGAGGCACCAGACATTTGCAAAAGGATCACACTCTACCCCTTGTGAGGAAAGAAGGAGAAAGACTACTGTACAGTAAGACTAAGAAATTTCATTACATATTTAACAGGATTACGAACTAAATACCCCTTCTGCACTGCCTGCTGAGGGACTATCAGCAGGAGGCTTTATCACATGGGGAACTGGCAGCAGAACTGCCCCTGGAAAGACAGGAGCTGGAAAAAGCTGATTTTGACTCAAGGGAGAAAAGCATAGAGGCCCAACAGGGAAGTGTTGCATATGGGGTACTGTTTTCCACTGAAAATTTGTTACCAGCACCTCTGCTTGAGCATCCAGAGCCTTTTGCATAAAAGCATCAGGAGGCTCACATCCCTGTGTGTTCTCGTGAGCTTGTGATGGTGGATTTTTCCTCCTGATGCACTTTTGGTGTATTTATGATCTAGCACACAGGCATCCTCCTCCTTGCTATCCTCCTAGCCCAACTTCAACATGTCAACGTAATCTTGGCTGGGTTTTGCCCCAGGGTCAGTGCAGGGTGACCCCAGTAAGTGCTTTGGTGCCAGAAATCTCCCCTACATGTTCAGTACTCACGTAGGCAGCTCCAAGCCTAAAATAGCCAATAAAGGATGTATTCTGTGTTTCGGGGGACTTTTAGCTGGTGGACACATGCTGGTATGTTGCATCTCAGATGCAGCTGCATTGGATAGTGGGGGAAAAAAGACTGGTAAATTAATTTTGTGTTTTAATTTAAAATATCCACAGGCATGAAAGCTTTTACACAAGGAAAGATTATAATAGCTGCAGCTGATTCACTGCACTCTCCCATTGAAGGGGGCTCATAAGACACTGAGTAGAAAAGCATGTGATTTTTATAAAGAGGTTTGGTTTTGGTTTTTTTTTTTTCTACTGGTATTCAGAGGCATGCAGAGCTTTTGCTTAAATGAGAGCTGCTATTTCAGTTTTGCTTGTGTGCCCTGCATCCCCGTGCGAGTAGCTACTAGAGACCATTTTGTGTATTGTATTTCCAGCCGACAAGCAGAGCTACATAAATAACCCAGCTGCTGCTACTGGGTGTCACGCATGACTTCCAGGAAGGGGCTGACAATGCCCCTTCCCGAAGGAAAGCTGGCAAGTGTGAACCAAAGCAGTGAGAAATCCCCTTGGGAAGAGGCTGCCCAGCTGGCTCAGTGCTGCGTTTCTTGGGGAACGGGAAAACCAGCCGCCTCCTTTCCACGCCACCCGTCAAACCGAGTGACCTTAGGAGACAGCGACAAGCGTATGTGCTCGGTGGGATTTAACTGCCCCGCTCGGGTCGCATGTGGGCGACGAAGCGGATGCCGTCTTTGGGGTGAAATACAAAAAGTCATCACCATGTGGTTAAAGAACTGGTGGCACCACTTCCCAGCAAGCTTATTAGCCAATTTGCCAGCTGACCGAGCTCTGGGAAGGTTTCTATGTCTGTGCACCGGGTATTTTAATCTCTCTGCTGCTTTATTAGTATTATTGCTACTAATGATAATCAATAAATTAAGGCCTATGGGGTTTCCCACTGAGATACCCCTCTATTGCATCTAGTACTTCACAAACACTGACTGAGAAAGCTGTTCCTGCTCAAATTGCTGTCGCACTGGCTGGGGAAGTTCTCAGGGTAGATAGAAAGTTATAAATCATGATTTTTTAGAGGCTGGTACAGGTTTAGTGAAAGGGATAAAGAGACCCTAAAGGCTTTTGTCCTTGGGCTGGATTGACTCAATTCCTGCCCATGCCCAGGGATGAGAAATAAGGGCTGCTGGTCCCTATGGAATCAGGACTTTTTTCTTGTGAAAGATATAGGTTTCATCTTTGAACTTAGCCCATGGTGTGTATGATGAGACGGTGATGTTGGCAAAGGTGAAATAATCTGAAGTAATCCTCCAGCTAAGTACTTCATGCTTGTCCTGCAGCATCTCCCTGCAGTAATTCGGGAAGAAAGCCGATGGGATCTGTGAACGAAGATGGGGTGATGCAAGACCTAAAATTTCTTCAGTCATGAAGAAGCCGGCTCCAGCAGATCCCAACCTCTCCAGCCCTCAGTGTTGTGTCCTGCAGCGCAGACCAGACAAAAAGCAGATTTTGGGTTGTTATTTCCTAAGATGCGAGGCCAAAGCACAGCTTATGGGGAGCCTCAGGAGCTGGCTGTGCGTAACATCAATGCTGTGTCTTCCCCGTAAGCTCTTCATGGCTAGGTCTTACTTCTAGATGCTTTCCCTTAAGTCTCTTAAGACTCTTTAGCTCATGAAACACAATAAAGGTTGTTCGCTGGCATTGGAATAGAGTTTCTCCGAAGCCTGCCTGCCAGCTCTGATTTTCAGTGGAGATTTCCCCAGCTTGTTAAGCAACACACTGTAGCATTTCACTTTCCAGCTGCAACTGTCCTAGAGGTAGGGAGAGAAGATTTTATTAGTAAACCAAGATTTACGGCCGGTTACGCCTGTGTACTTTCCAAAGCTTCATATTGCACAAGGGAATGAGGAAACTCTCAGCAGCTTTCCTTCCCAAGGCTGGGTTTTAGGCTCTGCTTGATGTTTCACAAATGAGTGGTTTTGTTTTTCTCCCTTGCAGATGCAAAAGCACTGCATGTCGAAAGGCAGCGAATTCACAAAATACAACATTTTTCCCCACACGTCTTCTTCCAAATCTCCTTAATCGTGTATTTGATTTGCAAAGGATCCTTTTGCTAGTGGCTCCAAAGCTAACCTGGTTAGAACAACCCATAAAATTAAACCATGTTCCTCTAATTTGTCTTGGTAACAGAGGGACATGGCGGCTCGTGAGCCCTGAATGCTGCCATGAAGAGATGCTTGCTGAGAACATCCAAGCCTGCCTATGGCGTGCGCCTGGTAGATCACCAGGATCCATGCTAAACATCAAATCTGTGAATAAATGTCTTGGGAGGACAATGGATTCATGCCTATCCATCACTGAACAAAACCTGGGAGCTGAGCCCAGAGCGGTGATTTGGCTTCTGGCTTTGTCCCACTCACAGGTCCCAGCCAGTTCCCACGGCCCCTCCACCAAACGGGGCTGTGCCTACAAGCTCAGCCTTCCTCTGGACTGAGGCAGGGTGGAAGAGGAGGATGGAGTGCTGCTGGTTTTAATTATCACCTTCATTTTCACGGAATGACAAAAATGAGTTTAATTTAAGTTATCACAGAGGGTGAAGGCGATCACTGCTTGGTGTTTGCTGATCAGACTCCTGGCTTTCCGTTGGGCAAGCCAAATTAGAAAAAAAATAGCTTTCCAAATGATCTCATTGCTGTTTCCTTCCCCTGTATCCAACAAACAGAGCACACGGCAAAGTGCGCAAGGTACTGCTTCACCAGAGAGCTGGGAAACTCTGCAGGAGGTCCTGATCAGGAGCTGCATTTTGCCAGAAAAGGAATTCAAAAGGAGAAGGCAGCGGTGACTTGGTGGAATGGAAATTCGTGGTGGAGTCTGAGGTCATAAAGGTCCTTCTCTGGAGAAAAAGGAGAGAAAGGGGTTAAGAGAAGGTAGGTCCCAATTCCCACTGCACTGTAGGTGGTTCCCTTCTCTTTTGAAGGAGGTGGACAGCACTGGACTGAGAATGGAGGTGGGTGGGAAGCCACCGAAGATGTTGGCATCGGCAGTATGAATATCTCACTTATATGAAATGTTGGCAAAAGGAGATGAAAAGCTTATGTGGATTTTCCTTTCCTAACATCCCTGGTCTTCTCAGCTCACAACCTTTCTGAGCCAGAAACCATTGCAAGATGGAAACAGAGAGTCCAAGAGTGCGAAAGTCCAGATAAGGAAAAATACAGGCTGCTTTCTGGGAAAAGTGCTCGGCAAAAGATGGAGGGAAACGGTCTCAGGGAGAGAGAAACAGCCTCTGGGAGTCTGTTTAGGAGAGGAAAACTGAGAGAAGAGGTGCACCAGTGCGGCATGGCTCATTCATATCTTCATAGAGCCCCTAAAAATTTTGCAGTGTGATGCAATGGAGTTAAAGTGAATACAAGCATGCCGACAACTTTGCTTTCTTAGTCATCTTCTGTGGGCCTCTTAGGAGGAGCCCAGAGCTCTCCAGGACCACCGGCTGAGGAGCCATGCCAAACGTGGAGAGGCTCAGAGGTGCTCTTTGCCTACACATCCAGCCTTTGAAGATGTTGCATCGCCTGAAGTTGCAGCCTCTCCCCAGCCTGATGTTCGAGGCTGACAGGTAGAAACTTGAGAGTGAGCTATAGAATCCGATGCTGTTGGCTTAAATCATGTTTTAAGAAGAGTATCCCCAGGGAGTGTTGAGAGGAGACTTCTGGAAGGGCAAAGCACAGTGAGGGGAGGGATTTGAGCCCGGGAGGAAGTAGGATGGGAGAGGTGGGAAGCTGTTTCTGGAGATAACGAGAGGCAGGGGAGGCCACACAGCAAGCGCTGTAGGTCCTGGCTTCCTCTGTGCATCCAAGGCTGAAATTACTACATCAAAGGGAGGGAAAAAAGATGAGTGTAGGGCTGGTTGCCTCCAAGTGCTAGTGGCCACCCAACAGGCGGACAGGCGTAGTGCTGAGGGTGGGTCGGTGGCTGTGGGCAAGCACTTAGAGAGGAGCAGGTCCCAGGGAAGTCTTTGAGTTTTGGGGTACAGGGCTCAGGGAGGTTGCACTGTCTCCATCCTTGGCAGACCCTGAGCAACCTGGTGTGACCTCATGGCTAACCCTGCTTTGAGAAGGAGTTGGAGTACAGACCTCCTGAGGTCCCTTCCAACCTGAATTTCCCTATGATCCTAAGACATAGCCAGACTGTTTCCCCTTTGCAGAGCCTTTCCAGGGTGTTAGAGGAGAGAAGTCAGCACATCACTCCAGACAGTTATTTCCTGTCTTTCATTGGACAAAATCCCACACTGGTAAATCTGACCCTACCAAATAGCTTTAGAAAGTGCTGCTTTTAACCTCCAGGGTCACACAGTAGATGAGATCTGAGTTTTATTCCATGGGCAGAGTAACACCATGGAAATGATGCTGGGCAGAAATTTAGAAAATAATAAAATTTCTTTTTTCTTCAAGAAGTGTCATGATGAAGCACCTGAAGATGTCATGTCCCGGACTGTGTTGGGATTAAGAAGCCATGGCACTGAATCATCCTCAGGGAGGGTGGTTCCCCAGTCTGGCAGCAAATGTTTCCCTGCTCCAACCACCATTGAAGAAGTCAAGAAAACTTCATTGTTGTCCACCAACAGTCTCAAATTCAAATTTCTCTACCTGTATGGGGTTAGATATTGCAGACAGAACATTTAATAAACTTCTTCAAGTTCATAGCCATCCTCAGCCTCATCCGTCTCTTAGCCAAACTCTTCATTTACAAAGGGCAGTGGCTATAAGAAAAAAAGCCTGGGTAACTCTGGGTCAGTGTGGCTATTTTTGCAATACGTTTCCTGTGCTTGCAGGATCTCAGTGCGTCGTGTCTCCATCGTCTCCTGCATCTCCACCCTTTCATGGGCGCATGATGCCAGATTAATGGTGGTATAAACATACAGACCTCAGTTTGCTAGAGAACAAACTCACCTTTTTATTTTCTTTGACTTGGGGGCTGCCTTTTGCAATGAGAAAAAACAGGTAATTTAAGGGTGGAGGAAAACTTAATCTCTCTCCTCCCAAAATAGCACTTGAGAAGAACTAATATCTTTTAGCCTAAAGAACTTGGATAAATCAAGTAGGTGTTTTTTTATTGTCATCATAATTTATTAATTAATTTTCCCTCACGAGGTAAAAAGTGTGAAACTTTTGTTACAGTCTTGTTTTATCCCTGTCTGGTGCTATTTATATATTTTTCATGAAGATCTCTGTAGGTAGCAAGTTTGTTCTCGGTATGAACATCCGCTGCTCTTAGGACACTGCCTGGAGGGTGTACTCTGCTGAAACATTTATGGTATCCCATAAGCACAACAGGATCCCATAAATCTGAACAGAAGGGAGGAAAAACAATCCTTATGAAAAACAGCAGGTAACTACCTTGGTTTTTTACCATGCAAGTATGGCACACTTTGTTTTTTCTCTCTAAGAAGTCTGAATTATTTCCTTAGAAGTGCTGTTGTAGTGGGAAAATGGCTCACGTGCTTAATGCTAGTTAGGGATAAGAAGAAAAAAAATTGAAAGCCCCAAAAGATGGATCCTTGGCTCGTAGGAAGCTGACAGTGAGATTTCTGTAAGCCATAAAGCTTTTCTGTTTGTTTTTATTTGTATCCCGTCGTGCTGTCACTGCTACCGGTTACCAGCTGCATCTCAGCTGTGCCTGGCACCACAGTGACAGCCAGAGCTGGACCTGTGACCACTGGTTTTATTTCTGGGGTTGCCTCTGTCCAGTCAAACACAAGAGATGGAGACAGGTATTCCTGCTGGTAAACTGGGGTTTTACCATCCTGGAAAGTTCTCCAGGATGGCTTCTAGACAGCTCCTCATCATGCACCAGGACATCAAAGCCTTCGGGCAGCTGACAAACCCAGAAGCCCACGCCTTTTGCAGGGAAGGGACGTGCATGTGCCGGTAGTGTGGGATGTATACAGTAATTTTTTAGTAAAATGCAGCCTCAAGCCTCCTAAGGATCCACTAGCCCAGGGTAAGAAGTTTAGGTGTCCCTCGTGGGTGGGGAACAGAGGATCTCTGCAGGTGGATGTCATGGAGCAAACCACATCTATTTTTGGCCTCCGTGTATCCAGCATCGGTGCGGCAGATGCAGCAGGGATTTACTAAAAATAAAAAGGTATTCACAGGAGAGGGTGAAAAGGCAGCTGTTTCCATAGGCAGATGCCAATGTTGAGGTACCCAAGCTGAAAGCACAGCTAGAGAGAGCCTTATCAGGTCAAGTGAACAGAGACTTAACCCAGATTTGGTAGTTTACTGTTGGACAAGATCTAGGTCAGGAGGACCCACCAAGGAACATCATCATCAGCTTTTCCCTTTTCCAAAGCACTCTGCTTTCCTCTTCCTTTCCTTGGCAATTGTTATGGATTTCATTCAGCTTTTGCAGGCTTCAAAACGTGGAACAATAATGGGACAGCGAAGCTCAGGAAGCTGGAGAGCAGGAACAACAGCTGACGTTGTGTCCTTTCCCAGACCCATGCTGTCAGACACTCCTTCTCCTTCCCTCCTTCTCCGGGAAGTCTGACCTCTCCGTTTTTTTTTTTTTTTCTAGGCTGTTGATCTGCTTTTGCATCGCCCTGCACCCAAGGGAAATGCAAGGCTGCGGGCAACAGCCTGGTGCAATGCCCCAGTGGTGTAAAACATCTTCCCTTATTGACTGTAAGAAGAGTCTTGGGGGCAAAATGGCAATAACTTCTGCCCTGAGAGGATCCCTTTCTCCTCTCCTTTCGTCTCTCACCATAGTCTTGCTGTGCTTATGGGGCTCTGGAGCTCTGCAGGCACATGAACACCCCTGTCATGATGGAACATGGCCATCAGGGTCTTGGTTGCATGCCAAGGACAAGATGGAAGGAGCCAACACAGCACCCAAATGTTATGGGTGGTCCTTGTTGCAGGGAAAGGACAGAAGGGACATGCTGTTAAGACACGTCCCCTTCCCTACATGAGCAATGGATGCAGAGGGAGCCCGGGAAAGACTTTTGGAGGTAGATGGTCCATGGACTAGGACACGGATGACTGGCAGGAGCTCTGAAGGACTCTGCCTCATTCAGCATACAACAAAAAGAGGCAGGAAGGACTTTTGGGGGCTTTCTGGAGGGAAGTCAAGGGTTTTTAGAAATGCTGACAAACACCAAACGTATCTGCTTTTCCTTTTGGTGCTTCAGTTCCCACTTCTGGTGTTGCCTTAGCAAGCTCATTTGAAAGCATGTCCAGAGGGCTCAAAAGATAGGGAGAGCTCGGGATTGAGATGGTGCCAACTCCCCATCAGCACATGGGATGGGGCTGGGTGGTATAACCTGTGGCTTAGGGACATCTATATATCAAACCCATCTGAGCTTTATCAGTGAGGCCAGCTAAAACGCTTCCTGGTTGCCCCCAGGCAGCTGGGTCATGGCCCAGCATATTTATCTTGTCTTCTCTGCTCTGCAGCAGTGAGCAAAGTCCAATTTGGGTTTTGGGGAAAAAAAGAAATTACACTTTGGAACATGTTCTCACCTGCACTGAGCTAAGAGCAGGGGGGGTGAGGGGGTGAGGGCGCAGAGCCCTCCATCTCTCCCCACGTGTCTCCGGTTTGCATTGGGGTCCATTGCAAAGCAAAAAGGAGTTTGCTCTTAGCAGCCCATGTCTCCATCACACCCAAAGGCTGCAGATTTAGGGCTTTTTCCTGCTCTTGGCAAATACCAGTGTAATTAAAATAAAATGCAGGCAAGTGGTTTTATCTCGCTCTCCACCAGGGATGAGGAGCCAGGGTGATTAACAAGGACAGCAACGGGTGCAGAAAGCTCAGCCATCACAGATTAATGTTGGGCTTTCTCGGGGGGGGGGGGGGGGAAGCACCACATGTGGTGGGCAGAGCAGCTACAGCAATTTCAGGTTTCCTTAATCCTTACTCAACCACTTGCCATGCCATGGGGCAGTTTTCCTTTCCTTCTGAGCTATGATGACGAGGCAGGAGGATGCAGGAGGAGAAGGATGTGTTCCCCGCAGCTGGGGGATGCGTGATTAATAGGTTTCAGGCCACGTGCCCCTGCACAATTCATTAAACCCTGGCTCCAGATCCTTCCCCACATCATGTTGACCTCAGTCCTTTAACGATAGATACTTGGAGGTGTTTGTGTGGGGGACCTACAACCACCGATCCAGCATCACAGTGCTGGAAGCTGGGTGTGCTGGCTGGTTTTATTTTTTGCGATGATGCAACACAGAGGCCCAAGGGGATGGCAGGAAGACGCAGTAGCACTGGAATGGGAAAGACTGGGGAAGGGAGGGTCGAAGTCCAGAGCCTGTGGTGAGGCCGGCACCTCCGAGCTGGGCAGGACATCTCCTAGAGGAGACAAAACTCATCTGTGTTTGCAGGAGGGGCCAGCGCTCCTTGCACCCTGAATTTCTGGTGTCCATGAGGGTGGTTGTGCTGGTCCCAGGACATGGCCAGCATGGAACGGGGTGATGTGCAGATGGGTGCTGGCTGGAAATATCGCGGGGGGGGAAGGAGCATATTTTGGGAGGGGAGGAACAAAAGAAGGACCATGTGAGATAGCGGAGGTGCTGGTGACTCGCCCCAGAGTGGTGCCCGGGTGGGGCTGCCATGGTTTTGGGGCACGGAGGTGCGGGGAAGGGTAATTAGGGAGGGATTTACATGGGGGGTGAAATGCTGGGTGGCTATGGAGGGACGGGGCGTGTCCACGGGCGTTTGTGGGTGCAACGCCTCGGGAGAGGCCAGGGGACATCGTCCCGCGGGGCTCCGTGGGCTCCATGTCACGCCATCCCGGGGGGCTCCGGGTGCAGGTCACATCGCCCCGCGGGCCTCCGGAGGCTCCGTGGGGGGCCCGTGTCACACCGTCCCGCGCGGCTCCGGGGGGCTGGGATCCCGGGGGGATCTCACGTGGCACCGCCCCCAGGGGCTCCGTGTCACAC
>KZ505652.1:1870014-2004230 GCA_002844005.1 Limosa lapponica baueri | reverse complement strand
GGGGGGAACTGAGGGGCCAGGGGTCTGAAGGAGGCTGGGGGCATTGAAGGGGCTGTATGGAGCGGGGCTGGGGTATTGCGGGCGCTGGGGGCACCGAGGGGGGTGATGCCGAGGTTTTCGGGGAAGCTGATGGGGAGGGGTTGGGGATGTTAAGGGGATGGGTGGGGGAGAAACTGAGAGCGGTGGGTACTGAAGGTCGTGACTGGGGGGAAAATAGGATGTTATGGGCGTTGGGGTGGGCTGGTGGGAAGGATGGGGGGCGTTAAGGGCTTCGGAGGTGCTGGGGTAGGCTAGAATAGAAGGGTTGGGGACATTAAGGAGAGGTTTTGTGGTGTGCAGGGGGCATTAAGGAGCTTTGTGGGGTATTGCAGGGGCATTAGGAGTCATTAAGGAGGTTGGGGTGGTTATTTGGGGCTGGAACATTAGGAGCAGCATTTGAGGGGCTGGGGTTATGGGTGGAAGGGATGGAGCATTGCATCATGGAGGGTGGCCAGTTTTGCTGGTGGGTGCTGGGAGAAGAGCGTTGATGGCTCTGACAGGAGGGCAGGCAGGGGCCTGACTTGATGTCTTGGGTGTAGGGATTGGTGAATCCTGAATCCCAGTGGAGGAGGGTATGTGGGAGGCTGCGATGAATTGAGGGGCAAAAAGAAAGGTTTGGGGACCTTGGAGAGGGGCTGGTCTGGAGAGAGTGGGCTTAGGGCAGAGTTGCTGCAGGGAGCTAAGCCTGGGTCTGGTTTGGGAGGGGATGGGTGTGAGGCTACCTTGGAAGTAAGGAAAAAAGGGCCTTGGAAAGGTAGGAAAGCCGAATTAAGGTAGGGATAGCTGAGATTTGGGAGGGGTTGAGGGATTATGGAGAGAAAGGAGATGGTGTGTTTTTGTGGGCACCTGCTGGGTAGTTTGTGGAGAACTGCTTGACAATATGAAGGCAATAACATTCTCTGAGCTTCAGAAATATGGGGGATAGAGTTTGAGAAGAGATGGGGCATGTTAGATGATAGCATTGGCTCTCTGGGAGCTCGGGTGTCAGCTCAGGTATCTTTAGGTTGCTGGAGCTCCATTTCCTTTTAAAGACTTAAGGTGCACCCGTGTGTGTATTAGGCTACAGTGTATTATCTGAAGTGTCTGGATATCACAAAGAACAACCCAGGAACTGAAGTGCTTGATGCTTTCAATAGTTATAGCACAATACATGGAAGTATTCACCAGTGTAAAGTCAGATAATAGAGTAACTGGAACATTGCATGTAAATTTCAGAATTGCACGTAAATTGCAGACAAACAGTTGACCAAGCTACCTGGGTATTAAAGTGGGTCTATGTTTGCTGTAGAATTTCAATTAAAAAAAAAAAAAGCTTTTTTATATCTTGTACAAGAAAGGAATAAAAGGATTTTCACTTTTCAGATTGTGTGCCTGTGAAATGAGAAATTCTGCACTGTGAAAGAGAAATGGAGGTCATTCTGTTTGCTTGAAATACATGAACATGGCTGTTCTGTGATGGTTATGTTCTTTCTCTGCCTGCAGTTAGAAATTGAATTGATCATAGTCACCTTTTAAAATATTTTTTTTTCACTTAATAAATTATCTTATTTGTTTAGAAAGAGCTTAATATTTGTTTAAAGCTGGAAAGGATCTAAAAATTCATAATCAGTAACAAAATACCAGGATGGTAAAAAAAAAAAAGGCAAGCTGAAAGAGAAAATGGTTTCCACTCAAGCCTCTCTATGAGTGATTTTTGTAATCTGAGATCCTGTTTTAGAGTCGTCATGAGAACATTCAGCCTCTCTGTGAACATCTGCAAGCTTTTGAGCTCCACTGGGAGATCCAGACAGCATCTGTAATTTGGCATGTTTGTAGGAGGCATGTCATCTGTTAATTTTTTTCCTCCTCAACATTTGTTCTTGTGCAGTTTTTTTTTTCAGGCCAGATGGAGGCAGGGAGGCCAGTGTTTGCAATAAATTTCCCAAGCAGTCAGCAGATACCAGACAGTTAATAAAAATAACTTAAAAAAACTCCACAATCTGTTACCCTCCTCCCCTCATCCCCAAGTCCCAAACAGGAATGGAAAAATTCTTAAGACTATATAAAGAATAGAGAAACGGCCAGAGATAATTCTTGGAGTTCTTCCACATACTTTAGAGTTTTGGTCTGCCGTATGGCGTGTTGGGAGCTGGCGTTTACCACAGCGACTCTAGGCATTGTAACAACAAAAGGAAGTAAAGAATGCTTTTGTAAATAAAAAAAGCCCTTAACTAAGAGATGAGTATTGTCCAAAAAGGGTATGCCTTTTTAGAAGATGATGTCATGTTTCATATGTCTGTGTTTAGTGGTGAATGAGTATTTCGCTTAAGAATACATGCATTTCTGAACAAAATTTCTATTAAATGCTTTGGTTAAATATCACCATCTAAAATCAATGTAAATTTGTTCTATTTGGTAGGGCTTTGGACCCACCCAATTTTGCATTACCTTTATGTAAAATAGAGTAGGCAAATCCTTGTTATTAATTAATCATGTTTGTAACATAATACAGATTCGTTGTCACTGTGTGTCTGTGTATGTGGGGAAATGCGAAATGAGTACTTGGCTTCATTTTTATGTTGTCTCTGTCTATGTGCCTTAATATTATCGTCCTCTAAACCATTCTGGTTTTAATCACATAGTGGTTAAGTATGTGGCTTTTTTCCTGCAGCTTCAGAGCAGTAAGTGGGGTGTTTGGGGACATGGTGGTGCAGGGACAGAAGAGTTGTAGTTTCCCAACCAGTTGTAGCAGGGGACATGTCTGTGTTGAAAGATTAACAGTTTGCATCCATGTGTTCCTTATGTAATTATGCCGAGGTTCAGGATTTTGTCATAGCACAGTTTCAGCAGAATTTTTTTTAAGTAATGCACTGTATTTTAGCTGTGCCAAGATGGCACTAATTTAACTTGCTGAAGTACTGGAGGGGAAAAAAAAAAAAAAGAAAAAGAAATGACCCCCATTTCTTGAATAAGGATGATTTTCTACCATGTTAGGGAAATAAGATGGCTTAGGGTGTGTCGAGTGCTAGGCTGTGGCCAAAGTTAAGAGGGATGTGGGACTGTATGGTTGATAGGAATAGGGAGGTAGAAGAAGTGCTTAGGAAGGAAAAGTTGCCAAGGAGAGGAGCAGAGCGATTGCATTAAATTGTCTGCCTGTGGAGCTTCAGCTGAAGCGATCATTTGTCTTGAACTGATGGCAGAGCATCTGACTTCACGCTTTGTAGCTGCATGGCTGCTGTGGTTGTGGTCCAGTAATGGGCTCTGAAAGTAAATTTAGTCTTAAGGCACTGCAGCTTAACTTCTGATTTCTGCTGAAGTGCTAGACACTTGCCTTGTCCTTCTGTTCAGAGATTGACTCATGGCAGAATAATTATACTGCAGCTGCTAGTCTTTCCTACTTCTTCATATATTGCCATTTTCTCAGGTGATAATGGAATTTTTGGGGGGAATAGCTGGTATTCTCAATAGCATGCTGCAATTAAAGTGGAAATACAGAGCTGATGTTTCTAAATCAGTCTGTTTAAATAGAGAATACGTTAAGGCTGCAGGTCTAACTGGTACATATGTGTGTTTAGGTGATGGGCAACCTGTCATTTGATTGCACCCACAGAAGCACTTCACTTCGTTTCCAGCCCATTAGCTGATGTTGGTCCTACCTGCAAGTTGCTCACAATTAACAAGTATTCTGAAGCGCTGCACTATCCAGTGTGGTTAAAGAAAATACCAGGAAGAATACTGATGTGCAGTCTTAATAAATAGTGCTGCTGTTCAGATGTGCTGAAGTGCCAAAGATCCTTGTAATTTGCAACCAGCATGGAGTAGGCCCAGGTGTTCAGTGAGGAGAGTTCATGCCTGTTCCTGGGTGCTTGAGGTCTCTAAATTACAGAATTAAATATTACTGTCCAGTTAAAGTCAAGAAGCAAGGAATTTGGTCCTGTGAAGTGCACACAGAATTGAAATTTCTTCCTTTACATCCATTTTTAATATTTGCTACTTACTGTTGCTAAACATGCTAGTTTTTAAAGTTGCTAGATTTCCTTTTTATAGTCAAGCTCCCTATGTTCATTGTAGAGAAATTTTGAAAATGGCTGGAAAACTGTCATGTATTTTAAGGTGGGTGAATGCCATTGTATTTTGTGAGTGCCAAGCAGTAAAACAGAGTTATTTTGGTGAGCTAAGAAGAAAAAAAAAAAAACCCAAACTGAGAAAGCATGTTACTGTTCAAGCTAGATAGTAAATTTCAAATAAAGTGCTTTGGAAATTAATGAAATTCTGAGAGCCTTTAACTCAATCTGACTTCTGTTTTCACAAATATGTTAGATGGTGATAATGTCAGACTGTGGGAAATCCAGGGAAATCCCATACTCTGATATAAACAGACAATAGTAATGTATCTGGTAAAAATCCTGAGGTCAACAAAAGGCCCATAAAAAATAAACTTGATTTTTTTTGAGGGTAGAGTGGAAACAGATGGTAGTAGCAGCAAGTTAATAAGTGGGATTTGGAAAGAAGTATAAAAGGTTTTATCTTTCCATTTTATTTATTTTTTAAAATCAAGTACTTAATGTTAAAGCCAGTGTCTGTCTTAAGTAGACAGCATGAATCTATTCAAGTCATTCCTTGAAGATGAACCTTGTTAATGTGAGGATTTGCACAAGCTTGCCAGGGGTGTCTCAGCTTTTTCCCCTTGTTCGCTGCTATCTATCAAAGCTTTACCACGTGTGGGTTTTTAAGACTGCCTAGCCTTTGGGGGGGAGGAGGGTAACATCTGCCAATATGAAGAAAAACATACTCAACACAGTGAAATCACATCCTTTGTCAGCTGAATTGCATGTTAACCACAGCTGTGGCCATCCCAGACATATGGTAAGCCCGCCTGTGGAAATCAATTGGGAATCAATCAGGGATCAATGCTAATATCGTTGCTGCATTGGTACCACTGGATTACGACAGCAAGCTTGGGCACAGAATAAATTCAGCTAGCAACAAGGGATGCAGAAAAAGGTAACGTGTTGTGGAAACATAAATAAAATGAGAATTAAAATGCTGTGTGGCATTATTTAAAAACCGCATTTGTTCTTTCTGTTTGAGAAAGGCACAGTTGTTAGTATTCTCTTTATTTTCCAACATACATGGCTTGCAGCGCCGTGTCTGTTACTAAGTTGTGACAGGCCAGACTGTTGTAAAGCAAGGTACTTTGCATAATTAGTATGAAGACATGTGAACAGATGAGCACTAATTCTTAGAAGTTAATGATTGTCAATTATCTTCCTTTTTTTTTTTTGATCTAGTCCAAGATTAGCATAATGTCAAGTACCTCAACGTATAGTTTCTTAATTGGCCCAAGCACACTTTGTTGCCAAATGCCGCCCCAAAATGTGGCTTTGCCTTCTGACCTGCTTTCATCAGCAGTCAGATCAGCTTGATGATGTTTGAAAGCTTTTTTTTTTGTTTTTTTGTTTTTTTTTTTTTAATTCCTGGCCTAGAGTTTGTTTGGATCTGTAAGCTGATCTGACTTGACACATGGCTTTGAGATTGTTAGTGCAGATCCAAAGGCAGTGAGAAGGGCCAGACAGCCCCTTGCAGCACCGTGGGCTCTTAGACTGGCTTAAGCTAATGTGGAAATTGCATCTTCTGCTCAAAACTGCATGTTGGAAAAATTCTCACTTCACCTACTTGAAGTCCTTACCACTTCTAAAGCAGCCTGGTTGTAGTTATCTCATTGGATGTGGTTGGAATACACCTAGGTTAAGTAACTTGAAGCTCATGTCTTGTCCAAGTCTCATTGAAGTCCATTGAAGAAATTTGGGATTGCTTTAGAAGGGCTTCATGTAACTGTATTTTTGAACACA
Source organism: Limosa lapponica baueri (assembly GCA_002844005.1). NCBI lineage: Eukaryota > Metazoa > Chordata > Aves > Charadriiformes > Scolopacidae > Limosa > Limosa lapponica. The sequence continues at coordinate 1,998,360 of KZ505652.1, read as the reverse complement.
CCTAATGCTGATTTGTTGAGATCAAGCTACTGTAAAATTTAGTTGTAGTTACATACGTGGGTAGATCCAGAGCCACATCTTCCAGGAAAGCATCCTGAAGCCCAGAGGGTTACACCATTGTGTGGAGGTCGTTCTTCGTTGTTTCTGTTTGAAATTGTGTTACTGTGGTAAAATGAAAAGGATTAAAAAGTCAGTACCCTTGCAAGGGCGCTTGTTCTGGAGGCGGGAAAAGTAATGGAATTTTGTTCCCAGGATGGTTTCTTTGTTTTTGTCAGATGACTGTTTAATGTGAAATGCAAGAAAATGCCATTTTTTCCTCTGACTTTATACAGAGTTTAGCCTGTATTGTTTAAAAGCATGTAGTAAGAATTCTAATTATCCTCTTCAGTATTTCTGAAGAATGTCGTTCTTCAGACACAGAAGTCTTCTGTTTTTAATGTCAGCCTTTGAATGTAATGATTTATACATGCTTGAAATGTAGTTGAAAATATTTCTGTGAAGATTTTCCAAAGATTTCTCTCATAGAAACCACTTCTTTAAATAAGGCAAGAAAAAATATTCTGTTGAAGGTTGTTTAATATTAAGATTGAAATAAACATCTTTATGGTCATACATCTCATTATGAAATAATGAACATATAGTTTGCCCTGCGCTTTTTGCTTTTATGTCAGGACTGTCTCCTGAAGGAAATGTATCACTGACATTCAGCTTTGCTTGGCAGAAATTTCTTAGCAGCTGAGTCTGAGAATTTTATATATTTTAAGGAGTGCACCAAAGTTATAATATCTATTAAAAATACTGAAACTAATTCTAGGAGAGTAAAATTCCTAACCTTAAATCAAAACTTGAGGGGGAAAAAATGCCCAAACCAGAACAAACACGCAAGTACTTTCTTCCTCCAATTCCTCTCCTACGTACCCCCTGCCCCTTCCAATTTACTTGAACAGATCAAAAAATGCTTTCACAGAGTTCAAGAATACAAAAACATTGTGTATTTTCCTTTGCTCTGCTCTAGTCCCAGTGCACAGGCTCATTACTCTAATTTTTCTTTTCAGGTGATAAGCGTATTTGATCAGGTTTCCCTTTTGTCAAAGTTGTTAGTGGGAAGGTAAAATTTGAAGATCTTAGGAATAACTTACACCCATTTATTATAAAACATTACTATATGATACAAGGTATCTTCCCCCAGGAGTTGCTAGGAGTTTCCGTACTTGTTCTTTGTCAAATATAGTTCTAACTACTCTCTTCTTCTTTTGAAAATGATCAGTATAGGGGAAAAAATTAATAGCAAAATCAAGGTATATATATATGCTGTATTTATAATGCATAAGAGATTTTAAAAATATTTTACAATCCAGACAAACCCATCTTGAGAGTAAAAGCTGACCGTGAGTAGCTCTACTACTGGATTTTTGCATCTTGTTTCTGAGAGGAGTTTAATGACAATCTACCTCTTGAACCTTCAGCTTGGAAACATTCATAAAATTTTTTTTCTGATGACAGTTTCTTTTCTCACTCTGAGCAGAAGCAAGAAGATGCATCCTCTGATATGGTAAATGTTTTATTAAAAGTCAGTTTGGAAGCTGCTTATTGTCACTGCAGAAGTCTTTGGGCATTCTTTCTCACGGTCCTCAATCTGTCCTTCAAAAAGCCTTGGGAAGCAAGAGTTTCTCTTAAACAGTCCTTTGCAGATGAGTTGCAAAGCATTTTTGTTTTCATGCAGCCTTTGCCTTTACATAAAGTTGCTTCCACTTTCTTGTGTTTTACAGAGACTCTAGCAATTCTGCTTGCCTGCAGCTGGTCCTTAAATAATTGTAGCCTTGTTTGCATATTAACAAATGAAGTTAGTCAAATTTGTTTGTACCGATAGTGAATAGTCCAGCATTTTTTCCTACTCTTGATCTTGTGACATGGGAAGTATAAAAACGCAAGCCCTGTATAGCTTGCCATAGTGGATCTTCTCTCACCTAGCTAGTCTGGGGTCCTCTTTAATGGCGGGATGAAAATCTTCCACAACAAGGTACAAAATCTTAAGATTGGGTAGCTGTGAGATTAAATTTTAAGTTAGGTTTTAAAGAACTAAAAATTAGAAGTTGCTAAAATGTGCAGCCTAAAGTTCAGTGTTTCTTTCATGGACTTCACAGCATCACCTACATGGGCAGCAATATCTTACAGTACCCAGTTAAGTGTCTTTTTGCTTTCATGATTCGCTTTAATTTCTGTATCTCACAATGGATCAAGATATCTATTCATCCATACAGTGTATAGTATGAATCAGAAAGTTTCAGGAAAAAAATAATTGAGGGATTCAGATGTCAAATAGGCAGCCTAAAATTGGGAAAAAATAAAACTGGAGTGTTTTGCACTGATTTGTATTTCCTATGAAAGTATCTTCAAATGTAGTCTGTCTTCTGTTGTGAATATTTGAATTGTACTTAGATTAGCTATAATGGAAATCTTTTGTGTTTGTTCTGTCTTTCAGACAAAGTATAGCATGATATTTGTAGTATCACTGGAAAGATCTATTTGCTTTTTGCTTGGCTTATGTAACTCTGAATATAAGAATTCTTGTTTATTTGAACAAATCATAAATTAGCTCTGTTACAGTGTTGCTATAAGAGACATTTGTTTCTTAGAGCTGAACAGCTTATAGTTACATGAACAAGACTGTGAACAAGAAAATGCATTCAGTAATATCAGCAGTGAAATTTCTTGCCTTCTGTCTGTATGAAAACAAGCTCACAAAATGTTGCCTAGAATCACAGATTATGTTGCTTTCTGTGTGGCTATTGTAGCTGATTTTTTTTGTCTGGCTTAAAGATCCATATTGGACAACTAAATTAAAATTTATATAATAAACAATTAATTTTGATTGTGAAGATCTTGGCAAGACTTGATAGTGTTTCATTTCTTTTTAATGTAGTTTATCAAAGATTTTACTTTAGGTTTATATTTTTCCCTCACTGTTAATTTTAGAAGAAAATGCATAGTTTTAATACAGAAGTAATGAGAAAAGTAACATGCACCTTATGGAAATGATCTAGATATTTCTTTGGGTATAGAGGGGAAAGAGTTCCTGCTTTTATCGTTTGCTTTAACTATTATTCATTTAGAGTTGATTTGAGCTGTGGTTTACTTTCTGACTGGGAACCCACTAGTGTAAGTTCAATTTGTTAATTTGTCTTGCAGAAAAAAAAAAATCGTTCTTAACAAGAGACACTCTTCTGGAGTTCAGCTTTTATGATGCTAAATGAGAGTATTGGCTATATATTTTTCCATTATGGACTGGGTAAAACTCTAGAGAGCAATGCCAGATGCAAGGAAGAACTGAAATACCTGAAGCTTTAATTATAAGAGAAGATCTGGTCAGGGGCACCTATCTCACAGCGCTCACTAAAATTGCTTTGTCTTTTCTGTCTTAAAGTTCTCTCGGTTCTGCATTTCTGCTTATGTATGTGCTTGTAATAATGACAGGGTCACCGGTCTGAGTCTTCATGATACTGATAAGCAAAAGCATCACTGCGGCACCACAGATAGCATGACACTGATGCTTTATTAACTGAAGACGTGGATGAGAACCTGCAGGTTTGCGAGTGAAGACAGAGTTCTCTGTGCCTTTCCCCCTTCTCCCCTACGCTGTGATTTGTAGGAGGTCTGGGCTGTGTCTGTATTATGTAGTCACACAGGATGGAAGTGCTCTGATGGTGCTGGAGGTGCTGAAACTCATCTTTTGCAAACTCCTCTTATGGAGTAGGAGCTGCTGCAGTCCCTTCCATTGTCAGCTTTCTACCTGGGCATCACCTGCCTCATGTTGCTTTGCTCGCTGCTTCTCTGGTAGAGAAAGAAATGTTGCTGGCTTGGCGAGAGGAAACACGAACAGAAGTTTTTGCTAAAGGTTATTAGAGATTAACAGGGCACTTGGTTAGAATGGATGGTTAGGGGTTCTAATCTTCTCTCAGGGCTATGCACTTCATCTTTTAGTGGGCAAAAATAAATAATCTGGGGTTTGATATGAGGTCTAAATGTATTTCAAACAAAAGATACCTAAGTTGAAGTGTGACCACTTAATTTTATAGTAAAAAAACTTGCTAGGTCAACTCTTTAGCCTATGAAATTTGAGCAATTTAAAACACTGACTTTAAGGATGAATTCTCTTTGTTTTGCAGCTGCAGCCGTCTTCGGAACATTCAGAGTATCCTGACACAGAGCAGCAAATCTCAACCCGATGGAATCCTTTGCATTTTAGGTTAGTTTTTACTTCCTCCACCTCCCTTTGTTCTCGTTGTACTGATAAAGATACCATGAGTTGCAGAAAGATGAAGATTTTCTCCTTCCTTCCCCAAGCTCCAGTGTTGTTTCTCAGTGAATGGACAGCTATTTGATTGTTACACACTTTTCTCTGTAAATAATTCCTAAGCCTGTTTACTAATTTCAGGCAAACTGATTACAATAGCAATAATATCAACGTTCTTGCAAGCCTTATGAAAATTCAGTGGCTAGAGGGAAAAGAGAATCTTTGTTAATGTCTAAAGTGAAGGAAAGATGAAGAGAATTTTATCTATATCTATTTGGAGTAAACATTCAGCTGTCTCAGCAGTGTTTGTTTTCTAGCTGGTGTTTGGCATAAAAGCTGAAGGCACTTGTGTTGCAGCTGGTTTCCCAGTGAAGGCGGGGAAGTGGAATGGATTAGAAGGTGCTGAGGTTAAGGTAGAGGAGAAGAGCAGAGGAGCACCAAGGTTAGGGATCATGATATGCAGAGCTATGGAGGCAGGTGGTTGGGAACAGGCTTGGCTTATAAGAGATGCAGGGGGGGAATAATCAGGGAACTGACGGAATTAATAAAACCTGTGTTTAGGGGGAGGGAGGTCTTGCCTCAGGAGAATTAATTCAGAATGCATTTAAAGAGTCACATAAGAAATCCATGAAGCAGTTACGAGATAAATGGTGGCATATAAATAGCATGTGGTTTCAGTGCTTTGTTTTTTCTCAGGTTGAGAGAAAAGTATGATAAGATATAAAGCTGTGTATGCAATTGGGCTGTAGGAAAGTAACAGTTTTTTTGTACTGCTTTAGTATTTCTGTGTAACATTGACTCTTGTTTCTGATTGTATAATCAGCATCAAGATATTAAAGGAGAAAGTCAGGAATGATGATTGAAATTCCTTAGAGAGTAGGAGTAAGGAATGATTGTTTAAATAATGTATTACAGTTAAAGATGGAGACATCTAATGTAGCTCGAAAGAAGCTATGTTTAGTAACAGGCTTGCATGAAGAAATGGTACAACAGCCTGCTTTTTTTGGTTGGGTTTTTTTTAAAGTGATGTGGCAAGCTCATTTACTTGAAGAAGCTCATTTACTGAATCACAAAAAAGTTTAAAGTGTGTACAGCCTAGTTCTCTTTCGTTCAATGCTAACTGTATAATGTGAGTCTTCCTGTCCCACATGGGTGAGAGTTTAAGAAGTCTTTGGCTAAGTAGTAACTTTACAGCTAGGAGGTCTATAACGTGACTGTGTCAACCTTCCAATGAAGCTTAATCATACAGGATGAAGTATTTGTTTTTTGCCTTTGATGCTAGTCTAATTTCATAAAATATGTCAAGTTATGCCATCTCACCATTGACACTGTAGTATTTCTTGACTATTGTTAACTCAGAAGCTACAGTAAGTCCCAAGCAAAGAATAGTCACTCAAAACATTGTATGGCTTTAGGGAAAGCATTACAGGCAAAAGGAATTGCTTTGTGTAATCCTCAGTGTAATGTGGGGTATTTAAGTCCATGCATAAGACCATACCTTTTAATAAATAAGCATTTCTGTTATGGAAATATAGGAAGTGTGCTTTGTTATTAGACCTGTGCTTTGCACTAATCTCTTTCAGCACCCACAATGGAACTGTTGTTGTCTTTAATCTGACCTGTCTAATGTAGCCTGCTGAATTTCTTGCATAACTTCTGATTAAGCAGGCATGTTACTCTGTTATAAATGCATTAAATCTGTCTTCAGATACAAGGTTCAGATGACAAAAAATGTGTAGTCTTACATTTTTGAGTCCCATTGACTTGTTTGGAAAGCATATATTCTTATAACTACTGACTGTTTTGTGGTTTGTTTTTTTTTGCAGTCAGTGCATGTTATATTTCACTTGGCTGTCTTTAATGCCCTAAAATTAATGCATTTCCTTCACCCCAATGTTAATTTTATATACTGGGCTGTGAGGTAAAAACAATATGAACTTTCATAGCTTCACTTCAAGTAGGTTAATATTTATACTGAAATTAAAAACAGCATTGTAAGATTCCGAAGAGAGATGAGAACTGACCAATTATTGATAAAATTATTTAAATGTAGTTACAGCTGATTTTTTTTTTTTAAAAAGAATCCTGTCATCTTATTTTGAAGTGGTTAAATGGTAGCAATCCTGCATTCTTTGCTGGGGAGAAAAGACATCACAACTGGTAGGAAAAAAATTTCGAGGTTGGCATGTCAGACATCTTTAAAAAGCTGTGATGTCTTAGCTGGAGTGTGTTGCTAAGAAAACAGTATATCAAACTACTTAAATTATACTCTAAACTATGTTTTTAACAATGGTGTTTCTTGCATCTTACCTTCCAACAGAGATTTTCGGCTCACCATTGATTTGATCTGATTTCTGAAGATTTTTATTTAGTTTCAGGATGTTATATCTATAAATCTGATTGTGGTTATAGCTGTTCTGATTGTAGATCAAACTGTTTTGTTGTTCAGCATAGCTAAGCTATATTTTTACAGACTTTGATATTTACTGCTCCCTGAAGAGGACAGGAATACTTCAGAGGCTGTGCCAGTAAATCTTTAAGTTTGTTTTACCTTGTTCTTTATATCCATCTTAAGCAGAGCTTTTGCTCTTAGGGTGTGAGAGAAACCTCACCAGTGTTTAGTACATTGGGCTGATTGTTCATCCCATTCCCTTTCCCAGTGGCGACTATTTTAATCATTGTTGTGCTACTTCTCTTAGATGGCAGTTCCACAGCTTCATGATGGTTTTGGGCAGTTGTCTAAAGGTGATCTTGTCCATTCTCTCCAGCCTCACCTTCCTGCTACCTCCCTGGTGTCCCTAGAGCTCACGTGGCTGTTCAGTGTGTTATGGAACAACTATTCTTTGTTTTGATACTCAAGGGTGTGTCAGAAATGCATGGCCAGGACAAAGAAAGCAGGACTTTTTTTACCTGTAGGTTATGTTTATTTCATCTTAGCAACTGTGAAATCGCAGATATGAGAGATGGCTGAGCTGAATGCTTTTTGCAGCACAAAAGGGGTGTTTCAGCCTGCCCTGGACTGCTCCTTTTACCTTTCCTCTGTTTCCTCCCCACATGCGTTTTGCATCAGTGCTGGTGGTTGGTTGATGTCTTGCACCCTGTTCATCTTACTGAGCAGACACATATTTTTTTTTTTTCCACCACTGTATTTTGCCAGACGAGTTTTCTACCAGTTTCGCAAACTGAATCAGCTCACTGAGAGGTCAGATGAGCACTAACTGCAGGAGAAGCAGCATGAATGGCTTCTTGGGCAGCAGCAGGCTGTTAGACTGAGTCATTGTCTAACTACACCCTTGTGATGAGTTTGGAACAGGCCAGGAGTTACCAAACTCCCAGCTCAGCTGGAAACAGGCGTGGGGGTTTCCTAATTAACAGCCTTCCCCATTGTTCTGTTGAGGACTACTAATATGCTTTCTGGAGGTATCTTATCTTTGCCATTGTTTCATTTCCTGTTTATTTTCCGCTAACTATAGCTGTTCATTTAACTCCATATGTTTCTGTAGCATAGTATTAAAGCCTCAGTATGAAAGCTCCTTTCTGTACTGGATACTTAAAAAACCCCACAAACCAACAACAAAAAACCAAACCACAAAACCCAAACGTTCCTCAGAGTTAATGGTTTTATGGTAGGCTAATGCCTGCCTTGCTTGCCTGTCAGCATTCTGCAAGCAATAAATTCACCCATGTCCTCTGTTGTAAGAGATAAGCTTACCCCCCTTGGTAACAATCTTCTTTTTGTCTTCTATTCCCCTTCTTCTGTCATTAACTGAAAAAGCAGGGTTTTGGTGTTTAGCTTTGAAGACCTCTGCTTCAAGCTTGAAGAGCTGATGCACCCAGATAAAACCTCCAACTCTTAGAGTGATGGTGGCTTCTTAACTTTTTTTTATGTAGACAGTTTCTCATTTTTGTTCTGATCTTCCAGACCTATAATCATCTGTTCCTTTTTCTGCTTTGCTATGTGTTACTCTGTTAGCCTGAGTACAATGCTTTGGCTGTTTAGGCTTTGGAGATCCAAGCAATGAGCCAGATAGGAAAAAGTGCAAATGCCATGGCTGCTTTCATCTACGCTGTTTGGCTTGTAGTTGAGTGCCTTGTTTAATTAACATTTGATATGATAGGTGATGTTTGCTTGTGAAACACAATGCTCCTTGCAGAACAACTGATCTAACAGTTTGCTGCCACTCGAAGGGACTATCCTAAGTCCAGCCTTAAGCCATGTTATTGCTCATCTGATTGCCTTCAAAAGTTGCTTCAGTTAGGCAAGTAATCAGTAAAACATTATCTTCAGGACAGTGTCTGTGCTAGCTTTCTAAGGCTATAGCTGATTTCAGGGAGACTGATTACATTTAAGTGGAGTTCCCTAGGATAATGGGATGGTTGCTTACTGGAAGAAGGGAGTCTCTGCAATTGGTTGTAACTAGAATCCCACCTAGAGACAGGAGCTTTGGCACCAATATTAGAGTGCTGAGTCCTATTGAATTCTAGATTACATTGATATAGCTGCTTTCATGGGGCAGGAAACATAAATAAAATAAAAAGACACAGTGTGTTCTCCCTCTCCTCCCGTTTTTGTGCCCTCTCTATTTCTTGCATTCACAGATCCAGGGCAGTCTGGTTATGCAGAAAATTACTGGCATAGCAAAGACAGAGCACTGCAGCAGACGGGGAAAATGAGAGGCTGGGTCTGAGCATTCTTTAGCTGGGTCTTACTCAATACCATGACCTGAGTTACAGATTGACTGCTAAGGCTTCTTTGTCAAGGGATGCCTCCTAACACACAGAATTTACTTCTTTTAAAAATAGCATGCTACAAGGATGTACGTATATGAATGTGAGATCAGTGCTGGAAGCTAGATAGCGGAGGAATGAGGATTCAAAGGTGGTGCCTGGAAAGATTTTTGAGGACTGAGAATGCTGGGGTGGGTGTGATGCAACTTCCCCCTTTCCCAACACAGTTCAAGGAGTGCAATGCTACAATGTGTTACTGTTGCTGATAACTATGAAGCTGCGAGTAGGAAGCAGTGTTACAGAGGTTCATAGCTTCAGCACAATTTGAAATTATGTTTCTCTTCTGTAGGCTTAACCCAAATATCTGATAACCTTGAATATCCGTGAACTCTCTAAAGGTCAATTGCTTCACAAACTAAGGGAATTCATTAAAATGTGGGATTCAGTAGCTGGATGCAGACATTGCATCTGGTTAGCACTTTAAAGCTGAATCATAGCATTAAAAAAAGGGACATAATTAGGAGAATCTAAAGGTTGTTCCAATTTCTTGTACCTTCAGGTGACTCTTGAGGAGTTTGATTTCCGATGCAAGTCCTGAAACCCAGACATACAGGCTGTGTTATTACATTATCAATGTATTGATCTCTCCTTTGGGCAGTAGTAAGAAATCTTTATTTGTTGGCAACCATCCAAGCGTATCGTAATATAACTTGGTAGGAAAACGATGTTAGTGTTTATGAGAAATTTTGTAGCGGTTGAGACCGGTGACCTCTGTTAAGTGTGGATGTCAAGGATGTTGGTTTGTGCATAGTTTTACTTGTGGAGAAAACTTGATTTATTACAGCAGAATTAGGAATTATGACTGTGAGATGAAAGCACTTCCTAAATCTGTGGCCTGTTTCCTTTTTTTCTTGTATTAATCTTGTATCTCTTCATGCTCCAGATCTTCGGTTGGTTTTATTTTATTTTCCCAAGGACCAGAAAAGGCTTTCCTTGGAAACTGTTCACATACCGTATGTTTTGTCAAAATATCTTTGCATGATTTGTTAGAAGTCTGCACTGGCTTTCTGGTGACTCAGGGATTGCACTATAACACTGATAAGATAATGTTTAATCATGTATTCTAAATCAGGAGATTTAGGTCACAGGATTAGTTTGTTAGGAAGCTTCAATCAAGAACATATTAATTAGAATGCATACTGCATACAGACAGATGTTTAAATTTGAATTACTAGATAAAATGGAACTTTTGTTGATGCAGAGCACTGCAGAAACCTAGACTTACTCAATTTTTTTCAAGCAATGCCTGTGGATTTAGGTCAAGAGTGGAATGTCAGCATGTGGTAATGAACTTGCAAAAACTCTTTTTTCCCTACCCTATTTTCCTAGTATGTTCAACAAGCGTAAGTGCCCACTGACTCTGTGAGGGAGCTGAGTTAATACACCAGTTTTAAATTTTTTCTTATTAGGGAAGAGAACAAACTTTTCAGGTGTACAATGTTAGGACACATAACATTTCACATATGGTTTTGCTTTTGCAGGAATAGATAGTCGATACAATGAAGGTTGCAGGGAACTGGCAAACTATCTGCTTTTTGGCTTGTATAACCAGAATAACAATGACTTTGAAAGAACTGAGTTTCCTGAAGAAGTTCTTGATGGTGAGTAAGAGACTCAGCTTTTTTATCTATTCTTCAGTATATCTGGGGGGAGGGTGAGCAGAAAAAGGAGCATATCTCAACAAACCCTCACATCAGTAAATCTCTAATTGTGTATATACACATGAAAAACTGTTCTTGAAAATGCTGCTGAAGAACTCTTGTTTTTTAAACACCTCCCCCCCAATACATTCCCCCAGGTGTTCTCATAATGGGCTGTATTTGTCTAGGTTTAGAAGTCCTAGTTCAGTCATGGTATGTATCTATATGTGTTATCAATTATTGTGTGATCACACCTCTGGAGTTCTAAAATACTTGAACTCTTTTTACTTTAACATATTAACTCACTTTCATAATATTTGAATGGTGGCCAGTCACCGTGATCATAGATTCCCTTATTTGCATGAAACTTTGAATATCTACCCCATAGGCTGTAGTGCGAGTTTTCAGTTGGACCAACCTTCTGATGTAGTATCAGGCAAGAGCAACTGTAGTTTTGCAAGGGCTCTGTAAGGACTCATCACTGACACTCTTGCCTTTTCAAAGGACTGGCTGATGCAAGTTCTGTGCAAGACTTCAGAATAAACCCGCAATTGTTTGGAACAGTAAGAAGTACTATTGTGCTTGGAACTGTATATGGCTGCCAACTGTTTCTTTCTCTTTTTTTAAAAAAGAAGTGAGGAGTGATTGTGTATTCAAATAGTTAAACAATTTTCTTTTAATGAGGTACCTTACAGGAAAGTGTTTTCTGTTCAGTTTCTGTGAGGGCTTTTTTGTGCCCATATAATTCATCTGTGTATGGAGTCTTGATGCTGCAATAATATTTGTTCTGCTTCTTGCAGATATAATCATATTAGTAAAAGCTGACAGTGTCCATCTGTACTGCAACCCTGTGAATTATAATCATCTTTTGCCCTATGTGGCACACTGGAGGAACTTGCATTTTCACTGTCTAACTGAAAATGAGGTAAGTGGAAAATGAATGCAGATTAGAACTACTAATGAACTGATATTCAAAATAGAACTTTTTTTTAACATTCCTTCCAGAGGTCTTTTTTTCTTTTTCATACTCAGCAGGGGAGTGATCTTCATATATATATGGATATTAATCATTTTTCTGATGTGTGCAAGAAGAATATATTTTTAATACTTTGTATTTGTTGGAGCATGAAGACAAATTGCTCCCCTCTACCACTAATTACTATTGTTTTGATATGAGTCAATGATCTTTTAATGAGGAAAAACTTGTGGCTTGTGAGAAATGCAGAATCTGAATCAAGTACCACAGTCAACACTGGGATTTCCAATGACAGCTTTATTTGTTACTAAGTCAGTGTTTTAATATGTTTTTTGCCAAGAGTTTTAGAATATTAGAAAAGATCTGCTTAGTGAGCCACTTAAAATCAAGAAATTTTATTATGTATTTTCATTTTAATTTTTGACTCTTCCCTTCAAGAGCTATTAGTCTCACTTTCACTGGACTACGTGAGTGATGCGAGTTTAACCTTGTATTTAAAAGTCAAGGTATTCTTAAAACAAACTATGTTTATCATAGTAAAGTATTGTTAGAGGAGTAAAAAACGAAAATACCGTTTGTCTAAATGTAGAATAAGAACCTTTTTATTCCAGTTGAGGCTGGAAGTCCTTCTTCCTAAATGCCATCATGGGAAGCTTCCTTCCCTGTTCAGTTCCATGTAGTTCCTTTTCTAAATTAGAATTATACTGAAATCTGAAGGGAGTGGGTTAGGAGCCTGCAATGTCAGTGGGTGAAACTGGTGGAAGAATGAATGGGGAGGTCAGGGAGAGAAACCTTTTGTTCCCTTGAGTTTCCAGCTTGAAATTGATGGGGCTTATGATAAATTGATTGTGTTTCTGTGTGGCTGGTTGATGGTTTAAATCACAGAATTATGAAATAATTCAGGTTAAAGGGACCTCTGGAGATTGTCTTGTCCAACTTCCTGCTTAAGGCAGGGTTAGTGATGAGATCAGATCAGGTTACTCAAGCTTTTTTGCAGTTGGATGTTGAAAGTGTCCAAAGATGACTGGAGAACTTCTCTTGGCTATCTGCTCCATTACCTGACTCTGCTAATAGAGAGTGTTTCCTTTTATCCAATCTGGACCGCTTTTGTTTTAAAACATGCCCTTTGTCATGCATCCTGCAACTGTAGGCTACTATGAAGAGCCTGGGTTCACCATCTCAATAACGTTTTTGTGGGTGTTGGAAGGCAGTTATGGGGTCCAGCCTGAACAAGCCTGGGTCTGTCCTTATAGAGCAAGTGCTCCAACCCACAGATCATCATGGTGGCCCTCCACTGAACTTGCTCCAGTTTGTCAATGTCTGTCTTACATGTGGGCCCCAAAACTGGATGTAGTGTTCTAGATACAGTCCTGTGAGTGCTGCATAAAGGGGGATAATTACTTCCTGTTAATATGTAAACAGTTGAGCTACAGGTTAAAGCATGCTGTAGCAAAATCTAAAGCCTGGCTTAATAAAGTTTTCCTGTTGCCAAAATCCCTACTGAAAGGGCAAATCTTGAGGCATACCTGACAATGGTAAAAACGCATACATTTTGGAATCAAGAAAGGAATAGTTCTTAACACAATATCGCTAGCACAACTGCAATCTCAGCTATTGAATTTTAAGCTCCATCTGCTTATGGCCTTTTATGTGATTTATTATGATCAGTAACCTTAATCACACAGTACTGGCTTGAAATAATAGTGTAACTAGAAGGGTAAGCTGGATGCCTTGCTATTTTTGGAAATGAATGGAAAAGTTTGATTTCTGAAGCTGAAAATACAAAGTTTACTTCATTGCTGTTTCATATGAATGAGCTGAGCAATGCACTTTCTAATGTATAAGAATTGCCAGTTTCCTAGATTACTTCTGAAAGAGAAATCAAAAAACGGTGCTGTGTTAGGCTTTAAGTGCATCCTGTTTACAGGAGGATTGCCTGTAATGGCTTTTAAGCTTTTTTTTTTTTTTCCCCAGCAATAGAAATAACTTTTGCTTGCTTTTATAGAAAGGAAACCAAAAAAGCTCAGGAGTTTTAGAAATAAGGCAAGCAATGCTGTAGCTGACTCTGAGCAGCTCTTGATGAACCTGGCAAAACCTATAGCCTGACCTTTGTTTCTTCCTTTCTTATTGCCTTTAACTAGACCATAGGAATTTAAGTAGACCTTTGGCTTTAACTAGACCATTAAGGAATTTAAATATCCTAGTTATTGGAAGAAAAAGCGTATTATTAAAGAATGCCCATTTTCAAAATAGCTAAATAAGATAAAGTACTGATATTTGATGCATCCTGTATAACGTTTCTGGGTGTTGTGACTGTACAATTTACGGAATGGGCTGCATTTATACCTGCAATAGCAGATAGTGAGCAAGCCTTTAGCACCCTGCCAAAAACCAAGTTCTTATTCTAATGGCTTTTCATGTCTTGAGAAACTGGCACTTGTTTGGAGCTTGGCTTTGAACTGAAACTTTGATCTGGCTTCCTGGGATTGAAGAAAGAACACATCATGGAGGAACTTGGGCTGCATCTTGAATTCAGGCTTGTCTTAAAAGAACTTGTTCTTAAAATGAATTTTTTGGGTGTACCCTGAAACTCACAAAAGCTATATACAAAAAGTTCACAATCATGTAATTTACCCTAATATTAAGTTCAGAGCAGTGTACATTTAAAAAAAAAAAAAAAAAGACAAAACACGACTGCCTTCTGATCTTGCTCCAAAAAGCAAGTGACTCTTGAAGTACCCGGTGGGTACCCTGTTGGTGTCGGACTTGCTGCTAAACTGTACCTTTTCAGATAAAAATCAGAGAGCATTCTTAGGTTTATTTTCTGTTATAAAAATGATTACTGTGTGATTTGTTTCTTCAGTCTAGTTTTTGTGCTTCCCTGAGCCATAAGTATGATACTTGTTCTTCGCTCCTTCAGTCTGCTGAAGGCTTCAGACGACTGCCGTCTGCTACTAGCGTGGAACAGCAAGATAGTGTTGCATGGCAGTGTCTGCTCTTCTTTCCTCTTTCTTTTCCTACACATATGTCTCCCTCAGACAGCAGTCGGTTCTCGTTGCTTGTTCTGTGACCTGGGGCATGTCTTGTCTGTCTGCTTTCCCGCTTTAGTGTTGTTAAGCTGGTAATTTTTTTTTTTCTCAGTGGCAAGTTTTTGTGGTACATGAGTTAGTATTCTCAAAGTATCTTTTATAGTGTAAAAGTTGCCCAGAATCTAGCAGATGATACTGAAAGATTTCACTGAAAGCTGAAAATAAAGTGTATATTTATGCTTTCATATATAACCTTATTAAAAGCCTTGCTCTGAAGTTTGAGCAAGGCTTTTTTAAAGAACAATTTCCATTGGCTTGAATACATCCCTGCCTTGATGGAGTTTCTAAAATACAGAGGCTAAAGAGATTCTTTAACTTCTGGAACCTGTAGGTAATACTTTAGTGGATTACGTGAAGTAACAATTGCCGAGGAATTAAAGCAGTACCATACTTGTTCTCTTTAGTGCAAAAATAACAATCAAATTAGGCATGCCTAATCAAATATTATTTTAAATTACTTCTTTCAGTATGAAGATGAAGAAGCTGCAGAGGAATTCAAAATTTCCAGCTTTGTAGACATGGTTCGAGATTGCAGTCGCATTGGTATTCCGTACAGCTGCCAAGGTAGGTTAGCTTGTTTTCTGCTGATAGTGTAAGTGTTTTGCAGCATGCAAGTCATGCAGTTAAAGGAATGAAGATTGCCTTTGGTAAGAAATACGGATTAATATGTCAATAGTTTCCTTTTAGCCTCTTTTTACTTGAGTTGAGCTTCTTTCTGAAAAATGTAAACCCTGTAAGCCCTGAGCCTTCAACTGAAGGGTGAATGCTCACAGCGTGAGGCAAAGAAATAATTTGCATTCAGAGAAGTGTGTGCTACTGCTACAGAAGTTCTCTGTTCAGATGGGAGCTCCAGATAAATGCTTCTTTATGTAAGGAAAGAATAAACATTTCATTATGCAAGTTTCCTTTTTTAGCACTGAAAAACTGGACTGCATGACTTCCTGTTATGATCTGTAGCCAGCCCTGCAGCCTGAACAGTGTAATCTTACATTGTTCAGTGAAGTGTACTTTGCAATATCCCCAACAGTGAATAAAGCAATGCAGTGGATGTACTTCACTGTGCAGCACGAGCATATGGGAGTGTTGATCTGTACAGTAGGTGAGAGGCAAGCAAAAAAAAAAGCAAATAGCTTTCTATTTTCGAACCACAAGTTCAAACCAAGGTAGTTCAGTTTTTTGTTTGTTTGTTTTTTTAATTCATAATTCTTCACTGCTTCTCTTGATGAAAGGATGATAGGCTCTGGCTGCCTGAAAAATTATTGAGTCCAGGTATGGGGGAAGGATGGCAGTTCTTTGTTAGGAAGTATCTAAAGAAGATGTGTAGCTAAAGGATGATAATCACACTTCACTTCAGATGGCTTACAGCTTCACCAGTTAGTACCAGGCTGAATAGTTTTCCTCTCCCCCCAACTTAAAATTCTGATTTATCATGGGGATGATGTTGACAGTATTTTACTTAAGGCCAAATATTTGAAGAAATGGGAGTAAACAAAGTTCCCTGATTATTATCTTGAATTTTAATGGGCATGGTTTTGCTGATGGTCTTGGAATGAAATTCGCAAGGAGACGTGATACTCTTAGCTAGATTGATAGCTGGAAAAAATGGACAAAATTTGGGGTGCAGAGGACGGTGTTTCTAAAGATACCACCTTCACAAAAAACGTTTTTCAATTGCAGATTTTAAGTTGTGCAAAGACAGGATAACTGAGATCCTTTGCTAGAATCTGAGAACAACTCTGGGATCTCACAGAAAGTTAAACTGCCAGTATTTGTGAGAGAATGTTTCTGTGGAACTTCTTTTGCAGGTCATCTACAGATATTTGATATGTTCATTGTTGAAAAGTGGCCAATAGTGCAGGCTTTTGCACTGGAAGGAATTGGGGGTGATGGCTTCTTTACAATGAAATACGAAGTAAGTGGTTAACATTTTTAATTTTCTTCTATTTCCATTCTGAAGCAGAAATTGAATCATGGAATTATTTCAGTTGGAAAGTACCTTTTGAGATTATCTAATCCTGACTCACTGCTCGAGTGAGTTTCTAAGTTGGATGAAGTTTTTCAGGATCGTATGAAGCTGAGTTTTGAATGTGCAAGGATGGAGACACCACAGTCTTGCTGAGAGACTGTTATGAGCTATACAGCACTCTGTCCTGGATAAATCATGACTGTGTGTGTGTCCCAGCCCCCCTGTTGGGATTTAGAACTTTTTTCCATATCTTCTAGAGCCTCCTCTAGCAGTAACAGAAAACGCTTTTTTTTAACTGCTCTAGATGGGTATGGATTTTCAAGAGCAGTGTAAGAGAAACTGGTTAGTGACAAATGCCTTGAAATGAACTGAGAAAAATAGAAGTGACTGTATTGCTTGTGTCATTGGTTTTGACACAGAGATGCATCTACTTTTCTCATCAACATTACATATTGCGTCATCATAGCCTGCTGAATAAGGTAAAAAGATTTTGGATTATGTTCCTAGTTGTAATAATGATTTGCTTTTCCACTCCAAGCAACTTATGTCATTTGATTTGCCTATTTATTAAATATACTCTAACAGCATCTTCAGAGTACTGCTTTGTTTTTTATGTACTTGTTTCAAGCTTCTTTTATTTAATTTTCTTGGACCTCTGCCACAGAAATGCAGATGTCCTATTTTTCTTGTCACTCCTCCATTTTTACAGCCAGAATGTTCTTTGTCTGACTTCTGACAACTGGAAAAAACCCAAGGAATTAATAGTACCATTGTTAAAATCTCATCACAGATAGTGCTGTACATGCTTGCTCAAAAATCTATTATTTGAGTTCAAGTGTGCCTTTCTCTGAGAACTGTGCTTTTTCTACTGATACCTTTATTCATCATTAAATACAAAGTGCAAATAGATGAGCATCCTTGTAGAGGTCTGCCTATGAATCAATAGCCCTTTCTGATATCGATGAAAATTTTGACTGTGAATTGAGGAGTTGTTTGGGTCTTTACCCTTGCTAGTTCATTTCATGAATCTGTAGAGGCTTTGAGAAAGTTTGCAGACACAGTGTGGCAATGACTTTGTAAAGACAGAGCCTCTCCCGTTTCATTGTGGGTGTTGATACTGTCTTTGCTGCATTCTTGCAGACTTAAAAAGCAGCAATGCAAATTCTCAGTGCCTGATTTTAAGTGTACGCATGTTAGCTTTGGCAGTTCAGCCAGTTCCAGCTTGAGTTCTTGCGTTCTTCCTCCTTAAAGTCATAAGGGGATTTCAAGTGGGAAGTGGCATTCTTAACTTTTTACGTAACTGTTTATGCATATTTATCTGTTAGGCAGCTGCTATATGTCACAGATGAGGAGGGAAAACCAGTCTATGGGAGGAAGTACATTTGGGATCACTGTAAATGGTCTATAAATGAATACTTCTGATGTTATTAAAAGAGGATGTTCTTGGTGCATTTTTAGCTTCTCAATCTGACTATTCTTCTACTGTGCATTCTATGCTGTAAGATTTGAAGATAATCTAATGATGATAACTTTCTAATATTTTTTCAGTGTTTTAAGGACAGTTGCTTTAATGTTACTCTTACTACAGAAATCACAGTTGCTCAAGATGCTGTAATCCTGAGAATTTACTGTACCGATAGGTGAATGGAAATGATGTCTGGGAAATCATTAGTGCCATCTCTAGTAATATGAGTAAATGTAATAACTGTAAAGAAGTCGTTTAAGCAAATCCCAGCCAGGGTTTCATTTTTATTTAGGTGGGTGGTGGGGAACCCTGTAATTGCAGAAATTATTCAGATACATGTTTCCCTTAAGAATATAGTTTTGAGTAGTGTTCTCATATCATCTCACTACTTGGGAGAAGGTATTGCTAATTGCTAAGTTAAACTAGCTTTGCCTAAATTTACATTATGCTTACAGCAAGAATTGGAGATTTGGTTTGTGTGTAGGATGAGTAACCTTGGAATCTGCTTCTTGTCTGTCTTGTCTCAGAAAACTGATCTTTCCCTTCTGGTTGCACCAGATGATACTATTCTTTGCTATTAACTTTGAAAAACTTTGTGTAAGGATTTGTTTAAAAGATGAAAGCAAAACTTTGCACATACTTTTATCTCCTCAAGTGAGGGTTTAGTCTCTGAAGTGTCCAGAACACTTGCATCTGGTCAATTATTTTGTAAGCAGTAGTGTAAAAATATTCCTGAATTCAGAGTTAAGGAGGACTGTTAGACTGGGCAGTGTGCTGCAAGTCTATTTCAGTGCAGCTTAAACCCAAATCTGTGGCATTCTTCATGGTGTTTTTCCCAAAAGTGTGTTTAAAATCTTTTTCAGTTAATGGATGTCAGTGTTGATTTGTGGAAGACGTACAGCAAAATGGATCCTGTTTCCTTGGAGGGCTTGCTCTTTGAGGTAATGCATGCGAAATATTCTGAATCAACTACCAGTCTGTTAGTGTAGCCTCAGAGCAAAATTGTTCTTATTTTGTTTGTTTTTAATAGTGCTTAGGGACTTAACCTATGGGCTTTGCATGCCGTTGTTCATAGGGTCTCTTTCCTCAAATTTACAAAAGATTAACTTATGTTGGATGCCTTGAATTTCTTAATTTGCCTGAAATTCTCCTAAAAGTTTTTCTAAATGGTGTAACTGTTCTTCAGGTCATAGGACTACCTACAAAATACACAAAGTCAGTATGTTTGTGTGTGTTAATTCTCCTTTTGCACACGATTGCTTTGTAATTACTTAGAGTGGGTAACAGTGACACACAGTGGCTGCCCTGATACTTTGTGAAATACAAATATACAGGGTAAAGTGTTACGTTACTTTAAAGCAGTGGTCTGATCTCAGTGCTAGAGAAGGAAGCAATGTATGAGTATTAGTATATATTATTTTGTTTTTAATTTCTTATCAGTTTCTAGCTTGGCAGCAAATTAGGTTTTTAATATGTAGCAATTTCAGCAGTAAGTATCCCTTAAAAATAAATTTTTGGTAGTTCACACCAATTTGATTGTTTAATCAACTGCTGTAATGAAAATTAAAATGTCATACAGTTTACAAGGCTGTCAGTCTAAATAGTCATTCTCTGATACTTCACTTCCCCCTTCCTGTGGAAGTGAGGTAAAAGTCTGGGACTTTTCTTGTACCTGCGAAGACAACCCTGAAACAGACTTACTTATCTTATTTTGAAGAGACTAGAATTTTCTCCAATGATAGTTTCTCCCTCTAAATGTAAACCTTCATTTTAAATCTCTCATATAGGCTTTGTTAGTATTTTGGAAGGCTTGTAAAATTTCATCAACGTTCACCCTTTAAATTTCATTCATTGCTACATTAATGAAGTGGCTGAAGTAAAATACTCTATAATACTTACTCCACTGCTAAAATCATAGTTCTGTTTTTGCCTGTTTTTTTTACTTATATATCTATATATGAAAAACTACAGTTTGTAAAATCAGGATGTCTCTCATCTTCCAAGTTAGTGTATGACAAGTACCTGAAGGTAATCTTGAGAGCATTTTAAAATTGCCCGGTTCTGTAAGGTTGCTACTTTATCAGCATGACATGCTTTTTTTTTTTGATAATTTTCTGATTTTTTAAAATTAATTTCAATGCAACACTTAACTGTTGCTATCTTCCTTTCTTATTCTGCTTTAGTGAAGTGTTACTGATATTTCCTTTTCCACTTACCAATTTTTTTAACAAGTGCAGGTAAAGAAATGACTGTCTGCCACTTGCGTATCATGAATTTCCCAAATTCCCCACCCTGTTCCTTGTTTTTTGTCCATAAGTGTACTTAATGTCAGATACAAATTATTGCAGAGCCGTATATAGATTTAAAAATTGAAAATTAAATCTAAGCGTTCATTTTGGAAGTCTTGTGGGAAACGTGGGTTATGAGTTATGAGTGCTCTCAAAACAGTGTGCTTCCTTGGATGAAAAGCAGATAGTGCAGGACTCTGGTCCTTTTCCCTCTGCTCCTTCTTCTCTCTCCAAAAAAACCTGAAACCCCAAACAAACAAAAAGCCACGCACCCAAAAAAGACCCCCTATAAAGTCCAGCAGAAAGTCCTTATCTTTTAAAAGATATTTATTTCCTTGTACTTACTGTTCTATTGGGCAGGCTGTATTCTATACTGTATAGTGAAATGTAATCTATGTTGTTCTAAAGTAATTTGGGTTCATTCAGTACAATCTGTGACTTCCTTTCTCTGATATAACGCTAGCCTTATTAAGTAATGCTGAATATTTTTCTTCTAGGATTTAATGATTTTTGAACAGCAGTGGACCAACTTTTTTGCTAATTTTGATACTGAAATTCCCTTCATTCTGGAACTATCAGAATCTCAGGCGGGGGAGGTATGCCTGCTTCAATATTTCTTTGAAATGCTAGTGTCATCTATGCAGAAGTAATAAGTATTTAGCATTGGGGTTTGGGTTTGGTTTTTTCTTTTTTTCTTTCTCCCTACCCCATCTCATCTTTCATGTTTGAGAAGAAGAAAACTATTGGTTTTTTTTTTTAAGTTCACCACTCACCTTACCTATCCATGGTATGATAGTTTAGGACTGCCTGGTGTAATTCAGTTGAGTGTTTCTTCATTGATAATTGAGCTTAGTTGATTTACTTCTGCAGAACAGATCCCTCTTTGTAGATAGATTGACTTGCATTTTGGTGGAAGCTCTAGTATGTGCACTTCTTGACAAGTTGAGGTTGCACATGTCAAATCTCAAACATAACTGAGGGTAACATACAGCATGGGTAAAAATAGCACAGTGCTTTTGGGTAGTGGCTCTTGCTTTTTAAAGATATACAAGACTTAATGGTGTTTGGATTTGTTTATGGAGATTGGAAATAGTTTTTGAGGATTCAGGAGTTTTGTCTGAGAAGGATAATTCAGGTTTGTTCTTAATGAAAGTGAGGATATATCACACTTTCTGTTCATTTACTTGTTAATCAGATTTATTTTTTTTGATCTTCACAGCCTTTCAGAAGTTATTTCAGTCATGGAATGATCTCAAGCCATATAACAGATAACAGGTATTACTCATTATTCCTTGTGAAATTGTGGTGTCACTAGTACCTTGAGATATTATTTCCGTATCTCTGATGCCATAATGCTTATAACTCCTTTTGGGACCATCTCAGTATATCACATCTCACCTTTGCATATTTAACGAAAAAACCACATGCAAGCGCACTTCTAGGTGGGATAAACTGAATTTTCATGGGATTTATTGCTATAGTTATTACACATACAATGTAATAACGTTTGAAACCATCCACCTTCTGCATTCTAATATGATTAGTTTCTTCGTGGTCAGATATCTAAACAACCTCATGAACTTATTACACGAGACAGTTACGTTTGAAAATTTTGGTCCTCTTTATATGATACTGAGAAACAATTAAAATATGAAAGTTGAAGAAGTCAGTGAGTCACAACATGCACAAGACGGTTGTTTAAAGCAGAGCTGTTAAAACCCCAAATCTTGGCCAACATAAGCTGGGCAATACAGGTCAGCTTTATTTTATTTCAGTAAAGAATTTTAACTGAGAGGGAAGGTTGTCATATATTGCAAAACCAAGCATTTTGCGGTTTTGTGCTAAATAAAGGTTGCTTAGCTACTTGCATGTCTCTGCAGATTCTTCTTTATTTGGAATTAAATAGTGGAGTTCAATGTTCTTTATTGTTTCCAGTATCCTATGTTGTTTGCATTTAAATAAAGAAAAGGAAAACCTTGACCTGTCCAGTTGAGTCTTGGGCCTAAAGCCAGAATTAAAACCAAAATAGTTTTGTTTAATTCCAATATAGTCATTTCAGGGTTTTGTAAATTTTAAACTAGTCAGCTTTCAAGCCAATTAACTCAAATATACAAAAAAAAAAAGCACCACTCTTTCTAATAGCATTTGGGAAATGGCCTTGAGGTATGTTCTTGTATATGAAAGAAATTAGTCTTGTTAATTCAAGTAGGTATTTTTTTCCTTTGGAACTTTTCAGTGGAAAGCTTTCGGCAGCTGTAGTAAATTTTTTTTTTTTTTTGTCCCGCTTCTTTAGCAAGAAATTCAATAGTTGGTCCATCAAACTTGAAAGCTTTGTTTTAATTTGTTGTTTGCAAGTTGTCTTCAAGTATCTTGGTGGCAGTACCCTCTTTTCTTCTCTTTTCCTCAGCCCGAGCCGGCAGCCCTTTGTTCTGTTTGGTAGCCACTCTACTAAGGAAAACTTGAACTCTGGTAACTTTAATTTTCCATCAGAAGGACATCTTGTTCGAAACACCGGCCTTGGAGGAAGCACTGCTAAGCATATGGTAAGGCTTTTAAGTAGTTATCTGATATTTTGAAACAATGTATATTTTCTTTTTCATTGTATATTTTTCGTACCCTTAAACTGCTTACCCTCTGTGAATTAAATAACAAATTCTTAACATTTAAACACATGTTACTTTAATAATCAGCCAGATAAAGGAACAAATTTCCTTTATCTCTCTCTTTCCAAGTGAAACTATACTAGATATTTAATCAGGGATTGCTAAATGAGTTAAAATATTTTTCCCCTTTAAAAAGACAACTTTTTTAACACTTGTGGGGTGGGGGAGAGGGAAATGTTATTTGTGAGGATGTTTGTCCTAGCCATAAAGTGAAAATCTTCTGGATGGTAGCATATGATTTGATTTGAATCGGAATTGTTTAGCCATTTCTTACGAAGAAGTGGGAAGACGCTTTTTTTTGATAATGACTGTGAATAGACAAAGGATACTTATGTGTATCCAAATTTCAGTGTATGCTTCAGCAACTGAGCAGTTCATGCAACTGAAAATCTTTCTGGTGTTCAAAGAATGTTAAGATCAAGTTGTAAGATTAACTTGTTTCCATTTTCAAGTAAAAGCTTAGTTTTAATACATATGATGAGGTCGATGGCTTGTTGCACCACCACGCAGGGGACGTAACTGGGGAAGGGACCCCAGGGAACTCAGATCCTCTGGCTGGCTGGTCTGGGTGCATCAAGAAGGTAACTCACAGCAAAGGAGGAGAGGTAGCGTGCAGACTGCATTGTGTAGTTCTCCCTGACAGCCAACTTCCATGGGCTCTGGGAGTGTCTGACAGTTGTGCGAGTCCAAAGTCTGTGCTGTTGAGGAGATGGATGTGGTTGAGTACAGATCATCATGGAGTGAACGTGTGATTGAGGGAATGATTTTTATGATCTTGTCATGGTGACATTTCATGCATAGCCTTAGGGGTGGATGTATGTGGGTGTTCTGGACACATTGCATTGATCAGAAGCCTGAGAAAGGATCATATTAGCATTCTGGTGAAATCTCATCCTCCATTTGCTGCTCTATCTAATCCTATTTCTGTAAGAACACTTCCAATTTTTGTTTTTTTTCTCCCCTTCTTACATTACCGTTAAGACCATTTGATATCTTTCATAATGTGGGTACATTTTTTTTTTTCTGATGCAGTACTTGCTCCATCTGTTGTCCTCAGATTCTGACATTGTCTTAAAAAGGTGGTTTATTTACAGGTACAGGTGGTACGGTTTTAATAGGGTATCATGAAAGTAGTAAATAAGACCAAGTGCAAGCATAGTTATGGGAACCTGGCACACTTTCCTCTTCACGAAAAGAGCAGTTGACATAGGAGATTGAAAACACATGCTTAATGCTTATGGAAGTCAGAGCTCATCTTCCCAAAGCCTTTCAACCATTCAGGTCAAGTCAAAAGTGAAATATACCTTTGAAAACGTAAGTTGCTTTTTCAAAATCCAGTTAAGTCTGTATTGTGCACTTCTTGTAGTACGTCAGTGGTTAGAAGACTTAAGGGGAACTTAGCTTATTGTTAATTTTTGCACAATTTTTTTAATAACATGTCTTTGTATCTCATTAATACTGACAACTAGGTAGTACAGTGTGTATCTCCAAAGGGACCACTGGCTTGTTCAAGGACCTATTTTTTTGGAACCACTCACATTCCTTTCCTGGGTAAGTATATTGAAAATACCAAGCAGTAATTAAAGGCTGTTATTCTCTGATTATTTAAAATCATAGTGGTTAAAAGATGCTTTTGATTCCTTCTACGAGCATTAGGTCATGCAGTGGTAGATACTGTATAATTCTGTAGCTGGTGCATCGAGTCATAACGGAACATTGTTCCATTGCACATCCTACATTCACGTGTGAAAATCTGTCAGATAATCTCAAAGAATGATTCAAAGAAGTGTATTTGTGTTTGCATTAGAATGCAGTGTGAAGGTTGAGAGCACCTTAGTGTTCAGGCCTCTTAGAAGTACTAGATAAACATTTAAGTTGGTATTCTATACATATTGATAGAAAAACAATCCCCAAAAATCTAGAAATTTAAAGTGGTAGTTTTCAAATAAGCCTACTTTTTTTTAAAAAACAAAATAATTAAGGATTTTAAAAGGATAGATAAAATTGTTTGACTTTTATCCTTTATCATCCTGTTTGGGTCAAATAGAGTGTTATAATAGTTGTCTTTCCAAATTAAAAACATCTATGTGAAATTTTTAAAAACAATTTTCTTACCCATTTTAAATGGCAGCATGAGTCCATGGATAAAGTCAATCTCCTTACGGTTACTATATATCTTGAAACCATATCCAGCTCAGAAAGTATCTGAGAAGAAGATGGTTGAAGGCTTCCAGAATGGAAGGAATTATAGTTTGTTTGCTCTAGATGTGTTTTTTCCTGGGCATCCAGGAATGGCAGCTTTGGGAGACAGGACAGAGCATGAGAGAGATCTCTGTTCTGACCCAACGCAGCTGTTTTTGTGGGATGCAGGTCTTATTTTTGTTCGTAGTATGTACTGATATAAGTTGACCTCTGCTTTGCTCTTTTTTTAAATCTACAAACAAACTGCAGTTATATAAAATACTGGATAAATGTTGTGTATTATATGCAGCAGAGATGTTATGCTCAAGAACTTCTGTGTAAACTCTTCTGAAAGGGCTTAAAACAAACATTTTTGGTTTTAATACAGGAAATGACAATGAGATGCACAAGCAAGGTCAACAAATGTAAGCTGCCAACTTTTTATTATTCCTTAACTCTTCACTCTTTCTACCTTGTGGTAGTAGGTCAAAACCGCTTTTAGTCAGCAGTGGCTGGTCACATTTGCAGAGCTACATTTTTTAGAATAGTGTGAATGCAAGAGAACGAGTAAACTACAAATTGTTAGTGGGACATCCCTTCTGTTGTATAGCAAAGTATGAAAGGAAATAATAGTAAATTTTGCTTAAATTTTAATAAAACTTTTTTTTATCTTAACACTTATTTGAATCACTTCAAAACATACTTCATATGCACTGAGGGGGAAAGTATCTGTAACTGAATGGGGGCATGTTCTATAGACAGAAGTAAAATTTTTTAAATCAGTTTCATTAATCTAAACAATGTGTGAGATTTAGAATGGTTACTGAAAATGCCAATAGGGAGCATTCAAACTTGCAAAGCAATTCCACTATGTGAAAGGGTAGATAAAAGTTAACTTTGATGTTGTTTTTTAGTAAGCTACAAAGCTTCTGCATATTTTGACTTTCACAAAATAACACTTTGTTTATCCATGTTAATGTCCACTTCTCTGCATGTTGTAGATACCTGTCAAGCTTTAAGAACATGGTAGATACTCTGCTTTCGTAGTGCTCTCAGTCCTGATAAACCTGACCTTTCCTTAGAGATTTTTGCCTCCTTGCTAGTAAGGATAATTTTAGGAGCTTGTTCTTGCTTCTGCAGCAGAGCAGTTTGCAAGCCTGCGTGGAACCTTAGTGAGATAATAAAGATGTGTCAGAGGGAGCTGGTAGTGGTGACCTTTCATGCTAAGTACTGTTGACTTCTGATAATTGTGGTATGGTTCTCAGGCATAAAAGTGAAGTTACTAGAATGAGCAGCAGAATATTTTTTTTTTTTTATATAGTAAGGGTAACTTTGACAGGTAATCTTACTTACATATATGTTCTGCTCAAACCTGTAGAATATCTCTTGTCCTGCTTCTAAAAGATACTGCACTAAATACGGTTCTAACAGATGGCTAGAGGGATTCTAAGCAAAACTCTGTCAAACATGACCTCATGATTTCAGGATTAGTTTGCAGTTGAGTCCTGTAACTGGTTCTTATATTTGTCAACGTTTTGCAATAAAATAAAAAGTGGAAAAATAAACATTATTGAGTCCAAATTCAGCTGTATTTAGGAAGCTGAACTGCAACTTTGAGTGCATATTGGCTGGAGTGCTTATACTGACTGTGTAACTTTAAGGATCCCTGGAGTAACCTATGTATTTTTATTTTTTTTTAAGAAAATACCATTTTCTGGTATGCACTGTTAGTGTTAAAATTTTAAAATGGGAAGAAGAATAAGGTAACTATAGGATATTAATGTAAAGCTCAGCCCACTGTGTGATGTTTTCTTGTGAATAGATATGTGAATTTGAGTGAAAATAGGAATGGTTAGGGTTAGGAAGAATTACACACATTTCCTGTAAGGAGTGTGTACTGAAAACATAAGTTAAATGCATGTGTATGAAGTACATGAAATTCCATAGCAGAAACCTCAAAAAGTAGTAAGAAGGTTTGATTTAAAAATCTCTTACTGCTATTGGGGTTGAAGTTCAAATACAAGCATTGGTGCATTTTGAGGTTCTTCCATGTTGGGCCATGTTTGGGAGCTTCAGATGCTTTTTTCCATCCTTCAGAAATGCTTTGCATATGGCTTAAATGCTGTATCCTTCTCTTTCCTTCCCCCTCCGTTCTCCCTCAATGTTTGCAGTTGCAGAGGAGTAATGAGAGGAATTAAAGTTTGGGGAAGTAGGACTGTTCTGTCAATCTGCTTATCTTTTTGTTCCAATTTACTGGAAGACAGAGGCTGATGTTTCTTAGTTGCACATAGGTGGGTTTTTTCAATAGTTCTGGAGCTATAAACATGTCAGTAGCTGTAAGTTGCTTCTGGCTTCACCTAACCTTTGTTTATTTGTATACAGTTTTTTCAGTTCCCTTTTAAGAAGGGAATCGGACTAAGCTGTGATGTAGATATGCTCAAAAGGTCGTGGTGACTGGTTTGTTTCGGTATGTTTTTTGCTTGACATACTCCAGAACAAGTCAGTCTCTGAAATCAGTTCACTCTGTCTTCCAGTTTTACTTCTGTGAAACGTGGGGCTACCATTCCTTTCTTGTTGGAATACTTAGGATGTGATCCTCAACACAACTGCAGCAAAAGTCAATAATAAAACATTATTTTTTTTTCCCTTGGCTGCTGAGAGCAGGGACAGGATACATTTGTGCCAAGAGGTTTTTACCCCAAGATATTCTGTAATATGAGCAATTTACTTGCTCTAACTTATTTTTTTAAACTGAAAGGTTAAGTATAAAACTATTTCTATGCTTATTTGAACAAGGATTCCTTCCATATAAGGGAGTTCTGTTATGAGAAGAAAAACTGCTCCTTTAAACAGAGAAGGAAGAAAACTCTATCTGTCTAGTAAACGTTGTGTTTGTATTTCTCTTCAGTACGCTGTTGTCGCAAATATATACTGCTGTTGTAGAGGCTGTGCTTGCTGGCATTGAGTGCTATGCTAAAACTTCCACTGAATCCAAGGTAAATGAAGCACCAATTCTGTACACTGTAATTGTTGATTTGGATTGCTTGCAATGTAAGATTACATGCAAACCAAAAATAAATAAATAAATGTTTTGGTCAATTGCATAACGTTAATGAAGTTAATACTGTGGCCTCCAACCTCTCTGAATGCTGTTTAAAAAAGAGAAATTTCAGAGTATATCTAATCCTATCCATCTGCAGTTGTTTTTTCATCTTTCATGAATTTTCCTAGCCTTATAGTAAGGAAAATCAGATACGTGAAAACAAATTTTAGCGTGGTGCATCAGTGTGTTCTTGTTTAGTGTATGGTCTCTTGTTTACCTTATGGGTGCTCCTGTAGTTGCTGGGATTTGGAAGTCTGGGAGGAGATATTTTATTCTCAATTTCCTTTTTTAAGGCAAAGGATGTAGCAGAGCAGATGCTCATGTCTATGTTGGATACCCTTCATTTAACACAACTTAAAACTGCATTGCGGTATGTATTTTCAAATACTTACTGATTGATGTATTGCATCAATGTATTAACTTCTTCTGGGAAAACATATGTCAAATGTTAATTTTAAACCGAGCTTGCATGAATGCCAAATTCTAAGACTTCATAATGCATTCAGACTTCTAAAATCATTATAATTATTCCATTTTTCTTTTTCCGTTTTTTTTAAATCTGTTTATCTGCTCACCTGTTATTTTGCTTTAAGTCTATTATTGCTTATTTTTTACATGTAGAGGAAGTATAAAACACACTTTTCACCATTACTATTTCTGTTCTACAGCTCCAAAATCACTTTTCAAATTCAGGCTGTGAATAATCATGGAAGGTTTGTATCACTGTCTTACACTTCTTGTTATAAATTAGTGTTTTTAATACACTAATAAGTTTATTTTTCTTGTCTTGGAACTTCTGAGAAAACATTGCATTTGATTATTTCATACGAGATGTACTAAATGCTTTTGTGTATGAGAAGTTTAATGATTTCATATCTGCAATTCTGTGGAATCTTAAAAATGTTTGAAAAAATCTGAAACCACTGGGCAGACCAATCTTATTAACTGTTAATGAGTAGAAGCAGCATGAGCCCATTAAGAGTTTCTTTTTAAAACCGTGCTTTTAACTTAGTTGATATCACAAGCTTGTGCTTTTTTAGTCCCTGTGCTAATTGACTGAAATGGCCTACACAAATAAAAGTTTATTTTAAAATTAAATAGCTTTTATGGGGCTGCTATGAAGTCACTCAAAATGATCTAACCTTTAAATATTTAATTATCTTTTTTGTTCTAGAATTACTCCATTAGATAACGAGGATAGCCTGAGTTTGATTAAAACGGTAAGTAAGCTGTTCAGTATTCTGATTATACATGTTATTAGAAAATAGAGCTTAAGTGGCTTTTTTTATGGGGCATGCTGAGATTTTTATTTATGTGAATACAAATGTAGGGGAGAGATGAGATTGATTTCATATTAAAACTCAATCTTACTTTGGTTTCAGCATCTGAACTCTAACAGTGGAATTTGGAATAAAACATTAATGTAGAGTTATGATCTCAGTCTTTCCACCACAATCTAGAAGTGGTGTTTTGGGAGGTTTGAAACACAGATTTTGGGGCTTCAGTTGAAATGTTTCAAGTTCTGCTTTCTCTTCCTTTCTGCCCAACTGTTTGATTGCTGCAGGCGTCTATGATGGTATTTGACATTCCAGACTTGCTCACAGGAAAAGGATGCTTGGGATCTGTTGTCTTTTCAGAGTCCTTTCTAACCTCACAGATACAAGTAAAAGAAAAAGGTAACTATTTTAAATTTTAACACCAGTGTTGTCATTCTTTTAGCTGTGGTGTGATGGAAGAGCAAAAGGGCTTCCGATGAATGTTATTACTGTTACGGTTTTAAGCCTTTGGGTTAATTAAAAGACCTAAACATTTTAGCTTGCTGGTAATGAATATTTTAAGTATCAGATTTCTCTAATCTCTCTGAAAGGACTTTGAGTTTTATGGCTGGCTTGTGATACAGCAGGGCTGAGGTGTAAAAAATTCAAGTGTAATAGTACTCTTCGTAAATTTTCTTCAATCTTAGTGCATGTTTTCTGTTGTATGAGGAAATTCAAACAGGTCTCTTCCATCACTTCTGTAACACTCATTTTATATAATCTTTAAATTTCAGTTGCTCTTTGTTTGGAAGAGATGAAACAAAACTAAAAAAGGCTATGATTTTTAGTCAGCTTGTTTTTGGAACAGTCTTACATTTAAAATACAGGATACTGAGTGATTTCCGTAACTTTAAAGTGCATATTTTCCAGATTGTTTGCGTGCGACAAAGTTAGATAGTTATTGAGGTTGTCTGAACAATATTTATGAACTCTTGTATCCAGGCAGACTGTGGGTTTCTAACCATGGGATCTGGAACACTGTTGGTGGGGAGGAGAGCAAAGGAAGAAGCCATATACGAAGACCAGAATAAAAGCAGGGTTTCTTTGGTATTGTGTAGTGGCTCTGTGTATGTTACAGCATAAGAAGACTGGGAGCTGTGAAAGCTTCACTTAAACACTAATAGGTCCTTAAAATACTGAGGAGATTTCCATGTTTCCTAAAGGAATACCAAGTCATTAAAGTAACTTATTGAACAGTCTGAAGTATATGGATGATATTATGCTACTCTGCTTTCCATTTACTTCCCTGCAGATGGCAGCATTAATTCAGAAACCAGCCACATAATACTGACTGCAGCTATCCCAAGATACGCTTCTTGGCTGGTTAGTATACAAACTTATTTGAATTTTTTTTCTATACATACAGATTCATAAATGAAAACTTGTTACTAAAGTAATGCTGTATGAGCAAAAAGTATGGAACTTGGACCCTGGACCAGAATTTTAATATATTAATACTATTTTGATTATTGAATTTGGACATGAAGTGGAAACAGGCTGGTGGTTCCATTCATAGCACAAGTTTTTAATTATTTCATTTTCACCACTTCCATTTTTTTAGCTGTGTAAAGGCCTGGGTGTTCTTCAAGTACGCAGTGTGACTTTTGAAAATCCTGTTTATTGTGGGGTGCTTTAGATCACTTAAATGTCTGCCCCGACAGAAAGAAAGATCTGCTTCCAGGCCTCTAATGTACTACACTGTTAGAGGTATAATTCCAATGAATGTTATGAAGTTGGACAACATTATGCCCTTTGGCAATCCATACTTAAACACTTTAATGGTAATGAAAAATGAGACTGAATGGAATACGCTACTTTGTGTCTATACAATATTGTTTTAGCCTATAAAACAATTTAACAGGGAGTATCCCCTTGAACGTGTTTCAAGGAACTGTTTCAGTCCCATGGTAGCACAGTATTGAAGAGCACAAAGCTGTCTTTGAAGCACTTTGGTCTCAGGACTTTGTCTATCTGTGGTACCTAAGGTTCTTGTTTTGTCTTGGATCGTCTTTAATGCTCTTTCTTTAACGTTAGACTTGCTTTATCTACTAACAATACAAATGGAAACTGTTTCTGGCTACAGGTTGAAGACAGCGATGTTAAACTGTCTGAAAAGGCACAGCAAATATTGAAGGTAAAATTAAAATTTTTGTTAAACTATAGAAGTTACACTTCCAAGAACCAGTATTCAAAAAATCTTAGCTGGTAGCAAAACTGGTTTTTATTATGTTTGTTACTCTTCTTCTGTGAAAGACTCGCCTGTTCTACACTGTCTCTTTCAAAAGTTGACCTACAAAAAAATACATTGTGTGTAGAAGTTTGAGGTTTTCTTTATTTCAAAGAACGACAAGACCCAAGAGCAAAAGGAGTTCTAATAAAGCTATGATTTCATGGAAGTCTTACTAAGTATTACCCATGGAGCTCATGTGTTTCAAAAAACCCCAAAAACTCAATGCCACTCTACATGCAACTTTCTTTTAACATAATTAGCATGCTAAATGTCTAAAGGAAAACACTTCAAGCACTATGAAAAAGACAAGAATTTGGGATCTGGGAACATCTTAAACCACATGAGTTTTGCATTTGTGGTTTAATTTGTGGTTACCAGAAATCTTCCTTATAAATAGATTTATTTTCCTGTAATATACTTTTAGTTCAGTAGATTGACAATCTAAAACCAAAAAGCTATGCCTTGTGGTTGTGACAATAACTTGTAACTTAATAGCTGCTGGCAAAACCAAAATGGGGGGTGAAGTGCTTTTAAAAATTACACTTTTGACGTTGTCTTCCACTAGTTCTTCTGTATAAATGCAGTTTAAAACTCTTAAAAAAATTAAATCTGACAGATGCTGTTTAAAAAAAGCTTTTCTCTTGAAGCAAAAGCATGAGAAAATATTCTTGCCTGGATTACAATCCTTGGTCCAGTCTGTGATACTACTGTTTGTTTTTCCTGTTCAGGAAGACAAATCTTTTCTGGGCACTTTACTCACAGGAGGCGATGGAGCGTATATTTATTCTAGCAATCCGCAGGCCATGCCTGTAGAAGGTGAGATGTATTGTTTTTTAAATGACTTAAAGAGTTGGTCCACCTTTTCTGGTCTTGGTTTTTTTTTTCTTTATAACCATAAGAAACATGCACAGTTTCTGGGAGTCACGCATCTGGTGAGCCTACCTATACCATCTTAAGCTTTCTTTCCATTTGCCTTTACAAGTCTTTCTTGTTAAACTCCATGTCTTATTTTTTTTGTCCCCAACCTCTGTTTAAAAGTCCTAGTGCTAGAAGAATGATTTCTGGTAGAGCTATAGGCTTGCTTTTGAGTCACATTGGACTCTTACATGATTGACAATGAGGCTTTGCAGACCTGGGGGAGAGCTTTTTTTTTCTTTCTTTTTTTTTCCACAGTTAACGTTCACAAGCAGCCACAAACTGTCAACTTCTGTCCTTAATAGGTGATGTGCCATATGTTCTCTGCCTCTTCTTTATCTATATGAAGAAGAAGCTTCATATGGAAAGCTTTCATATGGAAAGACTGGGCATTAGAGTAGTGACAGGATGCCATGGGCTCGCAGCTCAAGAAGTGACGGCAAATATGAACCTTTTGGGCAGTGTGATACACTGCCTGTGAAGTAGGAGGGAACTGGAATGGTTTTGCTTCTAAATTTATTCACAGCCTTGTGTTCTGTTCTCCTACCAAAGTCTCCTCCTGGAGCTGACGTACTGTTCCAGTTTTTTTTCCATTGTCATTTTCACTCAAGGAGTTCAGTGCTTGTTAGCGCAGATGCTCCCTGTATTACAGAAAGATGCTTGATCTTGGCCCTTTTCATAACCAGTCAAGTTTCCAGACACTTCCTGACAAGTTTCTTGCTTCCTGACACAAGTTTACTAGCAATGGTTTTAGATTATTTCTCCTCTTTTGGTGCATTTTCCTTCAAGAATTTAAGTAATGTGAATATCCCAGTATTACAACTCTAGACAATTTGGGAGGACTGTTAGGAGAGGTTGCCCTCAATTCACAGCCTTGCATTAATGTGCCTTGCTTTGCCTTGAACGAATAGATAATTCTTAAGGCATAATATTTTTATATTCCATTGTACAGGGAAGCTACTGTTGTCACACTACTGATGTACAGCAGAATATCTGACGTCTAAGGGCTTAGTATTAGCTGACGATTTTTAGAGGAAAATCTTTAGTTTTATTGTTTTTGTAGTTACGCAATGTAGTGTTGAGGATAAATAGTGATGTACAAAGCAATTAAACACCAACCTTCACATACCAGAATTTACAGAATTGAACAGATTGTAAAGAAAGAAGGTTAATGCAGAATAACATATTTAGCTATTTTGCCATACAGTGCTGTGGGCACATGTTCAGTCAGTAAATAACTAGAGAATGGTGAAATATTTTTTTTCTCACGTTGTGAAAACTGTCTGTGCATGCCCCAGCGGAGCAATTTACTGTTTCCCTTTTTTGGGGAGATTTGTGAAGTTAAATGTTTTGATAACTCTTGGGATGGAGAGTTATAAGTAGGTGGTATAAGGACTATTATGTAACACTTCAACGAGCGAGATATTTTCTTAGGTGTCAGATGAAAACGAACTTGATCTTGTTCCCTTTCACGTATGCTACAAGACAGTTTGCTCTGCTCTAATTTGGGCTCTACTGAGGTTGCAGCTATGTAGTCTGGTAAGATTAGGTGCAAAAGGTGCTGTCAGACAGGCACTCATCTTCTCTCTGTGTCACTAGTGTCTTACTGTCATAAGGTACACATTCATGACTAAAATGCATCAAAAAAAGTTCAGACTCTTAAAACTTTTACTTTGTAAGCTAATACATCTGCTATGTTATGGATTTTTGAAGGATGAACCTAACTGAGTCAGTCAGTCTTGCCAATTAAACTCTTTTGTGCTTAATCACTTGTGGAAGATATACAACTAACATATCAAGTTGTTCTTGATATAATTCACAGATTTCCATGTTAAAGGAAACCGGTTTAGTTTGAATTAACTCATCTCGGCTTGCTTTTCTGTTACAAAAGATTTAACATTTCTGATTTCCTTTCTTTCTCCATTGACATATTCTCTGTGAAGTTGATATTCTGTGAGATTTGACAGAAATGTACTTCCAATGTTGTATTTTGCATTTTTCTTCCTCAACCACTCAGTAGAAGGCACATACCTGTGCTGTGGCTTGGATTTTGTAAACACTGGAAGCATCAGTAATGAACATACTGTATATGTGAACTATTAAACCTCCACATCTAAGTAATTATGTACAGCTTTGTCTCCATTCTAC
The DNA here is from genome assembly GCA_002844005.1 of Limosa lapponica baueri. Taxonomy (NCBI): domain Eukaryota; kingdom Metazoa; phylum Chordata; class Aves; order Charadriiformes; family Scolopacidae; genus Limosa; species Limosa lapponica. Next base: position 1,963,298 of record KZ505652.1, on the reverse strand, counting down.
TTGATCTGAATTTGGACCGTGACTTTGTGGTTGTAGTGTTTCTCAATTTAATAGTAGCTGTCTCTCCAATGCAATTTTTATGTTAACTAGAAGTTTCAGTCTAAAACAGTTAGGTTCATAGTTAGCAGAGCCTATATGTTTTTTAGGTAACTGTTTAAATCGCATATCTAGGTATGGTGATTTGATTAAAATCTAGTCTTAATATTGAAAAATTTTGAAGATCTTATTCTAAGTTGTCATTTTAAGAAGAAAACATCTTTTTTTTTTGTTATTTTTTTGGAGTGTTGTTTGATTGAGCTAAATGTGCAGTCATGTTTAGCTATATGTTTTAGTTACTTTTGCTGCTTGGCTCTTTTTAAAAGGTAACTGAGTAATGCCATTTTTTTCTTTGTGTCTTTTTTCTTTTTTTCTTTACAGAAAATATTTAACCTTTCCCTTTTGCTGACTCACATGCTTTTCTGTATGGAATGCGATCCAACTTTCAATGCATGGTCTAGCACTGGTAGCAGAGGTCCAGCTGGCAGCCCCTGCTTAGTCATTTGTTTCATGCCTGCCTTAGGAGTGTCGGAAATTACCTTTTGCTGATGTCAGTTTCTAGTGCTTTGGTGGGATTGTGTTTTTATCCATTATACCATCTAGCCGTGCTGTTTCTCATTTTCCAGCTGCTCTTCTCGGTCACGTAGGTTGTTAAGAACCAAAGTATCTGTAAATTGACAAGAAAAATGGAGATAAAATGAATGCCGTGTCACTCTCGATTGTCAGTAGATTGCTAGCTTCCAGGAAAGTTGCTAGTCCAGTAATTATGTGTTATGTGTTAGTATATCAACGTTTTGCTGAAGATCTGACCAACTTGTCCCAATGTTTAAATTTTCAGTGGTTTTGTATGTAAGTTTTTCTTAAGTTCTTGTTTTGTCAGTTTTACATTTCTGGAAGTTTGCAATTCAACATGATGGATTTTTTTTTTTAACTTCAAAAAAAAAAAAGCCACAGAATATTTATTGTAAATGGGCTCTAGGGAATAAGATTAAGTGAAATGCAATCATAGTCATGATTTCTGTCCTTGATAGTGAGATCCAGTAAAAATTGAATGGTTGTGCTCTGAATGTTGTCTAGATACTAACCCAAATTTTTACTCTAATGTACTGCATGTTAAATATAACAATTCTACAAGTACATAGATTTCTTCCTCAGAAGGAAGTATTATTCATCACAGGGTGATGAAATATTGATATATACCTAATAACATTTTTTTCCTCTTTCAAATTCTAGGCAAATTGTACTTCTTTTCAGATGGCATCCTCTTTTCTGATCCCCATCACGGCAGCATCTCCATTTCTAAGAACCATATGAGTTCCATTTCTCTCTATGATGGGGTGAGTATTGTGTTTGTTCCTACTGTCACTAACTTTTATCAATTTTTAGCAATACTTCTGTAGGGTACTAGTACAAAGTTTCAAATTCAGTTGCAGTTTTACAAGCGTGTGTGTAAAACCGTAGTGACTAACTGATGCGAATCTCTACACTTTTGGTATTGGTTAGCTTAACCAATTTCTGATTAGCTAAACTGTAAGGAGGAGGGAATTGTATTAGACTGAGTTATCAATGTGGTCTTAGTAGTGGAATAATGGAAATTTGCTTTTTATTAAAAGAAAAACTGCAGACCATAGCATTCATAAAACATCTAGCAGTCTTAAGTGGTGGACAGAGAAAAGCCCAAGGCATTGTGAAGTTCTATGGTGTATTGGAGGATGAAGTGCTACCTTCTATTCAAAATATATTTAACCTTTAGCCAAATGTTCATGGCAGTGTACTAGTTATCTCTGGAGAGGTCACGAGCAGTGTCTGTCTACTGTCTTAGAGCGTTGTGTAACTGACAAGGTGAAGGGAATGACTGGTTCATGTTTTCCAAGCTGAGAAGTGAGAAGGAAAGGCATGTTGCATGTAATTACGCGTATTCTGAGTAATTACAGTAGAAGATACAATGTTAGGTGTAGACTTCTGCCATTCCTGTGATCAATTTATATCACTTCACTTGGCCAGCTTGCCCCGCTAATAGTTTGGTCTTCTGGCTTAGTGGGAATTCAGACTTAAGTTAATGATGGCAATTCAGCTGTTGTTTTCTTGGGTTTTTTTCGTTTTTTTTTTTTTTCAAGGCAGATACGCTGGGTTAACTATCACCTTTTCAGAATGGAAAAGACATTATGTTGGTTGGTTATTGTTTCCTAAGCACTGAAAAAATATTAAATTTCTGTTTCCTTTAGTTTCTATTTTCTTCAGGTACAGTATTACACATCTCTGTAGTGACCTCCAAAAAGCATTGTCTTGCTATGATTTCATCATATAATGGAGGAAGCCAGTAAAATACAATAAAGTGTGTGATTCAATTCAGATGAAAACACAACAGTGAAGAGAATCTTACCTTAGCTGCCTTTTCTTGTATATCATATTGAGTGCCCCTTGGTAGTTTAAGAAGCTATTTTAACACTGGCCTTCCTTCTATTGTTTGATTCAAGACACTCACTTTCATAAAACTAGCTATTTATGGGACCTGGCTATCGTTCTTGAACTGATGCCAGATTTTTGTGTAAAGCTAAACCTTGACAGAGAGCGTTTTATTGTTCAGCTGACTTGGCATAATACAAGGGTGGAGAGCTTAAAATGTTAAGAAGTGACAGCAGTAGAAGGGTAATTGTTAGTATGCTTTTTCCAAAAGTTATTGCAACAACAATATTGATGTAAAAAAAAGCATAATTTAATGCTAGGATTAAAATAAAAGATATGAGGACTTTAAATGATGCAAAGTACAGTTTATTAGCAGCTCTATCACCTTACCTGCTGGATGCTTCTCTTTTTAACTTGAAAATGTTTGCACTTCTGCCTCCAACGCATGTTGCAGACTTCTCTATTATGAGAAGTCAGTGATCTAGCTGCCAGCTAAGCTCCTGAAGTCCTTGAGGCTGGCATGGAGGACAGGGTAGATTCCTCACAAAACTGTACCTTGAAGGTCTAAAGCAGAAATTATCCCAGTCTTAGAGTCAAACATAAATGTCCCATCTTGTAACGCAGCACTACTGTAGCTTAGTACCAGCCATCCTGGGAGTAAAAGAAAACCCAACAGGCTACGCTGCTACCCAGTGTATCCTGTTTCCTTCAGTAGTTGTTCAGTGTCTCAAGAAACTGTATCAAGGTATCTTTACTGTATAGAGCTTAACATGTTGCTATGTGCTTGATTTTAAGATCTTATTTAAGACCAAGTATTTCAGCTTGTAAGTACCTGAAACTAGCGTTCATTTTAGCCATTAGTCAAGCGAGCAAATATTAGTAAGTAATACTTAAATTTCACAACAACATTAAGATCTTGTAAAACTTCAAACTGGATCCTTTTAACCTAATGTCCATGGGGGTTATGGCTGCTTCTTTTCAGCTTTTTTCAATTTGTGGAACCCTAAATATTTTCCAGGAGGAGGAGCACATTCTGTTGGACACTTGACATGCAGACTGCAGCATGTATGAGTTGGGTTTTTAGTCTACTCCTTACGAAATCTGTAAGCTATCCTTTAGAACCCAGAATCTGTGGACCATGTTCCAAAAGCCATTTTCTCTTAAGAGAAATAGTTCTGTCTTGGGAGAACATTTTGGTATGTTCTTCAGTAACCTCAATGACTTTGGGAGGATTACTTTTATAATTAATCCCTCAGTCAGCACAGAATAGAGATTCTGTTTGCAAATTTCTCTGAATTGATACTGATTCTTATGTAAGTGTTCCTCAACTTGAGTTTTTTTCTTTTTGAAAATTAGTAAGTAGAGTTTTTTTGTCCACTTCTCCCATTGAAAGGGAAATGGATGGTACTCAATTTCTGATTTGAACTCTAAGTAATGGAATCTCCATTTTCCAGGGGTGTTTCATGCTGCTGTATTTTACTCTCTCTCATACTTTGTGTGAAAAGAGTCACAAGTCAAAGTTTGAGCATAAACCAATTTCAGCATCCTGCAGAATTGTATATAAATGCCTGTGTTGAAATAAGGAAAGCCAAGGGTCAGTCTTAGTCTATTAGAAGAAAAATTGACAGCCTGAGCTCAGTGCTTCTGAGAGAGACCAATCCTGGAGGCTTCAGCTTTGTGTTGGTGAAGACATAATTCAGGTGAAGAAACAAAGGATTTTGTAGAACTCGTGCTCATCAAAGAATCTGAGAGAAACAGGACACGTCCAACATGCAAGTGACCTACACTTTAAATTGCAGGCCTGATAGTTGTATCTCTTTGGAGTGTGATTCCTTTCAGGTCAGAAACTCAAAAGCCATGGTATAAAAAGTGTTTGCAATAGCACCATGCCATCCTTCTGATCTTTGTAGCTGACATTTAATTCATTCTTCCAGCGTATTTGTGTCAGAGGGGATGTGTGGGTATAGATGAAGGTGGCTTTGTTCTGAAGCATTAGCAGAGGAAAGGGCTAAAGGTCTAGTTTTTGGTGGAGGGAAAAAATGGATATTAAAATGCAAGCATTTCTTTTCAAGACAAGACAAAGCTTAGATGCTTAGAACAGTCTCAGATGCTTTCTTTAAAGCTTATGATATCTCTAATACTTGCAAAGTAAAAACTGAGGAGTGATATAAATGCCTGCAGTTGATTCTTCTGCTCCATACCTGGGCTATGGAAGCTAATGAATGTTTAGATCTCTATGCGTGCCTAGCTATGACTGTAGTAGTTTTTTTCTAATTGCTGCTATTTAATGTATTAAGGCTTTTTTTCCACTTTCAATAACTGCTAATTTTAATTTGTCCTGTTTCTTTGTTTTCTAGGATTCCAACAGTATTGTTGCTGCTGTCTTTATAGATATCAAAAGTTCCTTGCTTGCTCATCTACCAATTGAATTCTGTACCCGAGACAACTTTTTGATGATTGCAATTTTCCCCAAAACAAAGATTTATAAAGCCTTTTATTCACAGGTAAAGTAAAAAAAAGATTGGTTTGGATGAGGGATGGAAACCACACAATTATTCTTTGTTTCAGATGAGAGGCAAGGGTTAATTTGTTGGTGTCCATATTAACTAATTAAATTTAGAAAGAAGACAGCATTTATTTCTCTTGTTAGTTGAACCACTAAAGCTTATCACCTGATAAGTAAATACAGGAAAGGTTAAAGTTCAAAGTCTTTTTTTGCATCAGTCTTCACAAGCACAACTTCTTCCTATGTTTCATTGAAGAAGCACAGTTTAGGAAAGCAGAAGAGGCGGTTAATACTGAGGGACATCAAGTTAGGCCGTCCATTGGAAACCTCTTCTATGAAGCTGGATGGGATTCATCAGAGGATGTTGAGAGAGATGGCTGATGTGGTTTTGAGGCTGCTTATCTTTTATGTAAAATCAGGGTGTTGCAGTAGGAAGGGCTGTTACAGATAACTTTTTAACACGGGGCAGTAACCACAGATTGCAGCTTTGAAGAATCAAACTGAATGTTAGCAGGAGGTTGGTGCAGTGACTGAAACAGGTCACCCAGACAGCGAATCTCCACCTTTGAAGATTTTAAAAACTTGGCTGGACAAAGTCATGGCTGAGCTGATCTGTACTGCCAGCAATAGTCCCGCTTGGAGCAGGAGGTGGGTCTGGAGACATTCAGAGGCTCTCTTCCAAACAGAAACTCTGATTCTCTGTGTAACCTATGGCATCTGGCTTGCAGACTCAAGATTGTCATGGAGTGGACTGCCCTGCCATGTAGACCTTCCCAGTCCTTCCTGCATTATAGCTCCTGATCTTAGGAACTTGCATGTGTGAGAAACTTTGACTTATGTATGCATTTCTAGTGATTGTGTTGCTCGTTAAGTTTAATGCTTACCATGTGCTTTAATTTTGTCTTCTGAAGCCAGCGAGTGCTCTAAAAGCTTGTTTTCTAGTAGTTGTATTTTAAATGTAGCACTGGTGTATAATTGGCTACAGCAGTTGTATGTAGTGGCAGAGGTTCTATTGTGTTTTTTTGTGGTTAGACACATTTGGATCGTGATCCTTAGGGAAGTTTTGTTAAAGTCTTTAAGTATCCCATATGGCATTGTATTATTCTCCAAGTAGATTGGCTTCTTGCATTGTAATGCAGAGGCTTTTAATAAACAAAACTTTATAACAATAGCACTTTTGAGGAAATGAGCCTGGAGATTTTAGGACTTCACAAGGGTTTTAGTATGCGATCATAACACTGGACTGGAAAAGACCACCTAGCTCAGTGAGTACAGTCCCCACTGATAGTATTAATGTTACCATAAAATTTCTCGTCCTTTTATCTGAACCGTTTCAATTCTTCCCGCTGTTCCACTGTGTGAGTGGTTGGGAATGTTTTGTTTGTTTGCTTTTTATTTTTCAGCTTATTTTATTAGGTGTAGTACTGTATCTTTTTTTCTTTTCTCTACTAGCGGACATCCTTGATGTATTCCAAAATTTCACACCTATTCTTTCTGACTTATTTGGCCTAGTAAAACAAAACCAGATCCTTTTTAATCTATGCTTATAGAAAGTTCTCTTTCCTCTGATTGTTCTAATACTTTTCTTTGGATCTGTTTTTTGGCTGTAGATATCCAAACTGTGTGTAATATATGAGATGAGGGTATTTGTTTCTTGTACAGAGGCAATAAGAGGTGCCCTTCGTTTGCCTTCACTTTTCACTGCTGCCTTGAATTCATAGATTGTGCTCATTTTTTTGAGAAACTCCTTCAGGCCCTTTCTCTTTTGCTACGCACTGTTACTCCAGCTGATTCCAGAAATGTTTGTTTGCTCATTCTTGCTTTCATACTTACCTTTCTTCTGATTTTTCTTTCTGTTTCTTCCATTCTTATTGTTAGATCTATCTTTCTGTAAAGCATCTCAATGTTGTGTAGACTGTCTCCCAACTTAGTTCTCCAAAATGCTGTCAATTTGCTTCAGTCTATGCCAAATTCATTGCAAAGGGGTATCATGGGGCATTCCCTAAGCAAATCTGCTGGTGAATGTCCCTAGTGTTCCACTGCTTTGTTTTCCTGTGCTATTTATTCCAGTCCTCCTTTGAGTTAGCATTTTGCCGAACAGTTCTTTACTGAGTTTCAGTTTCTGCAGTTTAACAGTTTCTCATCTGGCACCATACCAGTTGCTTTGCTCAAGTTCAAGTAGATGAAACATGTCTTTTGTCTTGAAGATGTGATCTTTGAATAGTTTTCATTCGTGAGATAAAGTGTACCTGATTGTGTAAGCCATGGAAACATAGTGTTGTATTTTGTTAGTATTTACCTTCAGGTATTTATTGATTTCCTCCAAAATCTGTTATAAAAGTCTGCATGCCATTGAAGTTGCACAGACATAGTAGTCATTCTACAGACCTGTAATTACAAAGATTCACTAAAATGTAGGTAAGAGTTTCACTTTTCTGCAGTCATATGGCATGATACCTCACTTACTGGACCTATGTTTTAATCATTCCAAGCCTCCTTGAAATAGGGAATGGCAATTACCTGTTCCTCCAGTTCTGTCTGTATTAAATTCCTTGTAACTGAGATGGTTGCAAGATTCTGAGCGCACAGAATTGGAATCTGGTTTGGAGATTCATGAAGACAGTACCTTTTATGTCTTTCTAATTGGTAGGGGAGGAAAATTTGCTTAGGCTTTGGTGTGTATTGATTTCTCTGGTTTCTTCACCTTCTCTAATGTCGTAACAGCTCTTTTTTAAAATGTTAATTAAGTTATACAAAGAGGACCGATTTATTTCCATGCAGTTCTGTCTCAGTCTCTGACCTGTGTTTTCACTTTATCCCTAGCCTTTTGACTTCTAAAGAATACAGTTTTCTGTTGACCAGTCCTTTCTATCCCTTGTAGGCATTTTCCTTAATCTCTTATATGTGTTTTGAAGTGGTTATTTGTTTGCTTGCATGGATCCTTCTACACAAGCAATATTGTCTTTGTTAATATCAAAAGTTTATTTTATTTTGATGGTTTTTATCTCTGTACCCTTGTGTTTAGGATGCCTATTTGTTAATGGAAAGCAGCCTTTCCCCCCAAGTTGTTTTGTCTTGCAGCAAATTATTGTGAAAAATGACAATGGCCATTGCCTTTACTTACTAAAAGAAGGGAAATACCAAACATTTAAATGACTGTATGATTCATCTGAATCTGATTTCTAGGTTCAGAATGCCATTCATATTAATGTGACTTGGCTAGAGCAATAGGATGTAAGCCAAAACACTGTTCCCTAGAGAAATGAAGGGCTCCCTTTTCTTTTGCAAAAGAACAGAGTTTTTCTTAATTTTCTAGAAATGATAGCTGCAATCTTACCTCATGAAAATTACAGTATTACTTAAAGGAGACACATTAATTCAGTTCCTGCTGTAAAATAATTGGACTATAAATACCTAGCCTTTTTATAAGTGAAGGATGTTATGACTAAAAGATAACACACGAATGGTACTCTTACTTTGGTGGGTAAATCTTTTTCAATGGATTTTTTCCCTAGCTATGAAGATGGGGTTGGGAAACTAGACCATTTCAGTGAAGTTACTTCTTAAAGCAGTTCCAGTCTAGCCAAAGAGGAGCTTACAAAACCTGATCTGTGGAGATTTCTTCCATATTTTGAGAAAACCAGTACTCTGGAAGATTTAATGGCTAGTTATGCATCTATTTTTTTAGATGAACAAAACCAATTCCAAAACAAATTCAAAACAAATTTTGCAAAATAATGACTCTTATGCATAGGTCTGGTTTGTTCCAGGTTTTCTCTTCATGGCAAAACCAGACAAACTCAGGATTATCTTTAAGGGCTGTCCAGGAAGAATTTCTGTCTGTGGAACAAAAGAGACTGTAAGTTCATGCCATTTACTCCAGTGCAATTATACATTAACTGTGTGCTACAATCAGAAAAATGCTGTCACTCATTGAAGATTTTGATGATGATTCAGAAAGGAATTGTTGCACTCAGTGCAACACTCTACTTTTTTTTTTGTTGTTGTTGCTACTTAATATGTAGCCCTCTGGTTTAAAGAAAATATATTTCTAGATTTCTGCTTTAACTAACCAATTAATTATTTTGCTTGGTTTAGGCATTCCAGTGCTCAGAAGCTATTTGATGCCTTGTCTTTTTCTTCTGGGGAAAGATGCAGGGAGCTGAAAATATCTGCTGCCCTTCCAGAGTTAGAGAGGTGAGAAATGATTTTTGTTTTCAAGGGATCATATTGTACATAATAATAATACAAAAATATTTTTGTATATGTAATACTCCTCTAAAAATTGCTTATTTAATAACTCTGTCTTCACAGTAGATATTTTTATTCTGAGATGAATTATTTCCTCTTTAGGAAGCCTCTGTGTGACCTTTTAACAGGCTTGGTAATTTCTCAACTGTTTATGTGAATGGAGTCTTTTAGTCTTGATTGTAAGAAAATATAAATTTTTTTTTTGAAAGGTTTCTGCAACATTTTACTGTCAGCAGCATCAGTCACGAGCCAATAATGCGAGCACATCTTCCTATTTTATTGCAACAGTCAGAAATCATTCCTGATAGCAAAGCAGAAAGTGATAAGGTAAGGAAGCAACCCAACAATACTTCCTATCCCTAGTAGAGAGTATTTAGCAAATTAGTTCAGTTGCAGGCAATGCAGTAAAGTACTGATATATGTTTAACCATGCTCTCTGCCGCCTCCTCCAATACCACCAGTTCACACTGAACTTGCTTCAAATCTGTTTCTTAGAATAAATTGCTCTGTCTTGTTTTCCTCGTTATATTACTTAATTATTTTTTTTCATTTAAACAATCTTTTGGAAGTGCTAATGGCCCTTCAGCCTGATAAAATAGAGGCAGAAAACGAGACATAGATCTTCAAGTGAACAGTTTTCTCTAGTGTCCAGAGAGAGTTACCCCTAAAGCAGTAGCTTGTTTTTTATGAATTGCTGAATAATTTAACTGAATTGTTCTCTGGAACATAAAAGTCCTTTAAATAGCATAGAGGTAGCACATGATATTTAACATTTGCTGATATTATCTGTAGAACACTCAGTTCTCTATAGGGGCAATAACAATTGTCAAACTTGAATGCTTTAAATGGCATTTTCAGAGAAAATATTTCCTTGTAACTTTCCAGCATTTGAAATCTGCTGTAAGAAAGAAAGTCAAAGCAGTAGGAATATAGTCTTTCTCTTTGAATGTTGCAATATGGTGTCAGCCTTATTTCCTGGAATCTAGTTCAGAGATCACACTGACACTTAAATTAACTATTAACAAACCTTTATTAATGCTTTAAAATCTAGTTTTAAGGTTAGTTCAACTGTCTTTGTGTATGTTTAAAAAAATAAAAATCTTTCTATAATGTTCATACTAAATTCTGTAAAACACGCGAACTTAACTGATTTTTTCTGAGGTAGTTCTCTGTATCTGTTATCATGAATACTCATTTTCTGTGAGCATCCAAAAGTGATTTTGAGGATAGGATACAAATAGTCTGCAGACAGCTATCTTCAAATGCCATGTAGAAACTGGAAGAGGTAATTTTTCTGTTAGTAGCAGGATGGTATGCAGTGTGATGGCTGATTACCAGTGACATCATTTCTTAAGTTCATCGCAACGCAGAGAGTTGTTGTTTTAGTCATGTGTCCTCTAGGGCTCATTTTCTTACTTCTGTAAGACTAACTTCTGTAACTAACTTGAGTTAGTTGTGTAGAGCTGTATCTCTATACTTTGGGGATATTCTCCAACTTCTTATCAGTGTTTATTTGCTATGGTCCCTCTCTAAATACCACAAGGAATACACATAATGGAAACAGAGATGCTTTATGAGAAAAGCTGCCGGTATGTTAGAGCTGTTATTGTGCAGCCTCTTACCAGTCCTATTCAAAATGCAGCTTTGCTGGAATAAATTTTGTGCATGGCATGCTCAGTACAATATAAGAAACCTGGAGTTACTCTTTATGTTTGAAAATCTATTTGACATACACCATCACTTTTTGAACCATTTTGCTGTTCATACTGTTCTATGTATTTGAATGTACCCTTTTCATCATAGGAAACATTCAGTGTGTCTTGGCAGTGTTTTTTCTGACACTTGCATTATACTTACACTTCAGGCTAGCTTTTAATGTAAAAGTTTTGAAAATACCATTTGCTGTATTTGCACAGAATTTAATGTATGAAAACCAAGAGAAAATGTGTCTTTCTAAAATGATGCATATCTGAGTAATTGCATAAACACAATTACAGTTCTACGCTATATTGCTGGTTCTGTGATTAGTGTCACTTAGGCTTCTATCTTGATAAATCTTAATGTGTGTGCAATCCTAGCTCATTTCCAGTCTTCAAGTTGCCCCCCTTTTTAATATGTTCCCTGTGTTTTAGGTGGTTATCACCATTATAACTGGTCTTCCAGGATGTCATTGCAGCGATCTGTGCGGTTTTCTTGTAACTTTTAACAAGGAGTATGGAAGGTTTGTATAGTTCTGGTTTTACAGTTCAAAGCAATGGTCATACTAATCACCAAAGAACTACTCAACATGAAAGAAATGAAACTATCAGTGTTTCACTTAATAATATTTTATTTGTTCATATCCCAGTTTCTAATTTGTAAACAGATGTGCTATCAGAATAAATTCAGTAAATATTATGAGGCACCTTTAACTAGTTCTATATATCTACTCTACCATACAGTGTGCTATTGCTTTCATTCTGTTACTTCAGGTGTCTCACTTAACTGTGTTGTGCCAGGTAGATTTGCCCTCAGATTTTAGACATTTAGACAAGAAAAATAGTACAGGAAGTTTCTTTGTTGATATTCTATATTAAGAATACCACAGGTATCACTGTAGGTCTATGATGTGTGTCTGGAACTATCACTGATGCTACAAACAGTTAAGAATAATCTTAGAAGGGCCAAATGAATTCTGCCTTAAGAAGGTATGGAAGTTGTCACAACTTGAAGAAAATGGGTGAAGAGCTTCCATTTATTGACTTGTGTAGCAAGTCTAAAATGCATTCTTCTTGGAGAAAAGACTGTGGTAACACTCCTTGCTACAGTGTTGTTTTTAATCTGACCTGGTTTCCTTTCTACAGTAGCAAGAGATTATGCAGGACATCTATTAGTATGGCAATAAGATAAATCTACTGTAGGAATTTGCTGTTCTGTTGGTATAGCTTCTAGAAAATAATAAAAAAAAATTCTTGGCCTTTTAAAACTTACAGACAGACACCTTAGCACTTAGTCTTAGTAATGTTCCGGACTGTTTCTTTGTATTACTGTTAACTTAGTATCTTGATATTAGCAAGTTGATTCAGAATGGTTTTGTGGTCCCGTTTTTAGGACAAACATGTAAGGTGCTTTTTGAGCGTTCTGTAATGGCCTTACATTTCATCATGTTTTCCTGCAAATGTCATTGTTATTTTTTATTTTTACAGTGAAATATTTTCATGCCTAGAGTCTTTTGAATTGGATTCATACAGTTTTTATTTATTGCATCACTAACAAAGATCAGAATTACTCATATGATGTGCTGCTTTGAAGAAGCTGTTGAACATTGTTTTATTAAAAAACAACAACAAAACCCCACAAAACCTTTTGGCAATAATATAAAGAATGCGCTTATGCTGGAAATGATAGCCAAGTAAATTCCTCTTTCCCGTGTGGTATGAGAGATGTGGAATCTTAGGGCTCATCAAATTTATTTTTGTCTGTTGGCTCAAAATAAAGAGAAAACAAAGATGTTAAGTCATAGAATATTAACTTCTTTCCCTGTTTTCTGTTGTTTAGGTGGATAGTTTATCGGCAAACTATGGATAGTCCTGAATGTTTCAGTGCAACCCACTTCCAGCGTTACCTCTCCAGTGTCCTAGAGGCTCAGCAAAACCACAGCATCCGTCAGTCCACTTATGCTAAAAAGAATAAGCGTCTCTTAGTGGTCTTGCAAGGGTAAATGTTTGAAATAGAACTTTTGCATATTGTTCCTATTTCCAAGGCATTTTTAAACTTTCCCATCGTGCTGAAGCAGTCGGATTTCTGTGCTAAAGTGTGGTGTTCTGTGAATTCTGTTTTATCTATGTATGAGACTCAGCTTTTCTGCAAACTGTTAATTTTATTGCTTGTTACGGCATTGGAAAAAAGGTATTTGTAGTCTTCCTTCAATTGTATGGAAGAACGGACTGTATTTGGTGGTTTTTCCGTATCTGGGGATGGATTGTGATTTTTGGCTTCTCAAAAGAACTTTTCTTGCCCTTTCCAGCTGCATCTTTGACTGTTGTTAAATGGCACTTTATTGGTGCAGCTGTGTGTGGTTTGGTGTTGGTTTTTGTGTTGGTTTTGTTTTTCCATTCCCCCCCTCCCCTGAAGGTCCTAGATAGAGAGGTATTTGCCCTTCAAAGGCTGGTGAGACTTCATCATGCTGGCTATCTGTCCTTAAAGATTGCTGGAGAACTGGTTGTCTGTCTTTAAAACCATAGATTTTGATGAGAGCAATAGAGCAGAGATAGCTTGAGATTGTGTTGTAAATTGCACTCCAGAGCTGCAGGTGGATATTACTGAATATAGTCTGCTATAGCATTATGTTACTATTAAGAGGGAGTGTTGCATGTTGTAGTCCCTCTTAGTACACAAATGAATTACTGTACGTTTCCCAACAGACCTGTATTTTGCTGATAACAAAACGAAAAGGAGGCATGGCCAGCAGTTCAAGGGAGATGATTCCTCCCCTCTAGTCTGTGCTGGTGAGACCCCACCTGGAGTACTGTGTCCAGCTCTGGGGCCCTCAGCACAGGAAAGACATGGACCTGTTTGTGGCCCTCCTCTGGACCTGCTCCAAAATGATCAGAGGGATGGAACACCTCTCTTACGAGGACAGGCTGAGAGAGTTGGGGTTGTTCAGCCGGGAGAAAAGAAGCCTTTAGGGAGACCTTTTGCAGCCTTCCAGTGCTTAAAGGGGGCTTATAAGAAAGATGAGGACAAACGCTTTTACCAGGGCCTGTGATTATGGGACAGGGGGTAATGGTTTTAAACTAAAAGAGGATAGATTGAGACTAGATAGAAGTAAGAAAAATTTTACCATGAGGGTGGTGAAGCATGGGACCAGGTTGCCCAGGGAGGTGGTAGATGCCCCATCCCTGGAAACATTCAAGGTCAGGTTGGACAGGGCTCTGAGCAACTTATCTAGTTGAAGATGTCCCTGCCCATGGAAGTGGGGTTGGACTAGATGACCTTTAAAGGTCCCTTCCAACCCAAACTATTCTATGATTCTATGATTATGACCTCTAAAACTACTAGCAGAAAGCAGTCTGTCAAAAATATACTACTCATTTGAAAAAAAATATGCTATTTGCTTGATACAGCAGGCAATATTGAAGTAAGACTGACTAGCATGTTTTTCGTTTATGCCAGTTTTCTTGTGGAATAAAGGTGAAGCCATCTGTTTGACGTTTCTGTCTGAAGTCTAGCATTTGAGAGCTAGTATCGTCTGCAGTGTGTTTGCCCACTCTGTTTCTGAGTCATTAGCAGGTAACATAAACTAGCTTGAGCGAAGTGCTGTCCTAACCTGGCTGGAATGGTTTAGGTTCCCAGGCTAGCAAGTGTTCATATTTTTCACTAAGGGCACATATATGGAGCTTAGCATTTTCTTCATTATGATGCATTCCAATAGTGCTAAAAAGCATGATTTTTTCCACTTCAGAGTCAGATTTGTTTTTTTTCTTTAAGTTAGTAGGAGTAGTATAATGTCCAGTGATGTGCAAAATAAATGATATTTTGGTAGCAGCACTGGCTTCAGGAATGTCTAGGTCAGGTATTCCGTTCGTTCTGGTTAGTTGAGTGTTGGTATAGATAGCTTTAAAGTAGCTGGAATTCTCTAAATAATCCTTTAACTTGAGAAATGACAGTACAGTTTTGAGAGTAGAGGGTAACTGGCTGAGAAATAAACACCTGGAATACAAACTCAGGTTCACCTAAACTTTGCTATCATACAGAAGTATAATGAAGCAGTGGCTGGAATGCTGATTAGAAATGGATGCGTTAATTATAGAAGCACACTTAAACTGGAATGCTGATAAGTGAGAGGCGTTGCTTTTTAATTTCTTTTTTTTTTATTTGAATCCTACTTAGTGCTTAATATGGTTGTCAGTAGGCATAACATGCTTGTATGACATGATGCTTTTTGTGCTTCCTGAAAGCTAGACTTGTCAGTTGTTCAGTGCAAAGTTTATACTGCTTTTCTCTGTAGTTATCAATAATCTATTTCTAATGTTTACTTGCAGTCACCTTAAGGTGTGTGGATTTGCCAAGTTAGGTTGGCTTTTTTTAGAAATACAATTTTCTTGCAAGCCGTTGATTTCTTACTAGATGTTAAAATGTGTCATTCTGTTTCTCTGAAACCATATTTCATTTTGTTTTCTCACAGATATACAGATGTTATTGATGTTGTACAGGCTCTGCAAACTCATCCTGACCCAGACGTGAAGTCTTCTTTCGTCATTGGAGCAGTTAATACTTGTGTTGAGCCACTGAGTTGCTATATGGAACATAGGTATACTTTAAAATATTTTTACTAGTTTGAAAATAGATATTTAAGTTTATGAGATCACTTTTGTAATAATTAGAGATATATGATCGTTAGTTGCCAATGAACTGTCTTAAATCTCATGAACTTAAAACTGCTAGTTAATCCATCTTGAATGAACTTTGAAGTGCTGTTTAGTTTACAAGGAAGACACTTGGTTTCCACAAGATATATAATTATATATGTTAATAAAAGTTTAACTTCTGGAAAAATAAACAAGGATTGTCATTAACATACTGCTTAAATACATATACTCTGGCTAAGGCCTCTAAAATCTGAACAGTCAACTGTCCTTTCTTAGGCTTTTTTAAATCATTCTTTTTTATAATTTTTGTGTGAGTATGACTGAAAATTGAGACATGCATCTCAGTGTGGGTTATTGATTGTGTCACTACTCTTGGATATTAAATGAAGACTTTACAGATTTAAAATATGGAACTATGGGAAGCAGTTCGAAATTTAGTGGAAGAGAATGACAAAGCACGGAAGCAAAAACATTGCAAGTATTAAAATCTGATATCCTGGGATACTGCAGAGGCAGGGTGGGGAGGAAACAGTAGCAAAGCCAAGTCACTGACATTTTTAAATAGTGTGGTTTGGTTGGTGTTCCATAGTATATGTGTGTGCTCCACACTTCAGCAAACGTGGAACTAATTTCATAGACTTATCTGTCAAACTGTAATACTTAAATTTTGCAATTATACCTTGCAGCTGATTTGATAAATGTAAGTTAAAGCAGTTAGAATTTTCAGAGTTTTTAGCATTGTTTTTATTTTATTTGTTATAAAGCTCTGCATCACAGCTTAGAGGTGAACTTCCCAGTCATTTTTTGAAAGTGCATTCCTTAAACTTCCTAGCTGTTTTTAAAACACTAACCCATACGCTTCTTGTGTTTTGCCCTAGTCAATAAATAGATGTTACCTTGCTGCTTCTTTTTGTCTCCATGACAAAGATTGTAAATAAATAATAAAGACTACATAAAATATTGGTGAATTGGTGCTGGAGTGCTGCTTAAACTTGTTCTTTCCATAATTATAGGAAAGACAAGTTCCATTTCTAGGGTTTTTTTAAAACTTACTGATGTGTTACTGATCATAGAAATAGGTAGTATTTATAGCAGCAGTAGCCTGCAGTCCTTTGACTAACATTGTTTGTCTCTTGAAGTGCAGTAGCAATTGAAGGAAGAGGCTTAGCCTGTGCTGTAGACTATTTGTGTCTCACTTTTGAAGTTTTTTCTGATAAGAACTTACCGAATAGCAACATACTGCCAATGACAGATATTTCAGTTGGGAAGCTTAGGTGATTTCACTGTGAGAATTGAGAAGAGTGATTTTAATGTCTGACTTGAAACTTTTGCAGTCAAGAAAATCAAAACCCTTTACTGTCTGAGAGTTCATTACTGTAGAGGTCTAGCTCTTTCATGAGCCTCAGATGAAGCTCTTCCCGTTTTGAATATCAAGCCGGGACAGGGGAGAGGTAGTTGAAGGGGGGTGGATAAAATACAATTTCTGGCGCTTTTGTGTGTATGCTAAAGCTCATAAAAGTAATTATTGCTTGTCTGACAGAGTACCAGAAATTGGTATGATATGTACAGAAAGCATTATGTACATAAAATCTTTCCATTAAGAGTTCCCAACATGTTGGAAGGCACGATTCTTTAGGGCAAACTTAAAATTCCTATTTTTTAAATGGGAATTAAAGTAATGTTGAAGCCTTTCTGACTTCCTAGAACAGTGAATAGATTGTGTGGTGGGAATTAACTCTAAATTCCATTAAAGAATTAAAACCATCTACAAAACTAACTTTTGGGGAAGAACTCCTGAAAGACATAACCAGTGGGGATGTTCCAGTTGTATGGATTGAGGAAATAAAACATGTAAATGGTTTGAGTAGTAAGACTCTAGCTGTCAGTGTCCGAAAGAATGTAAATGCTTTACTTAATAATAATATCCATTCTTGATACACAAACTTTTGGTTTTTTTAGGCTTCTTTTTCCCAAGTTCTTGGACCAGTGTTCACAAGGTACGTGTCACTTTTCTTGACTTTGAGCTATGCAGAACAAGTAGTTGAGCCATAAGGCCAAATAAATCCACTGTAAATGCATGTAGTCAAAGGATCATGATAAACTTTTGGAGGTAAGAACCATCTCTGGTGCATAACAATCTCTGCCTACACTATTAAACATCATAGACACCTGGAGAAGATGTACGCATCTGGAGCATGATGCATTCTGGTTGTCCTCATCTGGAGGATGGGTTTCCTAAGACCATGAGTTAAACTGCTTACATGAACTTTTGTAACTCATGCAGGTTGTTAATTTAGGAGCGAAATGGATTGGACTTGAGTTCCATTCTCTTTTGATAAGGCACAAGGAAATAGAGGCTCTCCTTTAATTTCTGCTATTTTAGAAAGGGAAAAATGAGCTGGTTACCTTATTCCTCATATTCTCTTCTTAATGCAGCGTGGAGGATCCATGCAGGGTTCATTTAACATTGTAGCAGACAAAAAAAGCTCACTTGCAGAAGAACTGTTTCTTACCTGTATACTTAATTTTATATCCTGACCCTGAAATGACTTATTAACTACATTGTCCTCCTTGTCAGGCTTGGAACTTTGAGCAGGGGTTGGCGTTAAGTGGGATATCATTGTTCCTGACCTATCATCAAATAAGTTCTTTAAGTTTCAAGAGCAGAAGCAAATTCGACTATAGTACCTTTACAGTTGTTTTTAACAGTTGTATAGCAGATTCATAACATTAAGACCAGTATGTAGCATCAATGAGCCAAAACAGTGTCATGGGCGTTGTACAAACCTGAAACCAGAAATTTTCAATGCAGATATAAGACAAGTATGGGTACAGACAGGTAGGAGTTAACTAGGCTTCTGAGTGGTTACATTGTCCACATAACTATCTTGCAAATTTTGGGGGTGAGTAGGGTTAGCCTTTTGCTGCTGCTTTCCAGTTCCCTTCTGTTGTGTGACTTTCTGAAAGGTTGCCTATGTGTATTATCAACATGACATCATTTGACAACATGACATGACACTTTCTGTTTAGAAAGCCACAAGACTAACAAGAAACAGAGGAAGATCAGGGAGAACTGATAAAGTCTTGAGCAGAGTGACCAACATTAGGAGTTTTTTTTTGTCTCTTCTTTGCTTATTTAAACTTTTTTAAAACAATCCTGCCACTATCTGTGCGCTGCAATTTCTTTTTTGTCTCACTCCTTCCAAATATGTGTCTTTATTTCTTGCACAGCAGCTGTAAGATGACATCTTACTAGTCTAAGGGCACATTGGCATCTCTTATGTTGTATTTGAAGTTGTTTTACAGATTAAGACATCACCGTTGTTAAATATGTCCATTGTACATTTGGGAACAAAGAGGATTCATTATTTTTGTAAAGTATACATATTTTTAATCTGTCCCTTCTGTGTCTTTGCTGCATCTATTGAACATGCAGTTCCCCAGGCTGCAAAGATTTTTTTTTCCTTTAGATGAATGTATAAAGAACTAAGCAAAACTCGGTGGTCTTCAAAGTGCAGTAGAAACAGAGATGCCAGTGACAATTTAAATAGAAAAGCTCAAAATTATTTGTTACTAAAGCTATGTAAGGGTCTTCCAGTTTTTAGCTATTTTTCTTCTGGATTACACTACCTGTTGGTCAGTTCAGTATCATGGACTGTTGCCTGCTAACCCAGGGCCGGTTTTTGTGGGATACTGGCACCTACAAGATTTGTGCCAAGAAGAGCCAAAGCCTGCAGGTTCCCTGGGCTCTGAGCAGTCTTCTGTTACTTCCAAAGTTGCGTGGGAGTTTACAAGCAAAGATGGCAGCTACTGCCCAAAAGCTGTTCCCCTTAGACAAGTGCAAATGAAGTGGGGTGTGATGGAGGAAGAGTATGGGTGAGGAGTGTGAGACAAGATGCATAGGTTTCTGATTTGCTAGATATTTCGTTCTTTGAATCTCTTTCTTCCTAACTTGAAGCTTTGCTACCTTAATCCTTGACACTTACCTATTCTGTCCGAGGCATAGTGCTTCTAACTGCAATATGTACTTCATAGCATTTATGTTATACAGCCTTTTTATTGTTCTGTGCCAGCTTCACAGAAAGTATAACTATGTTTTTAATTAAACTTGACTTTTAAATCAATATCAAGTTTGGGGACATTAAGAAAAAAAACCCACTGTGTGTAGCACACCCACAATGTGGTGGTTGTTGATTAGCTTATTCATACTTTTCATCTTAATTGCATGATCTACATAATAATTACAAGCATGCGTGTGACTTAAATTTCTAAGTATGCTTGCCGTTCTCCCCCCGCTCCCTGTCTCTCTCAAGACCAAGTGCGTATTGGAGAAAACTTAAATGTTTCTGAAATTGGAGTGGAAACTTCTTGTGGGGGATTAAAAAAAGAGAAATACTAATGATGGAAATTTGCTTGGGCTGTTATTAAAATTCTAGCTTGAAAGGGTCAGTGATGCAAATAACAGTGATTGGGAGCATATGGTATAATATAAGTAGCCCAGAAACGTTTGGTATAAAAATGACTGTGTAAAGAAGCCTCTGCAAGGATTAATGTACTTTAAAGACTTCCATAAAAATCAGGAATAACTGTAGGAAGCAGATCATGGTGTAAGCTTCATTACATATTCTGCTTTAAATAGTGATGAGTTTGGGTTAGGGGAAATTCATTCTGGTTCAATTGTTCATGGGTATTCGAGAGTTTTCTGTTCTGTCTTACAGTGTACCTGTAGTTACAGGGAAGTGTCTGAAATAAGCTGCACATCTTGAGCAAAGAAATAGCATTCCCTACACATTCTGGACAATACTGACTGCCTAGGAAGTCAATCTCTTTGAGGAGCTGGGCTGAAATTCACTCTGATGTAATGCCTTCTTGATAGAATTCAAAAGCAGAAGTTCTGTAACACTGAAATCAGTCGGATAAGTGCAATATGTCATCTCGCATTTTTTCCTTAATGAGATCCCTTCCAGTGCCCAGGGCTTGAGGGCTGTGATCGTTGGTGTGTTGTTTCTGATTGTCTTCAGAGGCATCTGCAGTAGCAGCAGTTGGTTCTCATTTAACATGAACTTTGTCTTATACCTGGCAAGACAGCAGATATAAAATGAAGACTGTGTTGTCATCTTCAAATCTTGGACAGTTTTTGCTTAAGAAGAGTAACCGCCCCGTCAGTGAAGTTAGTTGCTCTAAGTGGAATATGAAGGGATACTGCTAAGTCTGAAAAAGGAATTGCTTTTCTGGTGACACAGATGAGTCTTTTTGGAATTGGCACTTGGGACAAATAGTTATCCCATTGTTTTTTCTGTTTTCTTTCTTGATGCCTTGAGGATTCAGACTTGCTACCTGAATACCATTTTTAGGTCTTTATTTTTGATCTCGTTTTTTAAAGAAAGAAAGAAACCCTTCTCTCATTTTTGGAAGTGGCAACTGTCAGAGTCCAAAATACTGAGTTTTAGCTGTTTAGCCTATCTTTCTACACATTGAATTTTCCAAAAGGCTTTAAAAGTTAGTATTTTTTATTCAAAACTAATCCTTCTCAAATTGATTCTTGTATGAATTTATTCTTTTAATTAATTGTTGTTTTGGTTAACTGGGTCTAAATTACTTCTGTTACACAGCTTGTCTAATTGAAAGAAAAATGCCTTGACCTGGTATAGCTGTGTTTTGGCAAAGCGGGCCTTCCTCATTAGTTGAGTCATCTTCAGTGACTGGCAGACTCATGTTTTTAATTTATTTCTTTTTTTTGTGTAAGACTGTTTTCACTGAATCATGAGAACCCATAGATGACAACATCCTGCCTCTTTTCCTCTCAAGTTATTCCAGTGACTAAAAAAGTTTGTCTCCTTGAGGAGGTATCATTCCTGCATGTCTATGGGTTGTGACAGAATGGGCTTCTGAGCTGCCTGCCCTCTAGATGCAGTTGCAAAATACATATTTAACGATAATTTTGTGTTTGGTTATTCTACAGTGTCATGTGTGGTTAGATGGGCTCCTGGGTGTTTGCTGGGCAGGCAAGAGATGAAAGGTTTTTTGCTTGTTCTTTTTTTTTTTTTCCTTAGCAACCGTTGATACAGTGAGATGGAGGGAAAGTAAGAGAAGAATGGTTGTTATATTACTTAATTGGTTTTTTTTAGTTGCTGTTGCATACCTGACTTCTGTAAACTATGCTGATTTCCTTACACAGGACTAGTGAGTAACGTGGTTTTCACAAGTCATGCTACAGAGCAGAAGCATCCACTCCTTATGCAACTGCAGAACCTTATCCGAGCAGCAAATCCTGCTGTTTCATTCATCTTGGCAGAAAATGGAGTTGTAACCAGGTAATGTTAATCACTGTTCAGTATTTCTCACTGTTGGCAGGTGGGACACATACACTTAGAAACTTGTAGTCTTGTTCTACTCTGTTAACTTATACAAAGGAGATGCAGATTTTCCTTAATTGCTTCTCATGCAAAAGGCATCTTTCCCTTACATTTATGGTCATACAGAGATTAGGAAATGTATGTTTTTGTTTGCAGAGTATGATTTATGTTACTGTTATTGCCATACTAAGGGAAAAATACTCTGAATTTTACTGTGAGTAACACATTCTGGCTTATGTAAGTAGCATACAGATAGTGGCTATTTTATTGAACTTATGAAATTAAAAATCTTCATCTTTATCTCTTTATAGGAATGAGGATATTGAATTAATTCTGTCAGAAAGCAGTTTCTCAAATCCTCAGATGATGAGAGCTCGATATTTAATGTATCCTGGCTGGCAAGTATCTAGACTAAGAAGTATTAAAACTATTTTTCTAATTAACTTGAAGATTAAAAAGTCTCACTAACTTAATTTATATTTTTTTTTCAAGACTACTCATTTGCAACATGCAATAGCTTTGTAAATCATTTTTAAAAGAGAGCTGATGAGTATTCATAGCAGATACACGATTGGTGTCCTTTTATGGGGAAAAGGATCCTTTCTGGACACCGTTTAAATCAATGGGAAATATTACTGTTGCTTTTCAGAAGAATGGAAAAAAAACCCTCTGGGAATAAGCTGGGAAGGATTGGGATGGGTGAGGTCAATAATGACTAGAGTAATTTCATTCTGACAGCTATTCAGCCTTACTGGAATGAACTTGCTATGTCAGTCTAGCTATTAGCAGAACAATTATTCATAAAACCCAGCAACCTTATTGACAGTCTTGGCAGAGGCTAAGGGCACAGTAATACATGGTACCAAGCTTTCCATTTAATACTAAGGGACATTTTTCATGGTTCAGGGTGCTTTACACATCTTGTTGCAGTTATCTGTGCTGCACCTATTTGGCAGAAAATGTAAACCTGTCAGTCATTGTAACTCCTGGCTGACTGTTTTCTAGTTACATTATGGTGTTGGAAGTACGATTTATTTACCATACCTTGCCAGTGCTGTATATGTGTGTATCTTTCTATTCATAATTCTTGCTCTAAATTGGACGCAAGTAGAGCTCCTAAAGTAACCTAGCACAAAGCTTGGGGTGTCAGAGCTGCTTGTGGATTGCATGGAGCCAAAGGAAGAGAGAGAAAGCAGGAAAAAGTATTTAAAACTTTTGGATAACTATTAAACTATGTGATGATAGTATGTAAGGAAAAAGCAGCAGGAAAAGCATCAAAAGAAGCCCTGAGCATTTTTAACAATCTAATGCTGTTAATATCACATTTTCATGGATGTCTTGGAGAAGGAAGCTTAGTATTTTTCTTCCTATGAGCAAGGCTTACCTGTGGTGAAATTATAGATGTTCCTTTTAAGAAGCCTGTTAGATGAAAAGCACAAGTGTGTGTGTTTCCTGTAAGTTGAAGCTGTGTGTTTGTTTTTGTCTTAAGGTATGAAGGTAAATATGGAGCTGGGTCTGTCTTCCCTCCAATGGTTCAGATCTGTGTATGGTTTAATCGTCCTCTAGAAAAGACACGTTTTGTGACCAAATGTAAAGGTACAAATGAACTTTGACTGACTTGATTTAAATCCAAGTTGGAAATACTGAGAAATAGAGGGGAAGGAAGGCACTGATGTAACAGTTATTTAATTGCTGATGAAGTAAACTTTTAATTGAAAATTCAGCTTTCCTTCCTTAAAGGACAGTAAATTGTCGCCTTTAATGTAAGTTCTGGAAAATTGATCCATGATTTTGTTCAGATGAAAATCTAATTTAACTTTTGGCTTCTAGAGACTGAGACACTTATCTACATATATTTGCTTTTTATTTTGTGTTTTATTTAGTAGTGTCAAAATACAATTTAAAGTGGCCGTCAGCTTCTACTTTTTATGCCAAATAATTCTTTGTAGTTAGAAGAAAATAGGCTCAGCTCTGTGTTAGGCTACTAGAGTAGATATATAATCATGCCTTTCCTTCTTTCCTTAGCAAAACAGTGTTAAGGAGCACCATTTTACTTTCCATATACACTGTAAGCGTTCATTATGCCAAACACGTGTTATTTCCCACCTACCCCATAACAAAGAAATGAGAACGGTTAGAAATGTTATGTAGTGGGGCTCTGGGGGACACTGCAGCTTTGTGAGAGTGGCAGAGCACTGGAACAAGCTGCCCAGAGAGGTGGTGGAGTCTCCTTCTTTGGAAACATTCAAAACCCGCCCGGACAAGTTCCTGTGCAACCTGCTATAGGTAGACCCACTCTGGTGGGGGGGTTGGACTAGATGATCTCCAGAGGTCCCTTCCAACCCCATATGATTCTATGATTCCCCTGAAGCACTAGGATGTGGGTTAGAGACCTGTAGCATAGGTCTGACCAGAAGCGACACCAAGGATAAGAAGAAGAAATTAAGTAATACGTTTGTTTTCTATTTCAAACAGCAATTAAGTCATTGCTCAAGCCAAGTCCTTTTTCTGGAAACATTTATCACATCATGGGCAAAGTTAAGTTTTCAGGTAAGGGCAAATTACTACTTACGTGTTGTCTTGTGACTGTATTGCATGTATATGTATTTGAAATTTTTTTAATGTACTCTATTCTGCCTACACCAGTGTGTCAATGTTAAATTAGATTAAGAATTATCAATATGTTTTCTTCTTCTATCATCTTGTTAGATTCTGATAAAGTGATTGAAGTCTGTCACAACACATCATCTAATTCACTAAGCCTCGTGCCTGTTCAGGAGGGGCCAACTCCTCCTGATTCAAGAAGCGATAACAGAGATTGCAGCAGTCAACAGGAGTGCTTCCTTGTGTTCATTGGCTGCTCTCTTAAGGAAGAAGATATAAAAGACTGGCTCAGAGAAACTGCAAAACAGGTTTGTGGGCATGTTTACTTCTGCTCAGTGTGATCTGTTTGGCATTTCTTAGTAGTGAGAGGAGGAATCCGAGCGTCTCGATGAAATATTTCTCTTTTAAAATCTCTTTTCTCTTCTAGCCAGGTATTAGTATTCCAGGGTGTAACTGTATTTCAGACAGAGGACTAACAGTTCGCAAATGTGTATTGTAATTTGTGTATTACTTTAATATCTGCTACAGTGTATTTGTGGATTGATCTGCTTTTGAACGCTTGAGCAAATGGAATACATCCAGAATAAACACAGTATGATTTAGCCGAGATGCGATTGCCAAAAGCTAAAGTGTAATATGAAATAAATCTTCTTGAAGTACCTGAACACTGCAAAGCTGAAAACTGTTTTGATTCACTAAATTAAGCCTCCTTGGAAGTAGTCCACTGAAATGGAGGGTGTAGGATTTTTTTCATTT
The DNA here is from genome assembly GCA_002844005.1 of Limosa lapponica baueri. NCBI lineage: Eukaryota > Metazoa > Chordata > Aves > Charadriiformes > Scolopacidae > Limosa > Limosa lapponica. The sequence continues at coordinate 1,938,033 of KZ505652.1, read as the reverse complement.
TGTCTCACTTAATTTGTCAACTGTGCAGCTACGTAAGGCTTCATGTATTTCTGTATGGCTAATGTACCAATGCGATAGAAGTTGGAGTAGGGGACAGGAAATATGCACATCACAAGAAGCCTATAAGGCACATTTTGCAGTTGTGGTTTCTTGCTAACTTCACGCAGTGACTGGCATGACCTGACCAGGATAAGATGGTTTGCTGCTACACAACAAAGTAATACCAGCAGGTATTACTTTTGCCAGGCTGCACATTAAGGTCTTAGAAAATGAATCTTGAGATTTGATTCAGAACAGAAACTGTTCAACCATACAAATTGCATATTTTAGCACTCTAGTTGGAACCTGGGCCTGTAGTTCCAATTGTGCCCTTTCATGATGCCCATTTTGGAACATCTGTTAGTTAAAAATACTCATGGTTATTTCTTTAAGGCTCAGGATTTGCATGGTATCTCTAAAAAGTTGTGTAGGAAGGGAAAAAAGTTTCCTGCAGACCATTGTTGGAGCTGTTCCTAAGGATCTTCAGATTCTCACCTCTGTTCTCCTAGCAGGTTGTGTTACTTCAGAGAAGTATACATTTTCTGTGATGATAGCACATGGTAATATATGAAGACAAATGCTTTTGATGTGTAAGAAAGCACTCTATGGAATACTATTTTAATTTTATGAAAGCTTGGAACTTGCTATCTCAAGTGTGAAGTGCTTCCTCTGAGCAGTTCAAGACTACAAACAGTCTTTGCACAGTCTCACTAGTCATGGCTAATTTAGGGTTTCAGATAGTTCTGAGTTGCTGCATGAAAAAAAAAAAAAATAAATAGATTGGTTTTCTTTTCCTGTGCCAGTTTTCTTTGTTTTTTTGCAGTAGAGCTGTATTTAAATTGTATTATTTAAAATACTTTTAGAATTTGTCATTTCTAACAGTGCCTTATGTAAGATCATTTAATTTTTACTTTTGTTTTCAGAACGTAGTTGTGAATGCCTTGATATAATTGAATAATTGTGAACGCCTTGATATAATTGAATAATTCTGTCAAGAAATTAATTTTTATAATGCATCTAAAAGGAGTATTTCTGGGCTGGGCTTGAGCATGATCGCATGCAATGATAGATTTCACTACCATTATCCACATTTTCAAGAAAACTTACTTTTCTTTTTAGTGGTTTGGGTTGTTTGTTTGTTTTTCTTAACATGACTAAACTGTAGTATCCCATTATCACTCAGTAGGTATCTAACTGGGGTCTAATTCTTTATACAGAAACCTCAGAGGAAAGCCCTGAAAACCAGAGGAATGCTGACCCTTCAGGAAATAAAAAACATTCATGTAAGTAGAAGCAATTAATAGCAAGTCCTTCTTTTGGCTGATTTTCTTAAATATCCATTTGTATGATAGAGCACCTCCCAGACTTGCACGCAAGTGTGCTAAGCACTGCATTGTTGTGGCACTTACTGTCATTTTATATATACAAAATATAACTGAGGTTGTCCAGGAGAGATTTGAGAGATGGGTTTTTTTGTCAGAGTTAGGCTGATGGTTGGACTAGATGATCTTGAAGGTCCCTTCCAACCTAGATGATTCTATGATTCTATAAATCTTGGTGTTATCTCAGAGTTTCAAGTTAGCTCTGAAAAGTTAGGGGGAGGTGTAGAGTATTGCATATGCTGGCGGTTACTGTAATCATCCTTCCCCATCTCTTCTCCCTTTTCTGTGTTGTGCGGGTTGTCACATGCAAATTAGAATCCCAAATGCTTAATCCTGCCCTCATCAACTACCTTTAGGTTGTAAGTGCTACCTCTAAAGTTGGGCTCCTAAGAGTTTGGCAGGACTGATTAGTGTCACTGTACGTAACTCCCCTAGTCCATATGGATGTCATTTGTCATACTGTTTTTTCAGAGCGCTTCTTTATAGCCAGGAGCCATACCTTCCTCCCTGGCTCTGAAGTTCAGCAGAAGGAATTTTTCTTTTATCTATTTAAGTCTGTTAGGAGTGTCTCTAAGCAGTTTTGAGTTTTAAATGTTTAATGTATGGTATATTCTTTCTTAATGTAGGTGAAACGCCACTTGGATCCACTTCCAGCTGGTTATTTTTACAACGGGACTCAATTTGTGAATTTTTTTGGTGACAAAATGGATTACCATCCATGTATCCTTTAAAATGTGGGGTTTTTTTGTGAAGATTTTAGGTAGGCAACAGGCTATGTAAATCTGAAATGTAGACTGTCAAAGCAGATGATACGATGAAAAGCCAGTTTGATTTGCAGGTGGTAATATGAAGTGAAAAGTTTTGTTCCTTAAATCTCTGTGTGGCTACTTGCCATTTGAAGCTTACTGTTAAAACTCTTTTTCAGAGATACGATCTAAGAAGCAGAATAGAACCAACAAAACAATCCCAAAATTGTACATGAGCTCGTGCAGAGAATAATTTATATACCACAGCTTCTCAAAGAAATATTTTTCAAATCAAATAGTGCTATAATATTGCTTGATGCCTGGTCATGATTGATAAAACTTCCAAATAAATGTAATTTTGTGTGCACGCACATGCATGTGCATACTCAAGTAGAAACAATCAGGGTAGCTTTTACTACAGTATCCTTTTTTTTCTGCCACATATTTTGCAGTGAAGCTGATGTTAAATGATTGCTCTCATTTTATAACTTGGTATGAGAAAAACCTTATTGCAATTGAATAAAAGAAATAAACCCTATTGCAATGCAGTAATATGAACACAGTGTTCACAATTAGGTGTGGAGATGCATTTTTTTGTAATCACTTCTTAAACTCACTTAAGCAAGTAAAACCTTATTTTAAAACTACTTCAGCTTAGCAAGCAGTATGATTTTCTTATCAAATTGTGGCATATGCACATTTGTAAACTAAGTGTCCTTGTGGTCTTGTTTGGTGTCAATTTACAGTACATGAACTGCAGCTGAAGTAGGGTCCTCTAGGTTTCTTTCCAGAAATTCTTTTTATTCTTTAATTTAAACCTGATCATATTTTTGTCTTTGGCAAGAAATGCCAGAGTAATACTGATGTTCCTGTGTATTCTTCTTCTTCTTTCTTGTTTTCATAACTTCCTATTGCTTTTGGTTTTGTTTTATTACTGAAATTTCAGATTTGGTCTTAGATTCCCAGTTTACTTGTCACTTGAACATCAACAAACTTTTCAGAAATTCAAATGGGTTCTGTGATTCTGTTTTGAAATAAGAACAAACAGTTATTTTCTGTGCCCTATGGGACAACTTTAAAATTCTAAATCAGCAGACTTCTGTCTGCAGGGTAAGTGCCTAGTTAGGGTATACTGGCAGAAAATAGCCCACCAGCAAACTTGGACTTCAATATTCACAGGACCTTTACTCCAGCACCATCTTGGTGTTTGGCAGTAAAAGACACAGGCACTGGTTAACCACTTCTGCATGATTTGAATTTTGGGCAGAGTTTTTTTTAAACTTCCACTTAACCAAAATAGCTGTAAACCTCTGCAAACCTGCTGTAGTTTTGCTGTTCCTATATTCTTCTTCTTGATTGGGAAATGTCTATTGTGCAGCTCCTTTATTCCCCAGTAATACAGAGTAGTTGTGGTTAGGTCTGGCTGTGGGACTCCCGGAAGGTAATATATTGAATTTCTGGTTTTAGTAAGTGTCCCTGAAGTGGCACATCCTTCAGAAAACCCGTACGTTCTTTTCTAATGAATGCTATTTGCACAAATGTTTTTCCTTAGTTTTTCAAAATCAGTAATGGACCAATTCATGAACGATTACTTGGAAGAAGCCAACAGGGAAATAGAGAAGTACAACAGAGAACTAGAAGAACAGGAGTATCATGATCTCTTTGAGCAGAAGACATAAGCCTGTGCGTTCTGTGTATTTCTGAATCGCCTACTGTCAGTAACCAAAAATGCTGTTGTCCTTGCTGGTTAACTAGAAAATTAAGTGAAATGTCAGTTTTCAGCACTCCTTTTAAAACTAAGAGATCATTCCTGTAAGGTTGGCATTTTAATATGGTAACTGCTTAGCTTGTTTGTACTGTCAGGTTCGCTTCCACTTCACCTTAATTCCAGACTGTAAAAAGCATCACCTGGAATCTCTGGCTAGTGGTGGAAACTTATTTAAAAGAAGAAAAGAAGCAAAACTCTATTTCCTAATAGGTCAGAATGTAATCATGGAATTGGTCTGTTGTGCAGATAACCAAACCACTTTAATCTCTGGGTATCCCTTGAAACTTGTTGCACAGGAGCATTGATGAGCAGTGGTATACGTCAGTATGTGGGATTGGGGGATGTTCCTAAAGCGAGAAATGGGGGAACATTTAAAAATCTCGGAAGAGTACCTAATCCCACAGCTGTTGGGGTGTTCCCAAAGCGAGAAATGGGGGAACACCTGAAAAACTCGGAAGAGTACCCAATTCCACAGCTCTCGGGGCATTCCCAAAGCGAGAAATGGGGGAACAATTAAGGAACTCAGAAGAGTACCTAATTCCACAGCTGTTGGGGTGTTCCCAAAGCGAGAAATGGGGGAACATTTAAAAAAACTCGGAAGAGGACCTAATCCCACAGCTGTTGGGGTGTTCCCAAAGCGAGAAATAGGGGAACACTTGAAAAACTCGGAAGAGGACCTAATTCCACAGCTGTTGGGGTGTTCCCAAAGCGAGAAATGGGGGAACAATTAAGGAACTCAGAAGAGTACTTAATTCCACAGCTGTTGGGGTGTTCTCAAAATGAGAAATGAGGGAACACTTAGGCATCTGCATTTTTCTGAGGGGACAGCATGTCTCATAACCTCTGCACAGTTTGAATCTGCAGTGAAAATTCTGACTTTTTCACCCTTTTCTTTAGAAAAGTGGAGATATCCTGCTTTCTTCCCAGTGTTGTTATTGGTGTTCTAGAAAACATGACGTGGATGGAGTTAATCTGCAACTTGCTATTGAGAAGATTATCTCTGAAGGATTCTTATTTCAGCACTAAAAACTAAGCAAAGCAAGAGAAGAGGGAGATTCTTTAGCTAAAGAATTCCTTTTCGTGAAAATGACTTATTTCCAAAGGTAAAAAAGTATCAAAAAATATACTTGAAATATGAAAGAACTTGTTTGTGAAGCTTTCAGAAGAACTTGCACGCCATAACATTTCATTATACGAATACACCAGGTTTTAAGTACTTGCAACAAAACCTTTATAGTTACTACATGATATCATAATAGGAGTTTTGTGAACTTGTCCTCTAACTTAATTTAGTACAATTTTAAGTGAGACTTCATAGATCACTGACTGAAGGATTATAAGGTACCCTAGCATCTACTTAAAGGTAATTATTGAAGCTTATTTGAATAAGCAGATTATTGTAGCATGCTGTGTGTTCAGAATTTAGTCAAGTGAAAACAGTCCAGGAGGATTTTTTTTTTTATTTTCATATTCCTTTGCCTTAGGAACAGCTTGATTTTCTAATACAACTGCAACTTTTCCTTTTGGTCAGATGTATGTAATGCAGTAAGAAATGGAATGAATAATTTCTTACAGTACACTTAAAGTACTTAACATGTCTACACAGTCTCTGCAGGAAAATGAGATTTAACTCCTGCCATCAAACCGAAGGCTAGATACAGTTTTATGCCTTACTTAAGAAATATATATTTTTACCTTTGGAATCTGAAATGGCTGAAATTAAAAAAAGCCTGTCAAAAACTGAAACACCTTTTAGGTAGACTTTCAGTACACGTTGCTACTAGCTGGCTCGGTGCCTGTGCTGTGGTGATTATACAGGGCAGAGGTGGAATTCCAGGTGCTGCAGATTAGGATATAGATGTTGATAAGGTTTCGTTACTAGCTTTCCTACTAGATTTTAAAAAGCTGTCTGAATTTAAGACATATAATTTTTTTTTTTTGCACACCACGAGACTTTATAAACTACTTGTATCCTGTTAAAGTACAATAAAAGCCAGCGATTAGTTGTGTTTCTAGGCTTTCTGGGGTAACCTGTATTACAGGTATAGAGCATCATGATAAGGCTCGTGAGTTTATCTATGCATGGCTATACTTTAGTCTTAATATACTGTAGTGCCTGGTAGAGTAAACGTAGCTAGCAGTGGATTTGGGGGGCTAGCGGGTGTTTACAAACTAAGTACAGTTGGTTGCATGAAACTATTTATCAGACCAGGATTATTAGAGTACAAAATTCTGGTCATAACACTGCAATATGAAGGGGCATTAGAAAATTCTTAAAAAAAATATAGTTCTTTGCCGATAAACTTAGTGTAAACCCAGTGCGCTCCTTTTCAGTACAAGTTATCTAATCTGCAAAGCCATATTTCTAGAATAGTGGTATGACTACGTAATGTCAGAAGAAATACCGGTGGCTGGGACAGCAGGCACCTCGTTGATGCTTCGTCTCAACCTGTGAGTCAATGACAGAGTAGGTTTAAGTGCAATTGAATGATAGATGAAGATACTGTAGCTTATTTTGCTCTGCTGAACTCTTTTTAAGAATTCCAATTTGTGCAGCTCTCAAAAATAACTGTTGATGGGGCCAATTCATCTGGGCTTGGCGTAGCGAGTTGTAATTACAAGTGAGATGCCCTGTGAACAAAAAGGAAATAAGTATTCAAAATTGGCATGCTACTGTGCAAATTGAGTTGTTCCTTAAAAACTGAAGCAGAAGAGCTCAGAACAAAGGCCTAGTATACTTATATACTGTACTGCATGCTATATGGTAATAGCTGTGTATTATAAAGACCTTTCACCATGCTGGTACTATTTCAATTAATATATTTTGGTATTGAAATCATTTGATTACCTCAATTTTTTTTTTTATTTTTTAACTGTGACTTTGAAACAGAAAAAAATACCGAAATAGTGAAACTGTGACAATGGTATCCTTTAAACGTAGTAGTGCCTTGCAGATGACACCATTCATTCACGAAGCATGGAATAAATGGATGTCATGGGTTGTATTGCTTGCACCCTCTTTTCTTTTAAAGGAAAAACAGTTTTGGTGAAAGGACTTAAAATTAACCTAGTGAAGAATATTAGCACAAATGGTTAAAATGTTTAAAATAAAACTCTTTGAGGACTAAAATGTGTAAATGCCTGATGCTGCTGACAGGTTAATAGCAGTTGCTGATTATTTTGGAGTTACTTCTAACAATCAGCAGCACTTTTTTTAGGAGAGGAGCATAACTTTTGTACTCTGGTCAGAGATGTTTATACTGTATCAGACTCCATCTGTAGGGTAATCTGGTTTCCTCACTCTTTTGGGGTCAAGGTGAGGATTGAGATACTTCTAAGGATCTAGTTTTGGAATTTTTTTTAGCTACTGTAAAACTAAAAAAAAAAAGCACCATTTCTAAACCACAAATGTTTGGATACAGAAAAAGTGCCATTACACTGTTCCTTTATCTTTTACTGTATTTTGAAAATTGGTAACAGTAACTTTGTGTCCAGGCATTTCTGATGATGTGAAGAAGTGCTGAGAAGTCCTCAAGGGGTTTACATGCTTTGCTGACCTTCATGTTAGCAGCTTGTGGTGGTGTTTTTTTTTTTTTTCTCACCAAGAATGAGTGTGATCAGAAGTTACTGAAGTTATAGGGAGAAAAATGTGATAAACTTAGGAGAGGAACGTTTGCAACTTGAACTGCGCTGCAATCTCTGAGTATTTTATATTAAGCTGTGCAATTTGGTATTAGTCCAGTTTTACACTTTGCAATTAACAAAAGTGATTGCAGGGAGGATTTAAGTTGCACATAAAAGTTCCCTAATAAGTTTTTTATTGTTATTATTTTTTAATTGAAACTTTTCTGAATTTGCACAGATTTAAGCTCTGGAATACTTTGGTATTCTTAAAAGGGAAAAATTGTAACTAGTATAGTGAATTGTAAACTGTGAGTTGTTAGAACCACGTTGTTGATCTAATTTTAGATTGTTTAAAAATGTACCTCAGAAAGCTAGTGAGAAATTGCTTCATTTTTACACAACAGTCAGATCCTAATGTAACACTTCTCACTTTACAATGTGCCAAAATTCACTTTTATACTAGTTCTCAATGCTTTAATATTTGCAACTTTAAGTTAAAAACTTGTATTTACAAACACTACTGTAACTTCAGTTAAACTGAACTGTGTGATTGAAGCTTTTTGCCTGTTGTATTTATTACACAACTTGATTCAGTAAATATAAAATTACCTTTCCATTTATTTTTGTATTGTTTTACATGTTTATACCTGCAGTTTGTGTGACTTTTACACCTGTAACTCAGATGTGATGGAAAGAACCAATAAACAGTATCCATCTCCTGTCTGTCTCTGACTTCTTTAATAAACTCACTATTTCCTAAACTTAAATTTTTAAGTTTTGGGCAGTTTTCTTTTAAAATCTGTTAGTTTTCTAAACTGGCAGAAAGGTGACTAGTTTATATTCAAACTAAAATGTAAAGATTTAAGTTGGGTTTTTTTAAGCTGCTGTTTTATGTTTAGACCTTCTTCCTTGGGCTTCTGATTGGGTAAAACTTAGAACTAGTTGTAGGATGAAGGATATTAATCAGGTTCCTGCCTGCTCTCTCTGTCCTTCAGCAACTGTACGTAAGCCTAAGTTGATAGTTACATATACACAAATGCAGGAGCTAAATCCTGCTCCTTGTATTCCTATAAACGAGGATGCAGTTTCAAGATCAGCTCCCACTGACCAAAAAGCAGGCTGCCATTGAGAGGGCAACCCCACCTCACCCTCCTTTCTCTGCCTGGGGCGCTGGGTGGGAGGCTGTGCATGAGTCAGATCAGTTTGCTGATTAAACTGGATCTGCAAATGATTTCTCTCAGTTTGACAATGCTTGTGCATTTTTATTTTTTTTTTATAGGAAGGTTTTGTGCTCGATTTATTTTTTTTTTTTTTTTTTTTTTTACGAACTGTTTATGTAAAGCCAGTGTGTTAAATTCAGCCTGGTTGGCATGCTCCAGGTATCCACACAAGAAATAGCAGCTTCTGGTGCATGGACTTCTGACAAATCCAGGAGTTTCCCTTGCTTTGCAGCTAGTTTTGGAAAGCGTCCTCCACCTGTAAATGCTCTTGGGTTGCGTCTGCTGCTTGTGAACTGCCGAGTACGTGCCTTTTCCTTTGATGTTGTGTTACTCGCTGTCACCGCAGCACTGAACAACCTCTGTAGCGTTAGGTAGGGATTGTCTGAGAGAAGCAGCCAGTCATTGTTTCGGTGTTAGACTACAGGCCCCACAAAATAGTTCCTGTGTCAGCTTTGCCAAGAGCATCCGGATCCTGTTCCTGCTGTCGTGTAGGCTCTTGGTCTCAACACAAGGCTCTGGGCTAGATCTTAGTGCTGGGCAAGTGACCAGGAGGGTTCCACCATCCCTCAGGTGCTTGAGCAGGGAAATCTAGAGTTTGGGCCCATGGCTTTACTCATGTCTTTCCATGCAGTTTTTCTTAAGATGCTCTTCAAATGCTGCTAAATTGGTGAAGGTCAATGCAAGAAAAGCAACTTACTTATTACTTTTTTTTTAAGTCTGCTGAATTATCTTTCAAGTGAGAATTCTGCTCTTTTCTCTGGTGTGTAGCTCCACTTGCTGCCTTTGCCCTCGTTTCTACATCTTCTGTTCACTTTGACTTTTCACGATTTAACCTGAGATCAGTTTGTGGTTGATTATTAAAATGTAAAAGTCGTTATCTTACTAGGATTTTAAGATATGTTCTTTGCAAAGAAATGCTTTTACGGGAAGGCTACAGAAATTAGCCTGTCACCTCAGTACACGTAGTTCTTTGAAGCTGTGGCTGGGAGGAGAACATCTCTAGAGCGCTGTTCATATCAGCCCTTTTAGCTTCAGCGTAATGAGAAGAACACTATTGTAAGTGTGATTTGGGAATTTATAAATTATTATGGGATTTTTTTCAAGAAGAGAGACAAGTTCCTTATGAGACTTGCTGGAACATCTGGTGGTGGAAACCACTGGCTTAATTATGGTCCCTTCCATGAACATGACATGGTATTAAGCAATCATTTTAGGCTGAATTCAGGATGCTCTCCTCCAGAAAAAACATGAATTCCAGCTTTCTTGTGTGTCCATGTGATATGAGGCACGCATTTGGTTGCAGCCTCGAGGTGCAGTCAGCTGTGCTGGGTGCTTAACGAAGTTGAAAGCTCGAATCTGTCACGTTGGTGCCTTTATCCAAGTACACGTTGCAGATGTCAGCCCTGGGCTGAACAAAGGCGTATGGCAGCAGAAGTGTCTGGAGAAGGTTTAAAAGGAGAAAATATCACCTAGAAATGCAGGGCAAGTTGATTATTTTTATTTTTTGCTTTGCAGATAGCAGTTTCCATCTCCGCAGTTGTATTAGTTGTGTACGCTTGTCATGGACCATAAAATTTGTTGTGAGAAGCTTTTAGAGCAAGCACTGCTTTAAAGAGGGAGCTTCTTTGCGTGCTCTACCTGCTACCAATTCCCCCACTTCTCTGCTTCCTATGACTCCTGATGTGCCTTTCTACCTACAGCTTTTGACCCCCATGTGGTAATCCTGGGATGCTCCATTCTATTGGATTATTTTTCCATGGCAAAAGTAAGGGAAAATAATTTTTCTTCATCCCAAGGATACTTAGCTTAAAACTTTCTAAAATGGGTGGTCATAACTGATAAGCTTTGAATCGCCTGATGGACCAGCAGTGCTTACTCCACGGAGACAAGTTTGATTCTTTTCCTGGTGGCCTCAGTTTTGTGAACATTTACTGACATAGCTCCTGCAGCCCAGAGGGGTTTCAGGTGACTCTGAAAGTATGAAGCTCCATGAAGAAATTGTGCAAGAAAACAGCGTTTGGGGGAAATTCCTGATAATTCAGCTTGGGAATCATCTATTCTGTTGTTGTGTTACAGGATCAGAGGAAATACCCTTACATTTGTGCATGAGCAAAAATAAAGAGCGGTAAAAGCTTTGAGCAGGAGAGTACAGGAGCTGTGATGGTTTTACCTGCTCCAGGTTTTAACCCCCTTGGCCACCCTGTGGGTACACTGGTGGTGCTGGCTCAGTGCTGTGTCTCACCCGCTGCAGCCTCCACTCTCTGCCCAGCCCCATTGCCCTCCTGTTGGGCCCTAATCTGCAGCTCTCTTCTTTAGGCTGAGGCTGTTGAAATGTCAATTTATTTTTAGCAGCCGAAACTTCAGAGGGAGAGTGTGCCACACGTTTAAAATATTGTGAACACTCTTAGAAACTTGTCGTTCTTACAGTCTCCTTTTTTGGAACAAAATGGAAAGGTCAAAGAAGGTCTCCTCTCTGACACAGCTCCTGTAAGGGACTGTGCAGGTGCATCCTTTTCCATTTGTTTTAAGTGGCTTATTCTTCTCCCCTCCCTCATACTCTACTTACTGTGCAGCAGAATCAAACTTTCTAGCTAATGTATATTTACTCTTCTCACGCTGCCATTTAGCTTCAAAGGTATGGCTCCCATTCCTCCCCAAATCCTTCTTCCAGTCCCCTTAAACTTGAGGGTTTCTTTCTTCCCCTCCCCATCAAAGAAGGATCTCCAGGCATAGCTCTGCATCTCCCTGCTTCAGCCTCTGTCCTTTCATTTGTCCCTTGCAGATGGCTCATCTCATCTGGTGGGATCTGCAGGCAGAGTGAAGATGGAGCTTGGGTTGCCTAACCCATAGTGTGGATGCCAGAAGCCGAGCCCCAGGCTCCTGGGCTTCAGCTGCTTCCAAATTTTGACAGTTGAAGGATGTTTATTTACATAATGTGTCTTATACCCACATTTCAGTGCTGACCTGGGGAACGTAACAGGTAAAATCTCTGTTTAGGCAGGTCAGACAAGATCAAGCTGACACTCTCAAGATCTTCTCTGCCTTAAAAAAAACCTTAAAATTTTGTTCTGTTTTGTTTTGTTTTTTTCCTGGTCCATAGTAACTTCTTACCGCCCACAGACATGGATGAAGTGATGCACAGGTGGGTGTCCTAGGAGCTGCAAAATCTCATTTAGGAAGAACCTCATGAGGTTAGCTGGTTTGTCCCTCTTATCACTCAGACTGCTCCCTATGAACTTGAGTTTCTCCTTCAATAACTCCTTTTCCAGGCAAAGGAAATGTGGAAGATCTCATCTGCCTGGACTTGGGCAATATATCTGTTTACAAGATGGAAAGCTTTTAATCTGGGGACAAAGGGCGTTGGTGGAAGAGTCACGAGGTCAGTCAGGAATTAGCTGAAGGTCTGATGAGGGTGATCAATGTTGCAAAGAGAATTGGGCTGAAGGAAGGTTATGTGGTAGAGCTCATGAGGAACACGTGCAGTGAATAATTTTATGAAAATTATCTTAATCACAAGAAGTTTTTTACGGTAAATTTACTGAGAAAGTAAAGTGGAGAGGACTTTTATAGACAGAAGAGGGTCAAGAAAAGGTGGAAAATGAAGTGGAGGACCGAGAGGTATCACTAAAAATCAAATAATGAAGATGCTGATGAGAGGGATTTGAGCTTATATCACTCGAAGAACCAAGGAAGAAAACCTGAATGTGAGGCTAGTGCAAAACCATCTCTGAAAAATACAAATAGGTTCTGGGAGGTGAATGGTGCCAGAATTTCCAGTGTGGTTAGGGATAACCTAGACACTTGTAGATCACTGGGATAGCCTGTGCTTTTCAGGTCATTTGTGATCAAAAAAGAAATACTCCAAAAATGTGTAAGCAAGAGTGACCAGGGTGGATGGAGATCCTGTCTCATCTGGAGACACTGAAAGTACGCCTTGTTTTGCCTGACAACAGAGGGGCCATGCAGTGGTCAAGGGAGAACGCAGATTAGATGCTGGGAGGAAGGTCTCGAATGGCAGGAACATTGTGCTCCCTTACTACTAGGAGTAGGTGAAAAGCAAAACCCTCACCTAATGTAAAGCTTGAAATGTTTTGAAAGGGAATAGATAATGGGGATGTCTACTTGGTGAGTTTAATTTCCTAAGAGAGATGAGTTAGGTTTTCTCAGATAAATATGAACATATCTCTTGAGTCAGGGTTCTTTTAGCCCTGTCCTTTGCTCTCAATTATTTCTTCCATTTTGACAAGTCTGGTAGTATCTACAGATGTTTCCAGTTCTGCTTAGCTCTTCATGAGCTCCTCTGTCTTCCAATGTGAATTGATCTGGAATTTCTTTGCCTACGTGTTTGCAGACAAATGGTGCCTTGTTAGGTTCATAAATTGCTAGCCTAATTAAAGAAATGAATTCACAACAGGAATAGCATGAAAATGGAGCACTTGTTAATTGAATAGCCCTGGGTTCGACTCCCATTGTACACTTCCAACAAGGTGCTTGTGTGATCCCTCCTATTGAATTTGCTTAAAATAAACCTTCAGGGTAGTTTGATGTCTTGGTCGGAAAGAAAACACCCAATGGGCAAGGCCTGGAGGATTTCAATAGCTTTATTGCTCCAGGACAGACAAAAAAAAAAAAAAAAAAAAACATGGAAAGTAAAATCTGAGTGACCCATTCATGGCTAGGAAATCATTAGGCACACAATGTATTGTATAGATCACTGTAAAACCACCCGACACGAGTAAAACAGGAAATTTATAATAGTTAAAATTGAGCCTTCAGTTAACCCCACCAAAAATCTTCTATTTTTCTGTGTTATCAAAGTTAGTTCAATATTTGCTTTGTATACATCCTGTTCCGGACTTTGATTCCTCTATATAGCACACCTTCCTGCCTTCTAATATCTGATTTATTACATAACGGTTTTTCTTCCGAAGTTTTTGCTTTGCCTGCTTTAACTCTTTATCTTGTCAGCCTAAGAGCTGGTTTTGTCCATGGTCTTTCCTTGTGCCTCTGCTTGCTTTGGGAAGCCCCAGAGAAAGAAAAACTGAGGAACTGGCAAAGAGGGGAGGCCAGAGAAGACATAAGGTAAGGATGGGCTGCAGGACCTTCTGGAGAGAGATGCAAAATATCTGAGGTGGCTTGTGTGCATCAAATCAGAAGTCGGGTGGCTTTGTCTAGGTTATCTCTGAATTCAGAGGGTTGTAAACGTGCAGGATGTGCTCAGTGTCCTGCTGCTGGAGCTTGGGCTGTAGGAGCACAGGAAGGAAAGCAGGTCCTAGTCCCATGTGCCCACCTTCTACATCATTCTCCTCTTTCCTAAAACCCAGCATAGGATGTGGAGGCTTCACGCACCACCCTGGCTTGGTGCTGGGTTGGGGACCGCTGCCCTCCCGATGCTCTGAAGCTATTTGCAGGCTTCTCCACATTGTGGGGAAACGGGGAGGAAGCACTTTGCTCAGGGTCAGAAGGCATGTCACTAGCAGACAGAGAAGGTCCCAGAGGCAGGTTTGATGCCGAAGACTGTTGAAAGATGTGTTTCCTGTGCAACAATAGAGAATTTTGTTGTGTTTCCCTGTGGAACCTCTTGAGATAAGGGCTGAAGTTCATCCTGTACCAGTAGACACATCCCTTCTCCCTTTGTTGGCACGAAGAAGAACACAAAGAGCCCTGGAACAGGCTGCCCAGGGAGGTTGTGGAGTCCCCTTCTTTGGAGATTTTCAAGACCCGCCTGGATGCAGTCCTGAGTAGCATTCTCTAAGCAATCCTGCTTCAGCAGGGGAGTTGGACTAGATGATCTATATGGTCCCTTCCAACTCTAAAAAAAAAATTCAGTGAAATTCAGTGAAAGACAGAATTACAAATTACGGTGCCTCTTACATGCTTTGTGCTGTCAGAGCTGACCTGCCCCTGTTCAGTGTATTCCATGCTGAACTGACTACCATGATAACATACACCTACCTAACACACATCTTCATGTGCACTAGTGACTACAGATGCTACTAGAAGTTGCCTTGGAGAGAACAAAAGGCTTCTCCTTTAAATATTAGGAGGAAAACGCAGAAATTGCTTGCTGTTCCTGGACTTCTGAGTACAACAGAAAGAGGACACAGCAGCCATCCTGCTTGCAAGGAAGCATCTTCACATCCTCCAACATCTCTCAGCTGCTGGCCCAGCCTGGGGCAGGGATGCAAGGGTGGCTGGCTCCAGCTTTCTGCTGTTTAGTGGCGCATCCCCAGTGCTGGGCACAGGTAAGATGTCTTTTCTCTGCAGAAACTGCTTGGTTATGTGAGCCCTGAGCCCTTCCTTCAGACCCAGTTCAGGCTGGCCAGGAGCTCAGAAGGTGTTAATGGAGAGTGGCAAAATTACAAACCACTCCTTTTCTTTAAGGAAGACTTTTTTTTACCATGAGGGTGGTGAAACACTGGGACAGGTTGCCCAGAGAGGTGGTAGATGCCCTGTCCCTGGAAACATTCAAGGTCAGGTTGGACGGGGCTCTGAGTAACCTGATCTAGTTGAAGATGTCCCTGCCCATGGCAAGCGGGTTGGACTAGATGACCTTTAAAGGTCCCTTCCAACCCAAACTATTCTATGATTCCCTGGAATCCCTGCAGCTTTGTTTCTTCAGGAGACGGGATTAAAAATCTTCTTGAATTATGCCTTTTTTTGCCCTAAAGTAAATCTCCTAAAAGGCCACGTTGTTCCCCTGGCCAAGGACCTGCTCCCTGGTAGTGGGACATGGTCATGACAGAGTGAGGCTGATAAGAGCAAAGGCCTATTGCTTTCTTCTCTCTCTGGCTGCAAGACTGGAAAAATAACGAAAAACCCTAAATTCCCTTCCCTAAACACATTTGACTGGTCTGTGCTGCAGATTAAAATCGCTGCTGCAAAGCAAATGAAACAAAACCATTTTGGGTTTGACTTGGTTTGGGAAGGGTGTCTCTTCCACTAGTGGCTGTTCCTTTGGTTAAGCTAGGTGTGTGCAAGCTCTAACAATAAACTTTCCTGGGAATATGATGGCTCACAGAGAGGTCAAAGCAAAGGAACAAGCTAGCACATGTGGATGGGGTTGGGCACAGAAAGTAGTGTGGTGTGTTCCTTCTCATAGTCCCTGTGCATTGTCTGTTGTCTTACCTATCTTGCAGGCAGTGGTGGGCATTGCTTTGGCTCTTGAGTCCTTTCAGCTTCTTGTCCCAGGCTAAGCGATCATAAAAGGACTTAAAGAAGTGTAGAGTGAGATGACAAGGTATGAAGAGAAAGATGGGAAGACTCATGAAAAGTGATCTTGTTTATCCCCACCACCCCAAGAGAAGGTCACTGTTGCTCCTTGGGGCATCCAACTGTGAAGTTTTCTCCACAGTTTTAGGGAGCTATTCCTCCCTAAAATGCTTTCCCTGGTATCTGACTCACCTCCCTCTTGATTGGTAGAGCTGAATGGAGGAGGAGGGGGACCTTTTGGCACAGCCAAGCAGTTTGACTCCGCATCCCCACCACACACAGCAGCACAACTTCTGCAAACTAATGACAAACCCTTGGTGACACTCCTTGACAAACACCTGTAGATCAGCACTGGGGGTTGCCTCTGAGCCTCTGGTGATGGGGCTGTATGTCAGGTTTTGCTGTCCTTGCTGGGGACTCTGAGGAGCTCCATGCTCCTACTTCCTGCCGATTTCAGCATGAACAAGCAAACTATTGTTTGAATCAGTAATGAAGTGGAAATATGCTCCAGATGTGAGAACGTGGCTGGTGCAGATCTGCCAGAAGTGGACAAAAGCTGAGAGCAGCACCCCTGGAGTGAAGAGGGGTAGATTGGCTGCAGTGGGTCAGGTATGGCTAATTGCTAAGATTCATTGGAGTAATATGAGATATGGGGACTAGTGTTTTGATGGTCTTCTCTGGTTTGGATTGGAAGAGGGACCTTTAAAGGTCAACCCATGGACATGACTCTCTACATAACTTCATCTACCCAGCACCTTGCAACGGTGTTAACATGAGACCAAGCCCAGATCAGTGCACCCAAGCAAGGAAAGTCTCTGCCTTGATTCCCCTTGCAGGAAAACCCAATGGGGCTGCTTTGTTGGGTGTAGGGCAGAAAGGTGTTGGGATTCACTGCTAGAAGCATTGAGGTGTGCAGCAGGAGGCAGCCTGCCTTGGTGGTGCCATGTTGGGATGGTCATGACATCCAAAGCAGCAATGAAGGGCAAAGCTCATCTCTAGTAGGAGGAAGGGAAACCAGATATGTTGCAAGCCCAGGGTGTTGATATCTAGGAAGGGACTAAGGCATGGGGAAGCGGAGTGAACATCTTTTCATGTGGCTAGAGCCACGAAGTTTCTTTCTTCCTGCTTCAACCAGACTCAAGCCCCAAGTTTTCTTCCTTACAGTCCTAGATGGCAGCCCACTACCTGATGCTGCAGGACACAGTAACAGAGGAGGGACACGTCAACATCATTCAGGATACGGTAAGCTCTGTCCTGAACTCGCTGGTCCCTCTGGGACACACAGAGGAGTTCACTTCTCAGAGAGCTTCTGATTCAGCTGGCTCACAGACAGCGCTGAGTTCACCCATCTGCCGCTTTCTTGGCAGCCAGTGAGGGTAGGAAAATAATGATCATTTTCAATCAAAGTTTAATGTGTGCAAAAAGCAGCCTGGAGAATTCCTTTGGCAAAGTCTGCCGTGGGGAAAGACAGCTGCCAGAGTGGGCCAGGAAGGCATTTTCCCCCTGCCTTGGGTCAATCTTTTGTTGTAAGTGAACATTTCTGATTGTCTGCAGGAAGTCTGCCATGACCGAGTGTCTCTTGCTTACCACAGAGGTGTTCTCATCCCTTTTCTGCCTTCAGTAGTCCTGTCCATCTGACATTTCAAGCACAATTTGTGCACTGTTGCAGACATCCTTCAAAGGCTTAGCCATGAAGATACTTGTTTTGGGACTCATGGTCTTCTGTCTGGGTCTTCTCTCAGCAGCTTACCCATTGCTTTCCAGGCCAGTAATCTACTCTTGCATCCTACTTACAGGATGGTGAGGAGCAAATCAACGTTTTCTTTGTGATCTGGATATTTGAGAGGTTTTATAATTGTTTAATTCCCTGTTTTTCTGCTCTGGTTGTGCAGTTGTCCATGCAATGCTGTCCCTACCTATGTTCTCCTTCCTAACCATTATCCCCAGAGTCCCCTGCCAAGAAGCATGGGTGTTGCTGGAAGTTGCTGTGCTTGAAGGCAAAAGGGAAGCTCAGTAAATGTGAAGAATGCTCTCAGCTTTACCTGAGGAAGGCATTCCTTAATGCGCTGCAGCAAGCCCTGAGGCTGTCAGTCAGTCCTTGAAGAGTTAACTGATACCTGTACAAGACTCTTCTCCCAAGTCACAGGTGATAGGACAAGAGGAAATGGCCTCAAGTTGTGCCAGGGGAGGTTCAGATTGGATATTAGGAAAAAGTTTTTCACTGAAAGGATTATTAAGCCTTGGAATGGGCTGCCCAGGGAGGTGGTTGAGGTACCGTCCCTGGAGGTATTTAAATGACGGGTTGACATAGCGCTTAGTGACATGGTTTAGTGATGGGTTTTTTTATCAGAGTTAGGTTGATCGTTGGACTAGATTATCTTAAAGGTCATCACACCACAGATTAATTTTTGTGACTTAATTGAATTGGCTTTTTTTTTGTCTCTTTTTTTTTTTCTTTTGTCTCTGTACGTCAGAGTCTTTCAATTAATTTCATATCATATGCAGCCAGATTTCCTCTTTCATTTCCAATGGAAAAAAAGGGAGCAGATGAACCCTGTTCAGAAAGAAAAGGCACTGGGGTTTGGGGGAAATGATGGTTGCTGAATTGAAGTACAACCCTGGTGCTGAGTTTGCACTTTTGCTTCATCACCAGCCTTTTGCCACTGTATCATGCCAAGTTTGCCTGGTAGCACCAGGGTTGCTGAAGGTTACCCTTAGCTCCCATGTCTTTGCCACCTTCTGGGTTCATCCTTCCTGCTCTGCTTCCCCCATCTGCGATGCTCGAGAGGACTCATCCTTCTTTCCATGGGTGTGTTCAGATACCCGTACCACACAGAGATGACTTTGATCACTTCTGCTGTGTTAGATATAATATGCTCTTAGTCTGAATGCTGTTGTAGAACTGCATCCCATAGGAGAAAAACATAAAAGCAAGCAAAATAATGGGGAAAAGTTGTTGAGCGTTGTGGTGGTGTGCTGCGAATCTCCCCTCTGGCTTAGAAAGAAAAGGTTAGCTAAAGGAGACTCTGAGCACCAAAATTCTGCTTTTCTGCTTTCTAGTTGACCCTCCAGATGATGCAAGGAGGAGGATAGCCTTGATTCAGTCAGATCTAGGTCAGAAGCACTTGAGAGACCCTAGCATTTGTCTGAAGTCATGTAGGGCTGCAGATCCCTGCATGGAGCCCTTCCCTCAAATTAGCAGAGTATTGCAAGGCCAGGAGCAGAGGTTACTCTGTTCTCCTCCTAAGTGAAATTAAAAAGACCATAGGAGAAAGAAAACAAAGTGCACAGCTGTTTCCTAGCTTCTGTGTTGCCTCTTTGATGGCAGCTATTTTGGGGATCTGAGCTATGTTTTATTCCCATTTTGAAATACTTGAAATGTTCGATTCAGACTGTCTTTGGGGAAGGCATAGGGGAAAAAAAAAAAGATTAAGCACATTTCTAGCAAAGAGATACTGAAATAAAAACAGAACTTACACAGGAGCCGGGACTGTAACAATAACATGACCTGAAAATGGATCCCAAGCCTGGCTGCCCCATCTTGTGGTGCCACCTTGATCATAGGGGACCAAGTTCTCTAAAGAAAGGAGTATTTCTGGAGAATAAAAATCTAACCACAATGATTAAAAAAAAAATTGTTTTGCTGTGTATGTAAAATATAGATCAGCAAAAGGTCTGTGTGCAGAAGCTGGATGTTCTCTTATATCCTTTTCGTGTCTTGGAAATGGGAAATCAGGAATATACTCGGTTGTCATTGGAACTTATGCTTAGGAAGGGTCCATCAGGGCTGAAGAACCTAATGAGGAAGTTTGTTTACCACTGGCTCCCTTGTTGCCAATAAGGTTCATGGGTGCTTAGTCCTTACTGGTTAGATTGTACATGGCTGCTCAGAGCCGAGTTCTGTTACTCACTAAGCCCATTGTTGCACCAAGTAACGAGAACTCAACATTCAGATAGTCAGCATTGCCCTTAATCCATCAGTATGTGCAAGGACTAAGTCAGTTCTTACAGTTCCTTACAGCCAGAACTACCTTGAGACCTGAAGATCTCCCTGCAGTTGACCTGCAGAAGCAACGCAGTATTTCCCAGCAGGGCTGGGTTTAGCTACAAGGATCCTCCTTGGGATCTCCCTTGTGCGATCTGCAGTTCCGTTCAGGAACTCCTTGCTACATTTTCCTGGGGGCAAAGCCAGAAGTGTAACTAGGTCCAGAAAGCCTGATCTGTAGAAGAAATGTTCCATCAAGAGCCAGTAAGCAGTATAACATAGAGGTAAACTTGGTGTCTGCAGGGGGAGGACTGCAGAGTGCTGGAAACAAGAAGCGTAAGATAAGGTGACCATCACTGTACACCTGCAGTATTTCTCCTAGCACTGGTTCTGGCTCTTGCCTGGCCTTGGTGAACCCTTGTTCTGATCCAAGACAGCTATTGCATCAAAAACCCCTCAAGACACAAAGCTAACTAGCGATATGACTGTAACAGCCCAGGTGTCCTTCTGCAAATGCAGCTCCTAGGGAGAATTGAGAGGAGTTTCCCAGGGCTGTGACACCATTCCTGGACATTTGCAGCAAGGTGTGGGGGACAGCTGGGACAGTTTAACTTGTTGTGGAGGTAACTGCCCAGGAGGCACTGGCCTCCACAGCCACCATGAGAAGGCTGCCAACCCCTGGAGTATCTGACCCCAGGGTACCTGCTTATTTCTTGGCTGCAAGGTCTGTTGCAAGGGCCCCGTCTTCCTGTGCTCAGGATTTAGTACAATGGAGACCTGTTTCATCTGAGGATGTGCTGTCAGTGCACCACCAAAAGAGGGAGGGGGAATATCGCTTTCTCTGGGAAAAAAAATCACAGGCGCAAACCCCAAGTAACCTTGGTTACCACGCTTTTATTCGTGGTAAACAGAACGATTGATAGAAGAAGTTCTTTCTTATGTATGTACTGAGTACGCAGTGTACCCACGGATGGAAAACAGCAGAGCCAGGACAGTGAAGACTTTGGTAAAGCAAGAAAAAATGTTGTAAATGTGATGTCACAGTTTTCTCATCACTCCAGTGCTCTTGGCAAGTCTCTCCTAAGGAGGTCAGATCTTTGATACAATGGGAGGTTGTGCCTTTTCTCTTTTGTTCTTGCCCAATTTATGTCCCGTGGCGATTTGTTTTTGCAGCTCCTAGAGATGAAACATCTCTGGCTGCAGTCACGAAAATGCTAACGAGGTGTCCATGGTCGGATAGCTTTGTAAAATGGGTTTGTAGCTTAAATCCTTAATAATGTGGGATTTGGGAGATATGTTTGCCCAGTGCTTAGCCTACCCAGGAGCTAATCTCTTGGTTCTGTTGTTATAGAAATGCCCTTTGCAACTTTCCCACCAGCCTTCGCCTCTGGAAGATCTCTCTCCTGCTGTGTGCAGAAATGCTTGCTCATCATTTCCTTCCTTTTTCTATGGAAAGTGAGACTTCCACAACTGGAGTCACTTGTGCTATATCCTAGTACTCCTCCTTGGGGATTTTCTGGATTCGTCTTTTCTGGGTTATCAATATTATGTTGTCAGTCTGGAGAGGAGGAGCAGCACCTCCAGCAGAAGTCTGTTTATCTCCAATCCCTTTTCTTTGCCAGCCTGCAGAGACACAAGCTGCAGCCAAGCTTTATCTGAAAAAATATTTTTAACCCTTCCTCCCTCCCACTCATCTTCCCAGCCAGATCCCCAGGGACCTGCTGAACAAGACTGTTCTCACACATCTCCTGTGACTGTATGAAAGAGCTCAGTGCTGCTTTGAGAAATACACTTCTTACATATATTCTTGTCTATACCCATTTTTTTTCTTGCATCTTTGCCAGGAAATCCCAGTTGTCAGGTCACAGAGGAAAAGTTTGAAATCTACTTGATCTTTTTTACTTGAAGTAGATTTTTTTCCCCCCGGCTTTCTGTATTTTGAGGGCATTTGGGCAATGTAAGGACTGTTTTTCCTGGCATATTCTCTGGCCTGATTGACCAAAGTACAGCAGTTCTTGTGCTGTTCTCATATTCAGTGTGGGGCTTATTTGATCATGTGCAGGCATTTAATCTGGTCTGGGCCTTCAGCGAATCCTACATCAGTGCAGATATCCCCACAGTTGGATTCTACCCTTGATCCCTAAGCTGTAGCAGCAGCACAGGACACAAGGAGCTCCAGCACAGGAGCTGAGCCAGGCTGGTTCATGATGTGCACAAACATGCAGGGCACGTGTAGGCATATGGACAGCCATGACCTGCTCCAAGGGTAGAAGAAGTGTCTCTGTATTGCTATGATAACTTGTAGTACTGCAGCTTTGGCATGACCTGCTGGTGTATAAAACCCATGGACACATATGGACAGGGCTGTACTCTGAGTGTACAATTCATCCCAACTGGAGCGTGCAAACAGGAAAGCTTTAACTCATGCCCTGCTGTTCATTTGCTGCAGTCTGACAGCTAACTACACATCTAGGTTTGTTTCTGCAAACTCCAACACCCTCACTGCCCACCTAACGCACTCCATGAAGTCCAAATACAGCTTGGAAAGGATGGACATCTCAGGTTTTAATAGCACTGAAGGGAAGAAGCACAAGAAGAAGCTGAAGAAAACACAATTTGCATGGGCACCTCAACGGTACAGAATCATTGGATACATTCAGCCTAAACAAATATTAACATAATTCACACTAACAACAAGATAAACACAGGCACAGCACAGGGAAACGTGTAAAGCCAAAGATTCTGGTCACAGCATTTGGTGGACATCGCATATGTGTCCGTAGAGGAAGATAAAAGTTCAGTCCAGTTGGTGACTGCTGTTTTACCATACTTAGGAAAGGCCCGTATTTTTAGTATGCAGGTTTCTGGTTTCTTCCTGGTCTTACCTGCTTTGACTTTGGTTGTAAGGGAGTCTCTCAACCACTATGGCTCCTAGAGGTGGGTGCAGCCTCCTTGTATTGGGTTTGTGTGGCAAGGTTTTGGTAGTATAGGAGTGGTTTCTGTGAGAAGCTGCTAGAAGCTTTCCCCCATGTCTGACACAGCCAGTGCTAGTCAGCTCCAAGATGGACCGGATGCTGGCCAGGGCAGAGCCCACCAGCAACGGTGGTAGCGCCTCTGTGAGAACATGATTAAGAAGGGGAAAACGCTTCTGCAGAACAACAGTCCAAAGAGAAGAGAAGTGAGAATATGTGAGAGGAACAACTCTACATCCACCAAGGTCAGTGAAGGAGGAGGGGGAGGAGGTGCTCCAGGCACAGAGCAGAGATTCCCCTGCAGCTCACAGTGAAGACCATAGCAAGGCAGGCTGTGCCCCTCAGCTCATGGAGGTCCATGGTGGAGCAGGTATCCACCTGCAGCCCATGGAGAAGCCCACACCAGAGCAAGTGAATGCCCAAAGGAGGCTGTGGTCCCATGGAAAGCCTGCACTGGAGCAGTTCATGAAGAACTGCAGCCCATGGAAAGGACTCACCTTGGAGAAGTTTGTGGAGGACTATCTCCCATGGGAGGGACCCCACCCTGGAGCAGGGGAAGAGTGTGGGGAGTTCTCCCACAGAGAAAGAAGGAACAGCTGAGACAACGTGTGGTAAACTGATCACAACTCCCATTCGCCATCCCCCTGCCCTGCTTGGGGGAAAGAGGTAGAGAAATCGGGAGTGAAGGTGAGCCTGGGAAGCTGGGAGAGGTGGAGGGAAGGTGTTTAAAGATTTGGTTTGATTTCTCATTATCCTACTCTGATTTTGATTGGTAATAAACTAATTTCCCCAAGTTGAGTCTGGTTTCCCCGTGATATAATTGATGAGTGATCTCTCCCTGTCCTTTTCTTGACCCACCAGCCTTTCCTTGTATTTTCTCTCCCCTGTTGAGCTGGGGAGAGGGAGTGATAGAGCAGCTTTGGTGGCCACTTGGTGTCCAGTCAGGGTGAACCCACCACACTCCTGTTTTGTTTTTGGCCATCCACAGCTTGATGCATGCCTGAAGGCCTCCTAATGACTTTTTGAACTAAGTTGGCTCAGAACTAGGTGTGTTTTATAGCTGCAGGTATGTGTTGTAATCTATCTTTACCTAATTTAATCCTGCTGGGCAGAAGGGGCGACAGGAGGAAAGGCATAAGGGTTTGTTCTTTTGCTTATCGTTGTTTTTTCATAAGTGAGTTTGCCCCAGGGCTGTTATTTTTGGAGAGTTGGTGCTTGTGTTTATTGCAAAGGCTCCTAGAGCTCTGGGAGCAAGCTTTGAGGTATGTAAATCTAAATAAGAATGACATTTAAAATAGGTTACATGCTATACCTGAGCATGCACAGAGAGGAAATATGAGTAGATTGACTTCAGATCCTTGAAGTAAAAAATCCCCCGTGGGAGTATCATTAAAGTTCTCAGCACCTCCAGGTAATTATATTCTGACATAAATTGTTTGGACTCCAATTCAAGGTAATTCTAATCCAGACCACATTATGATGGATAAAGAGGAGTTAATCACTGAGTTGGAAGCTGGGTTTTCCCTGGAGGCATGTGATCATGACCTGCCTGCTTAAATTTGGGCAAAGATGGGACAATTTCAGCTAACAACGTGCGTGTACACACAGATACATAAAGTAGCTCAAGAGTGTCAGAGGGGCACAGCTGAGAAAAGTTAACAGCAAAACTGACTGGAAAAGAAAAGGACATGGAGAAGAAGATGGCAGTGGGAACTGAGAGTCATTTCACTTGTCACTCATTTTCGTTCGCCCAGCCAAACTGCTTCCACAAAACTCATGCAAAAATACAGTCTTTGGGAGCCTGCTGGGTCTGCAGATATAATTTCACTACCAGTGCTGTCTGTGGACAATGCGCAGGTTGGGAAGCACCGAGGAGGTGTGGAGAGTTGCACAGCAGCATCCCCATTGTTCAGGGAGTGCAGCATGGTCAGAAGACTGTTGGTCATGGAAGGTGCATTCAAAGGTACTCAGCTGGTGGGGGTTGTTCAGAAGACAACACTGACTGCCAGCAGCTTTCCAGGCTCTGACTTTTGGGACTGGGCTCCAGGTTGTCTGCTCAGGCTCACAGGGAGCAGATTTTTTTGTGTCTATCATTATCCTGAAAGACACACAAGGGAGTTGAGTCACATTATGCTTCTCTTTCCCATATCCATCCAAGAGGATGGCCCAATATAGAGAAGCCGGAACATGGATTAGAAGAGAAGATCCAGGGAGCTGTACTTCTTAAATTGTTCTTTAGCATCACAGGCAAGAGTTTAGCCTAAGTCTACCACTGCAAGTGCTTCCTTTAATTCAAAGTAGTCCTTGTACTTTGTTCTTCAGGGAATCTTCCAACATGTCAGCACGGTTCCAGCAAGTTTGGTGTGAAATGTGGATCCCGATACATTAGCTGCATTATCTGATTTTCAGGCCCAGAAAACGTTCAGACCTCCTTGAACTTCTGCTACAAGGAAACTTAAATTGCCAAACCTGAAGAAAGCAGACTGTGTTTCCCCACCACCTTGTTGTACAACATCCAACAATAACCCACAGTTCTTGTTCTTCATTATTGCCACCAGAATCCCCGTTTCAAGCATGAGTCCAGTGCTGGCATGGAGAAGTATTTTCACTGTGTATCTTTTAGCCATGGTCTATAAGCCATGGTCTAGCCATGGTCATAAGTATGAAAGTTGAGTTTGCTTTCGGTAAGTTGATGTTTGTGGTGCTGTGCAGCATGCGTCAGAGTTTAACGGCAGAGTTGCCTGTGCTTTCTGCTCAGAGACTAGATGCTTTGGCTCCAGAGCTGCTTCCTTGCCTGCTCCCTCTCTTTGTTTTAAGCCCTCAGTGCTCTGAAGTACATATCTGCATGTCATCCTTGATAATAAAAACCTGGAAGATATTTTAAAGACACAGACAATAAAATACATCTCTTCCTTTCCCCATTCCTCTGCCAAAGCACAGAGTCTCTCTGCAAGGAGGTCTTAGCTGGTTTACTATATATTTACATTTTAAAAATCTTGCTACCATCTGAAGCTATTGGCTCCAGTTTGGGCTTTTGGTTATTTTGTTGTTGTTGTTATCCTCTCAAGAGAAAGAAACTATGTGGGTTTCCAAGTTCTTGAATAAATGTCAAATAAAACATTCCAAACAATTATTCAAGCTGGTAATAAGCAGTGAGACATCCTTCCTGTAGAGAAGCTGAACAATGGTTTCCTCTGACAGAAGCAAAATATTAGGAGCCTTCCATATGTTGGTGCTGATTTAAACAGCGGCAACATCTCTGAGTGGGATAGGAGGCCCCAGCAAGTATCTGGATATCCTGTGGGAAGAAAAGCTCTGCGGGTAACACCCAGACTCCCCCCGACATGCCATAAAGTTCTGGGAGTTTTGTCCATGTCTCCTCAACATCCTCCAGTTTTGAGAGTGTTTGCTTCCTCCCCTGGCGTTTTTAATCCTTCCCAGCACGTCCAGCACTTCTCTGTGATTTACCCTGAACACCCCAGGGAGGCAGGTGAACCACCCTCCACCTCAAACGCCAGGATGACCTCCAGAGAGGAGCAGTGCTGACTGAACTTGGCTGCCAGTTTGATCTGCGTCCCGGCAGCACCGGTAAACACGTCCCCCTCCCAGACCACATTTAGTGTCTGCTGCAGCACCGTCTTCTCTTGCCCAAGGATGACAGCTTGGTAGGCTTTCGGCACCTTGATCCTGAACCGGACCCAGCTCTGCTCTTGGAGCACCCCTGTGCGTGGCTCTAGCAACACGCACCCTCTCCTCCACTGGCTGTACACCCTGGGGAAGGGAGGCCAGCTGGGATCAGAGAAGCAGCGTATGACATAGTCACAAATATGGGCAAAGTCATTGTGGTCTTTGCTTCTCCCAAAAAGCCCCACTTTGTAGACGCCTGACTCAGGAAGCACAACACACACACTGACTTTAGTCCTCAGGTGGGTAACCAGGACATACCTCTCCAGGGGATACTTGGTGCTGATGACTCTGTCCTTACTCAAGCTGGCGGTCACCTCAATGTCAGCGGGCACGTGGAAGGTGATGTTGCACTTCCCTAGCTTGGTGGTGATGATAGGGGAAGAGTGGCTGGGGTTGGAGAGACCATGGCTATTGGAGCTGATCCCGCTCCCACAGTGCACGCTCAGCCCTGAGGGGAAGAGTTCGTTCTGGTTGATGGGCCTCAAACAACGAATGAGGAAATTGGCCGTGTTCCTGAAGGTGCTGCCTCCTAAATCTTTCACAAACACAGAGAGCCTGTAGTAACCCTCGAAAGGGCAGAGCACGTGGCAACTCAATTTCTCCTCCTCAGCTTGAGCAGCCAAGCATTTCTTGCTCAGAGCAGCATCTAAATCTTTATTAGTCAGCTCATACATGGCAAGCAAGGGTCGGGATGTCTGGAGAGTCAAGAGCAAATTTCCCTGTGGAGCAACAAGCAACTCCCCTTTGTGGCTGCTCTCCTTGATGCCAAAATCTTTCACCTTTTGGTGAAGGCCCCAGAAATGAAATGGGTTTTCAGGCAGTTTCTCTGCATTGTGTGGCTCCAGACATTGGATCTGATAGGAGCATACCCAGTTGTATGGGTCCTGAGAGTCAGCGTGGCGTGCGAAGATCATGAGGTCAAACAAGCCCTCAGTTGGGGGAGTCACCTTGATGGTCATGTTGTTCTCAGACACTGTCATCATCCCGTGAACTGAGCTTACATCCTCTCCAGTTATGGTGCCTTGGAGCTTGGAGAGCTGGTAAGTGAACTCTGTTGGGTGGGTGCTCCTCAGCATCACTGACACCTCCCCATGGGCTGCAGAAGGGTGAAAAAAACACCTTTTACAATGCTTTCATCAACTGTGTAACACACTCAGTTTTGCAGTGTTGACCGAAATTGTCTACATGAGAGACAGGGAACTGATTCTTTTTCTCTTTTTGCCTCTACCTGATGAAGGCCCTTAGTAAGACCCTTCCTCACCTTTTACCATTTTTCTCCCCTTGCTGAAAGAGAAATGATAATACCACTAGATCTGGAGATGAAGGGAACAGGTACAAATAGTTATTCTTTGGGCCCTGAGACACCTAATAACTAAATTAAAGCTGTCCCATATGGGGTAGTCCTTGCATGGCCTCTCAAGCCGGAGTCATTCCTCTAAGCTGCAGGTCTTGTACTGTGGTGTCAAACCAACAATGTAGTTGGGAGGATCAAAATAACCCAGCCTGGCTGGTAGGAGATCCCACATCACTGCCACATTTTAGGAATGAATTTAATTTTTCCCATTATTATTATTATTAAAATATTTTTTCTAACTTTTGGGCTTACCAAATCACAAAAATCCACAGGTTTCTGGCTTGGAGTGTGTGCTAACCATGGAGGAGGGGAGAGCAGGAGGTCCAAAGAAGAGGCGCTTTGGTATGGGTACCTAGCGGTGGTGCTGTGATTGGTGGGTAAATGCTGAGGCTCTTTCCCAATGATTTTTGTTCCTCAGGTGGACATAAGCAATCTGCTCAGGGCCACCACACACCACCCAATGCCTCCCCAGCAGTAAACCAACCTGCTCCCCCAGGAGGAGCACAGCAGGCGGCTTTAAAGCCAATCTGAACCCACCTTCACACCCAGAAATGAAGCACCTCCAGGGGGAGATCACCATGCAGGAGAAGAGTGGCAGTGGCCTTGGTTTCACCCCCACCCTCCATGTGCCATGTCTTGCTGCTTGTAAACCCTTCCCGCAGTAACAGAGAGCACTTCTCAGTGCAGCAAGCTCTCCCAAGGGATTTCCATCTGCTCCTGGGCAGAAGGGATGGTTGGTTGATTTTGCAATGGAGACAGGGCACAGTTTCGCAAACCCTGAAGTCTTGGCCCTGAAGAAGACGGGATTGTCTAACCAGCAGACAGCAGGCTGCTTTCAGCACGTGGTGAACTACATCATCCCATGTGAAGCCACAGGTACTGGGGCAGCCTGGCTAGAAAACCCTGGTTTAACAGTACTTTATACCTTTTTTTCTCAAGGTACAGACGAAAGCATGAGAAAAACGGCCACAGAGAACAAGACTTTGAGTCCTTTTGCCCTTGAAGGATCCCAGAGTGCTTCACAGGGCCTGGTATTGGCATACAGATGTACTGAGATGCATGCTTAAACCCACTATCCTTCAAGGTCTGTGCAAATTAAGCCTTCTCTTCGTTACCCAGGGTCCCTAAGTGCCCAAGGATGGCTTGCCTCATGTCCAGAATGCGGCTGCTCTGCACCCTCCCATCTTCACCAAGTTTTGGTTGGAGAGAGGGGAGTACCGAGCCACGGCACTGTGGGAGCCCACGGCTGGTATCAGCACCCGCACTGTGCACAATGTTCATTTGTTTTGGATGCTAACACAAAATGACAAAAGATTCCAGATTCATGCTGAAAAAATTGTCCCTTGCTAATTATTAGATTATGAAACGTGTTTCATAATCTAATGAATAATGGGGGGACAAGTTTGGTTTTTTTTTTTTCCTGTTTGAATCTGGATTTTTTCATTGTTTGCCCCACAGTTTTTGTTGGTAGGTTGAAACAGAGATGCGAAAAGAATGAGAGGGCTGGGTTTTATTTGTGCCTTGCCTGTTAAAACTGTGACTTGGCTCACACAGTAAGTGCAAACAATTCTCTCCTGGCAAGTGTTCAGTGGAGACATTACTGATGACAGACTTTATTAACTGCAGGTTTGCTTGTTATTAAATTCGCTCTATGCTAGTTTCCGAAGCTGCTGGCCTGGCCGGCTGCATCGTATTAGGATCTTTAGGAAGAAAGAAAAGAACAGAACATTGTATGCAGCGGAGCCAGCGATGATGAGATAGGGAAGCCAGCAATGCATTTCGCTTTGGGAAGGAGACCCAAGGAGATAATTAATGGCTAGGTTTAAAACAAACATTTGTTTGTTTTATTGAGTTAATTCTAGCCATGCACTAGAGATTCCTGGTTTCCAGGGAGGCCAGGTGAAGCTGGGGGTGTGTTCCCATGTCAGCACGCTCAGTGCTGCAGGGGGTCAACGTATGTCGCATTAATTGTTTGGGGGGAAAAAAACCACCATTAAACTACAGGCATGTTTTTAATTTCTCAAAGCCTTGTTTAAAAGGCTTCCCTTCCCCTCTCCCACCCTAGCTATTGTATCTACAGCATGCCACCAATGACTGCCTTTCTATAAAAAAAATAAATCACTTCTTATAAAGTCTTGATTCCATAGGACTGAATGCCCTTCATTGATGCCATTACCAACCCTAACAGCTTGGGACATGTTAGCAATTAAAAGGGCTGGGTTTTCAGAGGATGTAAGCCAGGTATTTCCTGAAAATCAGGTCCCTTTGCAAGGTGTGGTGTCCCACCATCGGCTCGCATTAGATAGTGATTGTGTGAGGAATCTTGGTTGAAAGCTTTTAAGCATTTTAAGCAGATGGGAGCTGCTCAAATGCAATAGAGCAGGAATTGATCCACAGTAGCCAAAGAGGGAAAATAGGCTGATTTTGCACCAAAGACCTTGAGTTTTTTTTACACTGAGATTGCCTTAGATGCTTAATCATACCCTTTAAGGTGACGACTTCCATCAACCTAGATCAATATAACCATAATTTTGCATCAACAAAATCAGAAATCCAGTTTGGTTCACAATCTGGGTTTACAATTTGGTGTTTTAAGCACACTTCTGATATAGGGCTGGCTGTTGAGGCTAATTGCAGTGGTTAAACTTTTCAGGTTAGGTCCAGGAATCCAGTTCTTTCCCTCCACAAGATAAGAAATTCACAAGGAAAGGAAAAAAAATGGGGTTTTTTTGTTGTTTGCTTTTTTTGACCTATTCTAATGGAAAAATCACCTCAGTTTTGGAAGAAAAAAGAAAACTGCCTGTAGACTATGTCACCCAGTGAGTTTTGTGGTTGAGGGACAGGAGGTCTGCCAAGGGGGTACAAAAGAGTGATGTAGCTGTGATGTGCCAGGCAGGTTTCCTTCCCTGACATCTCTCCCCAGGTCCATAGTGGCATCCCTATGTCTTTTGGTTATCAAAAACTGGGGGAGGGAGTGGAGAGAATAATGAAATACTTATTTTTCCTCATTCTTCCCTTTGGGCTTTTGTCCCACCACAAGTGATATTTGGTGAGAGTCTATGTTTTGCAATTTACGGCTTTGGCACCCAGATGAAGGGACTGGTTGGACTATTGATCTGTTTTTTCTCTGAGATGGCAGATGTTGTGTTGTTTGGTTTTATGCCATGGAGCTTCCCTGGTGACCTAGACTTGGAAGGGGTTTCTCCAAGTCTCTGTTCCTGCATTTGCAACATAGGTGCTGTGTAACCTTGAGTAGTGGTAGACAAAGTCCCCTTCCCAGGAAGTTCTGAGGTTCTGCAGTGGAGAAACACCATGAGAGCTTTGCATAAAGGGCAACATCATCCTTTCAGCTGCTCCCAATTTAATTTGATTTGCGCAGACCACTTGCTGCTCAAAAGGTGCATGATAACGCATCTCAGCAAAGCCCCCGCATCCTGGAAATACTGGAGGAGTTTGTTCTCTGGGTAAGTGATAACCGCTCTCAGTCAAAAGCTTTACAGTGTGCCTTGTCTGTCATACATTAATTTTCTGTAAGCCCCTCAATCTGAGATTACTTTATCTCCTAGCTTGCTGTCCTGATAAAATAAATTGCAGGAAAAATCCATATACTCTCGAGACCATCCAGGGGAATGGATGTGCAAATGATGTCCAGGTAAAGAGAAGATCATGCTGTATCCAACCTGAAAATTTCTCATAAAACTACAATCAAGGAAAACCAACTCTGCCCACCTCCCCCCGTTTTCCAAAAAAAGCACATGAACGTCTCAGGCCATGTTTTATCTGAGAGCTTTCCTCCCCAGCTTATGAACACAATGAGGATTGTGTCTCAGGTATGTTGAAGTTATTTTGCTACTGTTCGTGAGTTTAGATGGGAAAAGCCAGGCACAAAAGGGCTTAAGTGATTTGGCTCATTTAACTATAATTTATGAATCCTAGTTCCCAGTTTACTAATCACAGTATCACACAATGGCCATGATTTCAGAAATTGCTTAAATGTGTGCCTCTGCTCTACTAGACGTTAAACGTGCATGAAAATAGACAGATGGGCCATTTTTGAAGGAGAAATGTATTCCTCAACCCAAACTTGTTTCTTTAAAACCAAGTGAGTTTTTATATTACTAAAATTTAGCCCTCTCTTTGCATTTACCTGTTTTGAGGAGAGAAGTGTCTGGAGAAAGGAGGGAGAGTTGAAGTCTGAAAAACTCTGAAGTTTTAAAAACTCTCTGCTCAAAGTCTTCCTGCAAGACAGGGGGCTGCAGAAGCTGCCACTGAGGGTCCTCTGGCCAGTGTGTCTCAATGAAGTGCTCGGGGTCAGTAAGGAAGAAAAAATCATCATGCCTGCAAGGTGAAAGGAGAAGATAACATGGAAGGAGCAAGAAAACCCTTAGCATCCCGAGTGGTCATGATGCACAGGTGTAAGGGAAGGGAGCTTCCTGCACACCATCTAAGCTTCACCAACTTCAGGAAGGGACGATCAAGCTCTCATTTGGCATTTCATTTTCTGCTGCCCTTATTTTCTTTCTATTTTTCCTGTAAAGATTCCCAGAGTTGAAACTGCAGTTCCCAGCCCTATAACAGACTTCTTCCAGCAACCAGTTAAGATGACCCAATAACCTGCGAGGAGACAATTTTTCTGAGTGATTCCTCTACCAAGGCCTATTACTTGTGGATATATTTCAATATGACATGTGATCTTGGTTTAAAGCTCTTCCAAGAATTTACGTATGATTTAAGAAACAAAATGCATCTTGGTTCCAATTTGAATGTTCCTAACCTGACTTTCCAAATATCTTCACTGCTTAGGTGTTTGCCGAGTGAGACACCCTGCAGGTGCGTGCTCAGCCTTGTGTTGGGGTCATTCTGTGAAGCCCTGTTGCATCTGTTGACCTGAAGATTTTGACGACACTTTGTTTGGACCCACAAGAAGCTGTTATCTCTGCCTGTTGCTGTAGGTGATGTATCATTCTCCTTCTCCTCTTTTCCCCATGCTCAGCTAAAAACAACGCACGCTCACTGGTGTTATAAACTATTCTCAGCAAGTTAATTATCTATTAGAAATTCCACAATTATTTCATTATGCATTATTAGAGAAAAAAAATTAAGAATGCAATCCCATAATACAGTTAATGGAAATTATTAAATTGTACAAATAACTTTCATGAGAGTCATTATTTGCTTAGCATGGGCTGAGAAATCTCAAGTAATTACATATGGAACCCCATAAAAGCCAAGTTGCTGTGTAAAAGAGGATTTGTTACTTCATAAGTGATACTCACTGCAGATTAAAAACAATTTTGGAGCGTGAAGTTGTCATCTGAAAAGTTACTACCCAAGTTCAAGGAATAAGGCCCTTAACATAGATGTTTTCATGTAGAGTGTCCATGTTCGCATGAGGTCCCTGAGCACCCACCATAGTTGCGGATGAGGAGAATAGCTCTCTGGACCTTCTGCAAGTAGCCTCTGGGGGTATACCTGAAAAAAGGGGCTGAAGGTCTGGTGAAATGAGACTGTAAGAGGTCTATTGAAAGGGCTGAGATGGCCATTCTGGGGTGTCTCTGAAGTCAGATTGACCCTTTCCATTTGTGTTAGGGACCATGTCTCCAGTGATAACAGAGGAAGGGGTGTCTCACCTGGGTAGAAAAACCTTTCTCTCTGCATCCACAGTCCCTGCGCCCCAACAAGCATCCAGGAGCCACCACTGTCCTTCCAGATCCACCGCATTCCACATGTGGCTGCTCTTCTGCTGCTGGCACCACCGTCCTCCGCGGGATCCCAGGCTTCGGCCAAACCCAGGGACCTCCACACAACTCAAACCCGCCTCCCTGTCCAGGGAGAGCCATCAGGGAAAATAACTGCAGACCAAACACTACTTTGTGTTTGCTTCCTTGGAAAGCAACCCAACCTGCGTGGTAAAAGTACAACCTCCTTCTTAAAGCCAGGGCCCCACTCATGTAAGCTGTTGGCCAAATTCAGCTTTTATCTGGCCCCCTGCTTTCCCCACAGCTACTCCCAACCCTCATCCCTCATATCTCTGGTCTGGTTAATCTGCCAAAGCCATATATTCTCCTCCATCTGAGTAGAGGAGGAAGGAGGCAGGGTCACGGTGGGTAAATGATGCTGGTTGTATGGCAAGCCCCATGCCAGATGTGTATTCCCACCTCGTATCTTCGAGGGGGCATGAGAAGAAAGCCCAAACTGAGTTTTACCTGCACATTTCCCGGCACAAATGGGCATAACCAGAACACACAGCTCTTCCTGTTTGCAGGACCTGCTCTGGCATGTGGATCTTCTGAGACAGCCCCAAGAAACCGTCCACATCATATTCTAGGAAATGGAGAATGCCATGTGATTTCAGGCCAACGTAAGCACTTATTATTTCCCAAACTATCCCATTCCTTCTCCTGCCCAACCCTATTTCTCTGCCTACCCACCCTGGAAGCCATGACAGCTCTTCTATCCATCGTTATTCAAGATTTTGACAATTCCCCATATGAGCAAAGAATTGCCAAAGCCTTGGGGGAGTTCGGTTCCCAGTGCATGTAAACAGCCGTTGCGCCATTCAAGTGAGGTACAGTGACAATCATATTGTCTCGCACACATGGATGTAGTAGGGCAAAGTAGCACGAAGTGACTGCATTGTGCTGAGATTCCTGTGTCCCCAGATGACTGCTGCCAGGCATAGCTCAGCCTCACTGAATTTGCATTATTGGGGAAACAGCCTCCAATGCATTGAAGCTGAGTGCACCAGAGGCAGGTGGACTTTACCGGTGCCTCTGGGGGTCTGGCACCTGAGTTCCAGTGAAACAGGTGTCGTTTGCAGGATGGAAGGTCCTGTGGTGGAACCAGTTCCTTCTCCAGTTACTTTACTGAATTCGAGAGGAGGACATTTCAATTCATGACTGCAACAAGAATACTGTGGAGTCTCTGTTCTGCAGGGCATAAAGAACCTAAATCCAGGAGGTAGCATATGAAGAAAGGACTTCTCACATCTCTGCAAAACAGTGGTACCAGACTTACCGATGTTGTGGCAGAGCCAGAACCATATTGCCCGCACCATCTCCAGTTTGCTCTGGGATTTGGCAGTGATCAGGGGAACGATGGCCTGGACAGACAAACCAGTGTGCCCAGACTTCAGCTGCAATGGAGAGGACAGGTGAGTTAAAGGGAATGTGGGTGTCACCACTGTGTGGCTGGGTGACTGCTCAACGTGGTGGACTTGCTGGAAAGAAAATGTACACTGCAAAAACCCCAAAGCTGCATTTTTCTTCTCCCAGAACTTAAAATGCAAAAATACTGTTTGTGGTAGAACAGGGTGTTTTCCCCATTTTCCTAGACATGGTTTTATAAAAGCCTGGGGCCTGGACTTGTAAGCTGGAGAAAATGAAGGTGGCATTTCCCATTCCTTTGGAGCAGCTGGTTGAGAAGTACAGCGTCATTGCTCTGCTGCCTTCTCTGTCCAGTTCAAAGTGTCCTCTGGCCCAGAAGGTCTTGTCCTAGAGGTGGGTCCCTCCAGTGGTGCTACTCTCCAACACTTAACTGAGGACAGTGGGTTTCCAGCCCTGCATTGATTAACATCTCTGTGTCTTTATGCAGAAGAGTATCAGATTTGGGACTCAGATGGTCTTCTTGTGGTCAAGAGCCCTCACTCCAACCCACGCACCAAAATGGGTAGAAAGAAGATTTTTACCCCATCACTAAAATTTCACTACCTTTTTAATTCATACCTGACCCCAAAGAAAACCTTTCTGCCCCTTTCCTCCCATTCACACATTCACATTTCTGGGCTCTTCCCTCCTTTGTGATAGCACAGGCATTTTTAGAAGCAGGCTTTTCTTTCACTGAGTTAAATTTAGTCCAGCTCATTTCTCCAAACTCCTGTGCCTGCTATTTCATTCCTCAATGACTTTCCTGCCCCAACCATCTGCAAGATAGTTTCGCATAGATGGAAATTTCTTTCTTTTTGCTTGTGGGAAATACTGCATTTGTAATGGCTGAAGATTTTCCTTGGGTTGAGGGTTTAAAAATGACAATGCAGCCAGGAGAGCACCTATTTCAAAATGATGGTGCTCCTGCTGGTCCCTTTTCTGTCACGAGGTTGTTATGAGTGCTCTTGCATTTCTGTCACAAGGTTGTTATGAGTGCTCAGCTTCTAGGCAAACAAATAATGTGAATTATTCCCAAGGAAGAAAAAATAATTCAGCTATTAAATATCTAGCTACCTGCTTCCCTGTTGGCACATCCTGGTGCAAAATCAGACCAAGTCCATGTTACTCTGTGTTTCAGTCAGAAATGGTAAGACGTAGGTCCTAGACCGAGACTTGCGATGTTCCCAAGTTATCCTGTTCCCTACTATGCCTGAAGACCCCGAAGAAATGAGTCAGAGCATCTTGTGTTGCAGGAGCTGCTGGGTCCACCAGAATATTTGGAGTCGACAGATGGACCCCTTTTCTCAAAAACCACCCAGTCAATGATCCTGCCGAGACTTTTTGGCATGGTTAAGGTGGATGCATGCAAGCAGTCTGCAGGCTACTCCTAAGCGGACAGGAAACAGGTTCGGCTTCGCACCCACACTGCCCAGGGTTCTCTCATCAACCACCTTCTCCCTGGGGATTGGCATCAGGGCTTGGTGCATGGGAGAGGGGAAAATCCTGTATCCCCACGGCACCATTGGCTGAGCAGCAATTATCACCAGAGGTTCAATACCCTAGTCAGAGACAGTCAGTAAACTGCTCTACTGCTGCTCTTAGCACTAATAATTCACAGCTAAGAGTAAGAGACAAAATGCACCAGGTTTTAGTGCAGCTAACGCTTTGAATCAACAGGGAAACAAGCTGTTCCCATGACTCCCCACCACCTTGGAGGTATTTTTGGTTGTTTATTACTCTCTTTTTCCTGTCTTCCCACTCCCTCCCCCTCTCTTCTCCTTTTAATAGACTAGGTGGACTCTGAAATCCTCAAGCATCCTTCTTCCCAAGGGAGATTAGCCTTGGGCTAGGTACAAATTACAGGTTTCAACAATAATGGAGAGCACAATTATTCCTTGTGCCTCTTCACTCTCGCTAATGAGTTGATGTGTAAGCTGCAAGTGCTGCATTGGTTCAGCATTCATTGCTTAGACAAATTGTGCTGCCCGTCGGGGAGAAATTACACCGACAGCGCATGGTTCAGGTAACAAGAAGGAATTACAAAATTCAGTCTTCCCATTCTGGGCTCCCAAGCATCCAGAAACTGGATATAACAGACATAACTGGAAAGGACATAACTGATGCCTCCTGCTTGAGTAAAAGCAGGACTTGTGCTGCCACAGGTACAAAGGGGCTGTTGGACGTGGCCAGACTGTGTGGTTATTGCTGGCTCTGTGTGCTTGTTATGCAGAGCGCACACTGGCTAACCATCTCCCAGTCTGTGCTGCCCTGGGAAATACTGTGGTCTGAATCCCTTCCTCTCCCCCTTGCATCCTTCCAAGAAGGGTTTCCAGGATCCCTCTACCCCACTGCAATCCTGTTTGGGACTCTGAAAAAATCCTGTCCCGTGAGGAACCCAGCCTTTATTCCCAGTTTTGCATGATGAGCTGCAGCAAGCACTACATATTGCAGCTACACACTGGCACTGGCTGGAAACAGGCAGCAGTGGGCTCTGAGTGGGCAGCAGATCTTCAGAGGTAGCACAGCGATCTTTGGTCGTGGTTAGGAAAAATTCACAGCCCAGGGCCTTGTGAGATCTTGCTGTAAGGCACCACCTTGTCACCGCTGTCATTAAAGCATACAATGAAAAGTGGAACGTTAGGATGTGGCTCTGCTGATGGCACCATCTGCTGATGGCACCATCTGTGTTTCTACTGAAGGGCACCAGAACCTACCTGCTGGCTCACTTGTAGGACATGAGTGTCTACATGGCTGAAAACCTTTGAGTCAGAGAAGAGGTCTCTCCTGGTCTTTCTCTGGGGATTTTTAGCCTGCTGCTTTTCTTCCAAGCTGCTAAGCCCTTCCTCGGGAAGGAGGGTTGGGGAGCAGCTTCCTGCAGTCACAGACAACTTCTGCAGTGGTTTTTTGAAGGTAGCCCTTGGGTTGCTGTTGTTAACTTTGTTTGCCCAAAATGTGAAAACACCCCTGGAGGGGGAATCCTTGGGCTCATCTCTTACTTCTTCTGTAGTTGAGACTTCCTTTAGCACCCTCTCCTTGTTCCTGTTCACACTGGTCATTTGGTGGGGAAGTTTCTCCAAGGTCTTGCAGCCTATCTCTTCAGAAATGTGTCCCAGGGAAAAGTTGCCATTACAGACATCTGACATGTGAGCTTCTCTCCAGCCAGGCAGGATGTTTTCTGCCCGGGATGGCATCTCATTTTCTCCATGGTTCCTGGGATGGGCCCGTCTCAAGGTGCTTTGGGTGGTTTGTTTTTCATGGTGGTTGCCATTCCTGGAGCTAAGGGAGGGAATTGGCTCATTTGCTTTGATAGCCTGGGATTTGGATGACTTGCCTCTGTCATAGCTGGTCTTCATCTGTGCAGTGGATAAGGGGAAAAGAAACCACAGACGTCTGCCAATGGAAAGACAGATGATTTTTTTTTCAAAAGAAGAATGCACTCTGCACTGATTACTTCAAAGCCTGTCTGTCTCTATCGTTAATTACAGCACATCAGATTTGGTCAGCTGGATTTAGCCAAAAGTACTGATTTTTTTCCTACTTCCAGAAGTAAGGTGGGATGGTAATGCCACAGAGAAGCTTTTGGCCTGTTTCCAATTGCAAATAGTTTGTGGTTTTGGTGGGGGTGTTTTTGATAGTTGGAGACCCAGTGGTGGGTTATCAGCAGTTACATCTCTGCACTGGAAGGGAATGGAAAAATCAGGGTTGTTCCTTTTGCAAAGAAATGGAAAGGAAACATTTATGTGTGTTGGAAGGGTCTGTAAGTGGGTGCAGGGAATGGGTGGGTGCCTCAGTTTCCCTACATTAAGCTAGGACTAATCCTGTAACGTTTCTCCTCACCTCCAGATGACAAGAATCACAGAGAACAAAGAATTAATATAATTAGTATTTTGGTGCTCCAGAGGGGTACATTTGCCAGAAAATCCTCCCTTTAGGAGGACCCCTGCCTCCCACCCCATCTTTCTCTTTTGTGCAGATTCACTTCTGCCACTCAAGTTCTGCAGAAAAATGTCATTCTTGGTATGCTTGCTTTGCACTTGAAATATAGGTGTGTCAAGTGAGAAGGTTGCAGGAGAAAATACATGAAAAAGTGAAAGAAAAGGTGCTATCCATGATTGATGAGGGGTTTTTGGGTTAAAACTGTGGGTAGAGCCAGCTCTTGCATGCCCTCAACATCTGCACAGCGCTTGCTAGTTTTATCTTGGTTTAGCTTCTATTTGCTGTTGTTGTTTTTAATCATAAAATGACTATTTGTGCAATGCAAATAGCAGAGCCTGCTGTGAGCCACTTAGCGTAGCCCAGAAATGTCACTCTCTGTATTCATCCAGCTTCTCCCATGCGGACGCAGACTGGGTTTTCAACAGCTACACTGGGACACTGGCCTCGCTCTTCCAGGAAAGCAGGATATCACTCATGCCTCTCTCTGCTACCCTGATTTTTCTCTCCTTGCTTGGGACTGAGGCTTACAGAGGTAGGACAGCCTTGTCCAGAAGGGATACAAGATCATGACCACTCCAGGCCTGCCAATATTTTTTTTTCCCCATTAACAGATGCATGCAAACAGCACCAATGAGTTAATCTGGTGCTGGGTGCTCAAATAACCAGAGGATGCCCCAATGGGAGGATGTCCCCTAGATAGGTCATGAGTGCATGGGAATTTTTTCTTTGCAGGACAGCCGTACCAGAGCCCAAACCACCCGGCTGCCATGGGGTTTTTACATGGCCT
Source organism: Limosa lapponica baueri (assembly GCA_002844005.1). Taxonomy (NCBI): domain Eukaryota; kingdom Metazoa; phylum Chordata; class Aves; order Charadriiformes; family Scolopacidae; genus Limosa; species Limosa lapponica. Next base: position 1,898,176 of record KZ505652.1, on the reverse strand, counting down.
GCCGAGGTCGTACGTTCTCTATTTACTCCCAGACCACATCTAAGCCCAAAGAGACGAATTGTTCGTGCCCAGCTGTTGACATGTTCAAGTTGTCCTTGTGCGTGTGAGCTGCGGTCGCTGCTGGGCTGCTCTCCCGTCCCCAGGCGCAGACACTCGCTGTCACAGGCAGAGAGGGATTTTGCCTGCCACTTTCTAAGTGAGCAGCAAGAGGCCACTTCTGAATCCTTTACGGCCATTACCTGACATGAACTGGGGCATGATAACTCGAAAACATAAATCCCAGCAGATGCCAGGAACCCCAGCCTTTCTCCTCTTGCTTCGATAGGGCTTGCTCCTACAAAGTATACCCTACATCAGATGGACTGGGGGACTGCAAGACCAATTTTTCCACAGCTGTGTTTTCTGAGCATGAGTGTCTCTTCTGTCTCCCCACATAGCATTTGGGAGGGGAATAGCTTGGGACTGGGATGGAAGATGCCCCCTCGACACTTAGCTACAGTTTCAGAACTACTAGAAAAAAGAGGTTCTCTCCAGATGACTGAAAATGTTAAAATCCTCACTTGTCCAGTTTTATTTTTTAATCTGAGAACTTTTTCTTGGGTTTAAACCAAATGCTTTATTTCAATTCCATGTCACTTCTGTATTTATGGCTTCAAAAAAATTTTAAGCAAATGCACCACTTTGACATTAGCTCAAACAGTTTCCTCTCCCCATGCCTTAAACATGGTGCTTCATACACAACCCCTACCTCAGAAATCCCTAAATCACTGCTTGCCAGAGGTCAGAGAAGAGGATGTCAAGGGGTTGCTGCTTCCTTAACTTTCCCTACAAATTTAAGTCGTGATTGGAGAGGATGGGTCTTTGAGAGCACTGATCCCAGTGCAACCTCCATTTGCACCCACAGGGTGACCAGCCCCTTCCCTGTGTCCTAAAGTGCCTCGGAGATGATAACATGTTAATCCATGAAACACCCACTCCGGAGAGGATGTTTCAGCCCAGAGGTGCCATTGCAGAAGGATCAGGGAGAAGGGCTGGCTTCTGCTGTGGTTTGAACAGGAGCAGCACCCCACACCTTCCCAGGGATGGTTGTGCTAACAGCAGGCTCTTGACTGACGTTCAAGAAGGCATTTTGATCTGCCCTGACCATGCTCCAAGCAGATAAATGCAATTTTAAAGTACCCCAGGCAACATTATTGCTGGCGGCTCTGCGGAGTTTCAGTGGTGGGAATAGAGGAATTGCTTTGCCTCTACAAGCTGTAACAGTGGCAGCTGAAAGGTGTAACAGGTCAAATGGAAAACCTCCACAAGATGAGCAGAGACTATCTGACATCTCTGCAGCATCCCTCCTATGGTAACGAGCCTGGCAGGGGGTGGAGAGGGGAAGGGAAATGCCTTGGGGAGTGCTGAGTTGGCAAAAGAGCTCTTGGGGTGCAGACGGGTTGAAGTGAGGAAGGTGGAGGTGGTCAGGAAATAGGGGCAGGACCATAAAGAGGCCAGCAAAGCAGAACCACGCTGGACCCCAGCCACTCCATGTGGGATGTGGCACTTCGTCCTGCTCTGGTTCAGGCAAGGAAATGGATGGAAGCGAGGGAATAAATGCAGAGGGGTGACAAAACCCTGGGAAATGATGTCCAGTGGGTCTGTGCGGTGGTGGGTGTCCCTGGAGAGACCCAGAGCAGCGTGCACGGGAGCTAACAGTAGAGTCAGCAAAGCCTTTGAAAAAGGGGGATGTTCCTACTCACCCTGCTTGTGGCTGTGGGTCCCTGCTGTGTGCAAAAGGCAGGCAACTCCCGGCAGCCCCCCATCCCTTTTATACATGTGCCACATTGGGACTGTCTTCTTTTTTTGCACCTTGCTAATGTCAGGAGGGCTAAAAATACTGTAAAGCGCCGGCGAGTGTGCTAACATTGCTGCTGCCAGGCCTGGCACTTCTGCAGAGTGTACAGGGGCTAGGGTGAATTTACAGGAGAGATAGGGGAGAGATAAGAGGCTTTCCCTTATCAGCAGCCAGGTTTTGACAGGGCAGCAGTGGCTGGCTCTGCCCAGCTGGCTTACGTCCATCCCCGCTGTCTGGGGAGGGCAGCTGCCTGCAGGATGTAGTGCAGCCTGTCAGTCTGGGTGTTTCTGTAGGGCTGCTCCTGCCTTGTTGTTTTTTGCTTGGTTTTTTTTTCTGGGCACCTTTCACTGCATTCTCATAGTGCTTTGAATTTTACCATCCTGGCTTTCGCCTGGTGGGGAGCTGGTAAGGAAAGCCAAGAGCAGAGTTATGCGGCGAGCTGGTGGAGTTGTCCTCTCTGCTCGTTAGCACTGCTTGGACAGCACAAGGTCTTACTGTCTTGCGAGATGAATCATAGAATCATAGAATGGTTAGAGTTGGAAGGGACCTTAAAGATCATCGAGTTCCAACCCCCCTGCCATGGGCAGGGACACCTCCCACTAGAGCAGGCAGTTCAAAGCCCCATCCAGCCTGGCCTTAAACACTTCCAGGGATGGGGCACCCACAACTTCCCTGGGCAACCTGTTCCAGTGCTTCACCACCCTCACAGTAAAGAATTTCTTTCTAGTATCTAATCTAAATCTCCCCTCTTCCAATTTAAAACCATTATCCCTTGTTCTGTCACTACATTTCCTGAAAAAGAGTCCCTCTCTGGCTCTTCTGTAGGCATGGAACAATTCACAATGCCTTTGTAATCATCTGCATCTGCTCTGAACTTATTGCACCCTTGATTTCCCCCTCTTCTGCAAAATTCCCTGTGCCATTGGGCTGCATCTGCAGGACTGGAAGGGGAATTTTTTATCCTGGATTTGCATAGCACGGGCTGCTTTGCAGCCCTTGTCTTTAGCTTGGTACCCTGGGAAGTCCCCAGTGCACACCAGGATTAAGAATACCAGCTCACAGATTGACAAAAAACGTGCAACACGGGTGTTGGAATATTGTTCTTTATTATTATCTAACTATGTTCCACTAAGTGGCATCATATCCCTTGTTTCTGTTCACTCATCTTAACTTTGTCTCTAAATATTTAAAATCTTCTTCATCAAACAGACAGGAAATAATAAGGGAGGAGAAATATTTGCCAACTGAATGGAAATGTATTTTTGGAAGAATTTTTCCAGTTTTTGGCTGAAAGAGGGGAGGAAAAAAAAGAGAAAAAGATTACTTTGGAAAAGAGGAGAAACATTTCATTTAAACTCCCCTCAGATCTTAGCCCTTAGACTGTCTTCCTTTCCCTGGGGTTAGGAAACCACAGCCTCCTGATGCTGCAGGTTCTCCCTGGCTCCCCTCTCAGTGCAGGGCTGGCTGTTTCGGATGCAGCAGATACCACACCTGGCTTCTGGAGAGCACAATGTGTCATTTGGGTCCCAGAAATAAGACCTTCTTAATTTGCATAAAATGGTCTCCTAATGAAGTTTTCACAGTGAGTGGGTTTTGACAGCAGGAGGCTGGCAAAGGAAGGTCCTGAGTCTTTGGGGAGAGAATACGAGATGCCATAGCTTAAATATATTTCTAGTTATGTGTGGCCATTAATGGGTCTAGTTTGCAATTTAGGACCATCCACTGTTCTCTACCCAATTCAGAGACTTGTTGAAACACTGCAACAGGCTCTGTAAGGTTTTACACCCCACCAGCTAATGTAGTTTTGGAGCCAAGGTATGAGTTTGAACCCCTAGGCAGACCTATGGACAGCAGTCTGACCATAGTGGAGCCCACCATCAATGGCACCCTGATTTTTTAGTTTGGGAAATCAGTGACATTTCACCTGGGTGCTGGCTATGTCCCTTCCACTGGCTACAGAAACAGATTTGCCTCATCCATGCTTACTATGAGAGACAACTAAGACGGAGTTCGAACTTGGCTCTCTGATACGTAGAAAGTTGTCACTCTCCGTGCTGTGAGACTCTTTCTCTAGATAACGTGTGAAGGGCGAACAAAAGCTTTTACAATTGAAATAGAAGGAAAAAAACCCACGCCAGACAGACCAAGGTAGACACCAAAAACTGATGAGTCAATATGAGTCGCCCCAGCTGGGCAGCTCTATTGATCATCTAACAGAGACAAAGGTTTTTTGCAGGTGTTGCAGGAAAAGGTGAACTTGCAGGGAGAGTTTCAAGCAGAGGAACAAGGTGTTGCTGTGGTTATATTTGGGGGCTTTTCTCAGCATGAAGACAGAGAGGGAAAACAGGACAAGATTGCTTGCTTGGAGATTCAGCAGCTCGTAGAGGATGAACCAGGTGAGCCTAGAGATGGGGTTGGGATCAGAGGTGAAACAGGAAGGGGCATAGCGGCCTTAGATAACAAAGTCAAATAAATCACTTATTCCCTCCTTCCACAGGGGGAAACAGGGCAAAGAGAATCAGGATACAGAATGAGTTGACCTGACCAAGGCAAGGAGCTGAAAATACTCTTGCAGAAAGGTATTTTGCATGTGCAATGAAAGCAGATTTGCATCAGATAAGCCCAGATAAGAGACTGTAACCCTGTGCGTAAACAAGGACCTTGATGAGCTGGTGGGCTGTATGGGTGGACAAGGGAGGGCATTGCTTTGAAATGCCAGATAGGAGAGGTGCAGGCTCTAGCTGTGTAAAAAAAACTGCCCACACCAACTAAGGCTGCAATGGATTTGATCCTAATTATCCACATATGGCTGGAAGGGTAAATTTCTGTATTCAGCTGTAGCTGCAGGTGGGTGTTTGCAGATCAGGCCAAGATAGATACAGTTGTGGTGTCCCCATCTTGGCTGCATGGCATGGTGGAGAGCAGATAAAACTACCCCATGGGTTAGATGCAGCCCGCAGGTCATATCCGTCCCTGAGCCAGGGCATTGCCAATATGGCAGAGCAAGGAGAAATTTCAGGCAGACAAGCATCTACCTCTAAACTGGGGCTGGTCTCATGCTGTTTGCTTCATCTCTGCAGGGCCACGAGCAGCTTGGGATTTGCAGGACTGGAGTCCAACGCGGTGCCTCTGAGAGGGGCCGGCTGTGGGCTCCCGACCAAGGCGTATGGATCGTGGCAGCAGTTCTGCAGCCTTCTCATGTAGAGCGTGGTTGAGAAAGTAATTTTCATTGTAATCTTTTATTTTATTTGTGAAGCCTTCCAGACTCAGGGAGTCTCTTGGCTCAAAAGCCGGGAGCTGGTTTTTGGGTTATTTTTTGGTTTTTTTTTTTTTAAAGCACTCAGCAGGAATCCAGAATTTAAGAGAGGAGAGAGAATTGCTCACTCTTCAGATATTGGCAGAAAGCTGCTTTTCCAGTTTATTTCCCTGGAAAGAGGGGATGAATACATGGAAATAGAGCAAAGGCAGTATTTTAAAATCCTCCAGGCAAGCACCTTCACCTTATGTAGGTCTGGGTTGGCTTTTCAAGCCAGCAGCCTTCCTAGCCTGGCACATCCTTAGCCCAGAGCAGGCAGGGAAATCCACAGCTGGTTTTGAAACTAGTAGTGAGCTGTGTTTGAACAGTAATATGTCTTTCAGGAGGTATCTCTGACTCAAATCAAAGCATCCAGGAGGGGCTGAGCTCACCTCAGGCAGTCAGAAACCAACACCGTTCTCGCATCTACAAACCCCTGATTTATTTGGAGTTTGCAATTTTCCACTCTACGAGGGACAGTCGCTGGTTACCCATCCATCTGCTTGATTCAAAGCCATAGGCCAAAATGTTCACTCATTGTGGGTCAGAGCCACTTTGTTGTTCTGTTTGTACAACACCTTCTGGGTTGGGGTTAGGGTCTAAGTGATGCTTCTCATGTCTAAGAAGTTTACAGCAATCCCATCTGGGGAAGAATTTGTGTTCTGGGGTGGCCTTTGAAAGCATGAGATTTAAAAAAACGAACAAAGAGAAAAACAGGTGATGCTGCAGCATGTTTTCTGACTTGGAATTCTCTCTAACACTATATTTTAAATTTTTCTTTTTTTACAGTATTGTGAAAATAAGAGATCGGGAGGTGGGAAAAAAAGAAATTGAAAGCTGGGATTCCTGCTTTCTCATCTGCGGCTGTAAGATAAACCACAGAGACTTGATATCTCCTAATTAAACGAGGAGCACCAGTGAAAATGCCTGTGTTTTTCAGCCACTCTCACTGCACTCTTGCAGGGACTCAGTCTCACCAGCTCCTGCTCTGCCTCTGCCTTTGACCACTCAGCACATGGGGCCCTGATTTCAGGTGGGACCTTTCCCCGCTGCTGCAGCGCAGGTAACAGATTTACAGTGTTGTGGAACGACCTTGATGAGGATGAGCTCCTGTTAGGGAGAGCTCACCCGTCTGTGGCAGGGAGCTGGAGCTGCGGTGGTGCAAAGGTACGTTTTAAGGAACAGTAGGGGAAATATTGCATCAGACATGTCTGTCGCCAAGTTGCCTCATATTATGCATCACTGTCTTTGATGACCTTTTTCAAGTGCTTTCTCTTAATGAATAGTTATTTTTCGCAGACTGAGGAAGAACACAGGGCTTTTGACGGTTCCCCTCCATCATTGCTTCTTTCCTTTTCTGTTTTGTTTTGTTATTTCTCTCAGGTGAATACTTGAACCAGAAATGAATCAACTTTTTTTTTTCTTTTTTTTTTTTCTCTTTTATCAAAAACACAAAATATCGCACAGAGACCGGGCACTTTCTGCTTTATAAACTCACGGCGTGGCATCTCACACCAACAACAATGTGTTTGATGAGCTCCCAATAACGCTGCAAAGAGCCATCCCCTCTTGAAGCCTGCCTCCTGGCACCAATCTGACACTAAAACCTTTGAAGCTTGGACAAGTATTTAATTGACATCACTGAGCTGGCCTGGTATCATCGTGCTGAAGCTGTCAGGCTGCTGCAGACAAAGTGAAGGAACAATGTAAGTGACCTTTTTGTTTAGAGGAGGCTGGAGTAGTGGGGAAGCACAGCCAAGGATTAGAGCACACACACTCCCTGGTGCATTTCCATGCTTTGACACCCTGTTATGTGTCTTACCATACAGAGCACATGGTGACTCGTGGGATTTCCCAACAGTCTGGCAATACACACAGCAGTGAGGTCGGTTTTGGCTGTGGTCGTTTTCTTGGCAATGTAAAAAGTTCCCATGGCTCAGCTGATGCACAGGTACATGCTAAGGTTGCCTCGGGTAAAAGGTGGGGAAAATTATGGACCAAACCTCTGAGTCCTTGAGGTCTGTTTGCCAGACAAAGGCAGAGGGTCCATGGAGACCATGTGGACCCCACAGCAGGTTTCCAGACCTGGGCTGTGACAGTGTGCAAAACAAAACTACTCATACCACCACCAGAAAATCAATCAACGAAAGAGGTCACACAATGCCACCAGGTGTGTAATGATAAATACACCTCCTGGCTTGCACTAGCAATGTTCACCATATCGTGTCTTCTGTTTTTGCACTGGTTCTTGTTTCCTTTTCATCCGCTGTGGGTCATGTCTGAGTAAGAGCAGACAGGGCAGGCAGTTACAAGAGATGCATTCACAGAAATGTGCTGCTCTTGTTTATTTTTACTTTGCAAGGATGGAGTGTGTGGGAAGAACAAATGATCTATCCTTGCAGATTGAAAAAGAAGGAGAAAATAAACAATGTTTTAATGCAATATTGTGCTTGAAAACCAGCAAGCCTGGATTTTAGGCCTTGACTGGGCTCAGAGGTAACTTCGCAAGAAAAATGGACAGCTTCCAGTCTCTGGCACAACCTCCAGGCAGGAGAAAGCTCTGAGAGAAGGAGCCAGCCCCTCTCGAAGAGTTACGAGGAGAGGTTCACCTTCCTTAGGAGCTTGGCCATCTGTACAGTAGGCATTGGCTGTGCTTGGACTGTGATGTTGAGTCACAGTTTCCTTTGTGGCCTGGTGGTCCCAAAATAACAGAAAAGGGACCTTGGATGCCATCTATTGGAGAGGTGTAGGAAGGGAGAAGACAAGCTGGCTTCATCTGCATGGGTGATACACCACCACAAACAGACTGGCTGTTTTGGCTCAAATATTCACTTCCATCTGGAGTAGGTGGGTAATAAAGTGTCATGTCTCTGTTGTACAGCAATAAGGCAAATATGCAGTCTGTAGTATGGGATGTTCACCATCAACATCATTTCAATCGAACCCTCTTGGGGAACAGAGCAACAACATAGAGTAATTTCTTAGCAGCAAGACGTTTGCTGATGCTCTATCTGGGCAAAGGAGAAGAGCAAAGACTGTGGCTGGCTGGTTCTGCTCAGCAGTTGTGGGGCTGTTGTTTGCTCTGAAACCAGAGACTTGCTACTTTCCTGATTTGGTGACCAAGGACAGCATATACACTACTGATATTGTGGGACTGATGTGTAAGGACTGAGACAGGTCCAAAGTAATGTTACCCTGATGGTCCCATCAGTGTCCGGGAGATCTGGAACAGAAAACTCCTGGCCAAAAAGCTGGGCAGAGGGGTGCTTTTACTGTTCATACATACAATAACATTCAGTTTATTGTAGAGCCTTATTCTTTTCCTCTTGGGTTATGCAGGGTTTGTGGAGACCCATGGATGCTGCTTAGTTTTTTCCAGGGGTTTTTCCCACTTTAGAAGGAACTGTGTACTTCGTGCTTGAAGGCAATAGACTGATTCCAGCTGGCATCAGCTAGGGATCCAATATACACACCCCAGGAATATTTTCATTGGGCTAATTATTGTTGCTGGTGTAACAAGCAGCACTGTAATCATAACTCTTGTTCTTCATGGATCTCCACGGACCCATTAAAACCCCATTGTAATCTGTAAGATCCCTGGAGTACATGAAAATTAATAGCAGTGCCTATGCATTACAATTACCACTGGGCAAAACTCAGAAATTCCTTTTTGCTGGAAAGTCCAATTCTCTGGAAAACAGTGATTCAGAATTACCAGCTCTTAGGAAAATAGAAATCCTGAAATAAAAGTTCAGAAATCCTCTTTCTTGGCTATTTTGAAAACTGTCTGCATGTTGAGCTTCTCTAAGAGACATCAGCCTCTCTTTCTTTTAATTTAGTCCTAGTGTTATATTAAACAAAAAAAAACAACAACCACAAACCAGCTGCTACTCTAATTAGTATTGAGTCAAACAGCTTCTTTTACCATCTGATTCAAAATGTCAAACAATTCCCTTCCAGAAGCAAGACACACCTCAGACAAGCAGATAAGATGTTTCATGAGAGCAGTAGTTGCTTTCAATATTATGGAAAACTGATCACAGGCTAAAACAAAAGCAGAAAAATATGGAGCCGGACTGGCTGGCAGGCAGGAGAAATCCTAGATGAAGTTAGCACCCAGCCATTTTCCCAGACAGACCATTAGTTGCATTTTTTTTCTCTTTTTTTTTTAACAATTTTTTTTTTTCCGCTGGGAAATTGATTGATTTCCAAGAGAAAATTTCAGTCTTACGGAAACTTCATTTTCCTGAACAGCAGCAGTCCTGATAAACCTGCAGCCAACAGGCAAACTGTTTGCAGTGAAGTACATGCAGCTCCTCTGTAGACCCCCAGGAGATGGATAAGACTATCTGTTTTCTGCCCATTTTGCAGACAAAGAAACAAGCCAGGTGTGACTGAGTCCAAATCCTCATCCATGTTTAATCACTGGCTTGTAGGAACTGCAGTTCCTGCTATGAAGCATGAGCTTTCTAAATATTCAAAGAGGACAATCTCTACTCCAAAAAATTCCCAGTTTAATTTAAACATACTCAGGGATTAAAATAAGAGCAATTTATGTACAAAGCAGCATTATTGCCTATGGGCAAACGAATGGAGACTCTAGGGGTATTCCTGAATTAGGTACCCCAGTGGACCTCCAAGCTTTGCATGCAGTCTATATGGTGACAAATAAGACCCCCTCCTTATAGGAACATAGCCGCGGAAAATGTCTAAAACAGGATTATAAGGTAGACACTGTGTTGAAGCAGTAATTTAAGTGTGTGCTTGCAAGGTGGACCTGGACTTCTGCTCTGCTCTGGAGATGGGGCTTGAACCTTGGTGTCCAGTGACTGCTCCAGCCATCAGACGTGGCTGTGGGTTGAGTTGGGAGAGCATGGGTGGACCTTTGGCACAGACGAGAAATGTTCCCACAGCCTGACAACCTTTCCGCTCAACAGCATACTCTCCCAGCTAATTTATTTTGGACAAGTTGAGGTTTCTGACAAAAATTATTTGAGGGATTTCTGATCTACTCCAACCTGTGATAGCTTCTACATGCTTGCGTGGGTGATGTAAGCAGCAAGGGTCAGAGAGTTTTTAGCACCACAGATTGGGTGAAAAAAAGGTAGGAGGAAGCGTCACAGACATGTTTTACTTGGCTGGAAGTTATGGGCAAATCTGGGAAGCCAGCTGGAGAGCTCTCTCCTGTAGGAGGTGAGGAGTTTTCCTACCTCTCGAGTAGGGTTTTTTTACAGCTCCTCCAGGTCTGACAGTCATAGACAGGCTTGCTGTAGGATGCTTAGCCCACATGTGCTGGTGTCTGTGGGGTAGCTGTTATCACTGGAGGGCTCTGTGTCCCTCTCTGCTGAATCAGTCATGGGCACAAGTCACTGTGCAGCCACTACAGTCATCTTCATCTATGCTCAGTGTTGTCTCCATGGGACAGCCAGGGACCTGAGGACAGCGGGGTGCACACTGCACATAAATAGAGGGCAGTTGTGCATTGCTGCTAGGAGTGAAACCAAGTCTCTTTATATTGTTTGAGTAACAAACAGAGGAAATATCTGTAATCTCTCTTCCCTGCCACTCCTAGGGAGCTATCTTGTTGCCTTTCCTGTGGAGTCCTCTGCTGTGGTTCTGCCTGTGGGAACTGCTACCCAAATGGATTATTTAAGCTTTGACCAGTTCTTCTCAGGAGCTTTTACAGGGTTCCCCTTTTGTGCACCTGTCTTTCATGGCAGGAGGAAAAACATTGATCTCTAGTTTCTGTTTTGTGGGATCTGGCAGCTCCTTCTCTGCAAAAGCTCAGCTTGTACAGCATTAACACTTTCTCAATAGTCTGTCTTATTGCTGAGGCCCTCGGATGCCTGGGTCCCCCCCTCCCGACACCACGTCCTTAGTCAACCTGGTGTCCCCCGGGCTCCCTGGGGCTCACCATATTGATGCCAGCCGTAATGTGGATGCCTGCTCGGCACGGCAGTGGCACGTGCCTGTAGTCCCAGCTTCTCGGGCGGCCGAGCCCACCAGATCGCTTGAGCTGTCATTCGTTTCAGTGGCTGGTCTGGCCCAAACCACGACACCCTTCACCAGGTGTCATGTACTCACAGATGTCTTTCTACCAGAACACATCCTCTTCAGTAGATCAGACCTGTGCTAGAAAAACGCCCTGCCTGGACCCTAACCCGCAGAGTTTGGTACTGCCTAACCTTTGTTGCCAGCACCTTGTTCAGGCACCAAGGTGTGGGCTGCACTTCCATTTTGTTGGTTTGCAAAAACCATACCCTTATGGGAGAGAGGAGGCAGACACAGCAGCTAGAAACAGTTCTCTTTGTATGGGAACAAGGTCTCTGCAGTGCACTCTTGCAAAGCCTTGGTAGCTGTCCCTACAAGCCATCTACAGAGCAGATGAAGTCCTAGAACAAAGCTGTTACTGCTCCTAAGAGCTGTCACCAAGGCAGGTAATGGAGGGAATGGGTGCAGCAACATGCCAAAGTTACAGCTTTGCAATTCAAGGCAGCAGGGAGCAACCCCATATCCATGTCCTGAAACAAGAAACACTGGATTACACAGGCCTGGATGAGAACCCTGCTGTCATAGGTATATGTGCTGGACAAACCTAAAAGCACCATGCCACAGATGAAAGCAACTCAGGTAGTGCCACAGTCACTGAGCTTGGAGGAGAGCTAGGGATCCTCACTCTTCTCAATGTTAAATTCCTGCCAATTAAATTCCCATCTATATTCTACCCTTGAGCAGATTCCCATCCTGGAAGCATATTGCGCTCCTGCCTGGCCCCAGCTAAACAAGCATTGGCCCTAGCTGACATAGAAGTACTTCCCTGCATGATTTTGAGAAAAAACAGTCCTTTCTAAGTCTTTGTTTGGGAGATTTGGGACGACCCATGGTCATCAAGGCTGGGAGCCTGATCCGAAGCATTGCAGCCTCTCACAGCCAATGCAGCTCATTTCACTTCCAGCAGCACATGTCTGGATGCCAGATACCCTGGAATGGATGGAGGACATGCTTAGGCTCCTCCAAGTCCTCTAGCTTTCCCTGCTCACTCTAGTACCACTCCAGCATCTCTTTCCCCCAAGCATGGCAGTCTGGGTTCAGCCTTTTCAAATAAGTATAATCAGAACTACTCAGGATGCTTCAGTTGTGGTTTCACAAATGTCTGATACACGGATGTTAAGGCTTCCATACCAGCATTTAAACTTCTTTCCCAGTACATCCTAGGATGACATTTTTCCACAGATGCCTCAATTATTTAGGCTATAAATATCCCGTATCTCCACATTTTCTGCTCTTTCATTATTTCCAAACTGTAATTTTTTCCCTTTTAGTCAAACTTTTTGTTTCATCCCATCCGTACTTGCTCTTGTACCTTATTAAATTCCACCCTCTTTAGCTCTCAAGCTCAGGCATTTTGTCTTTTATGGTAATTTCTAATTCTTCCCTCTGCAGAGTCTTTATCTCTGTACCCACAGCAACTATCAGCTCCCTGCTCTTCCTTCAGTCAAAACTATTACTGAAAATATTTTTTTTTAAAAAGGGGCCCAATGTCTTACCTTTCAACTCCATTAGAAACTTTATTCCCATCCAACAGTTCCCCTGCCATCAAAACCTGGTGATGTCTACATCCTGTCCTCAGCTTGGTGCTTACTCATCATCACAGATTCCAAACAAATCCTCTTTTTCAGGACGTTACTGAATAAATAAGATGCCAGGCATGATGCCAGTAAATGGATCAGTGGGGTTCTCAGACAGAAGACCTGTCATATTTCATGTTTCTAGGAAAACATATTTTATGGCAATGAATTAGGGAAGGACGTATAGCAGGAAAGCAGCTGTGGCAGCTCCTGCTGTCAGGTAACATGCTTGTCTTGAGCAGCAAATTATTTCCTACCACAGCAAGTAGGATTTGTTCTAACTAGGAGTGTCCACAGTGTGGATGCAAGATCCAACGTAGCCACCTCAAATCCCTCATGCTCAGGAGAGAGGGCAGGTACCGGTGGGCAGCAGGTCTGATGAGCTGCATGCAAAGAAGAAATGTCATGATAAACCTTAATCTTGTGATTAGGTTGTAAATTCCTCAACCCTCTGTAGAAACCACCTTCCTCCTTAGCGGACTTCTACCCTGACTTTGCACAGCAGGCCTGACAATGAGCCGCAGGATATCCATCTTTTCAGAGATCTTCCAAGAGCAAAGTCTTTGAGGGCCCAGGTCTGGACCCACTGTGTCGCTTGCTGATTTTATTGAAGTGATGCCAGATTTTAATCTATCCCCTGCATCGTAAGCACTAAAACTGCAGCTGCTGGGAAGAACTGCTCTAGGCTATGTCTTGGCAAATATCTTGGCATGTGAACATTTTAAAGATGACTTAATAACTCCAAAAGAACCCAACCCCCAAACCATGTGAGGACCAGAGAGTTATTACTTATTGGCAGGACATAAGATGGGAAGTGGCCAGCACGATGCATCTGCAGCCTGTAAGGTATGCCCAAGCCCACAGGGATGACGCTGTGGTCAGTTAACCCTAATTGGGAGCTCAACAAATAAAATGTAGAACTGAAACAGCCAAACATCAGAGTGTTGTGAGGTTACAGGCAGAGAAATTCGTAGCCAAGCCCATCCAGTGTCACTGTCCTTATGCAAATTCAGCCTTCTCTGTAACTTGGGCATTTTTTCACATGAACCAATTACCATTTTATTGGTTAGGAGAATTAATTGTATCATCCGATTCTTCAGATTATTCATCCCATCTCTCTCCTGAATGAGGGAGTTAAAAACCCTGCAGGTTTTATTGATGCCCATTATAAATGAACATATATGTAGTTAAAATGTTTTTCTGCATCCCCACAGCATTTCAATGTTTGGAGCCACATGATGCCCCTGTCTTTCTGCTGCAATTCTAGACTTGCACTAAGGCCCCAGATAAACTTTACCACAAGGCTCTATAGCCGCAGAAAGAGAAGAAAATATTGAATGTGTTTGTATCAAATGTAAGTGAAATGTTCTTTGGGGAATGAATCAATTTATAGGGTCAGAAACCCCTTGCTAAAGATGAGGTGAGAGTTAGGAAAGACTTGATAAATTCATCAGAGCACTGAATTTTCTTTAATTGGCAATTTTCTCCATGCTGATATGTTTGTGAGGGTCCCCAGGACAGAGGAACTTTCCTAAATCTCTGCTCTCTTGTACTATAAAATCTTTCAGACACAAGCTGAGGTGTATTTTGTCACCTCAGGTGGAAAGGATGCAGACACCACTAAGAATTTGTATTTTCTATTTCCTTGGATGCTTTCCTTCCGGGGCTGGCTTCTTAGCATTGCATTAACGAAGCCCACTGCCAGGCAGAATTGCCTCACCAGCTTCATTTGTGTGCTGCAAGATAAGGGAATGAATTTGGCTGGTTGTCAGTTAATTAACAGACCGCTGATGAATTTGTGCCACTATCGGCAGGGTGTTAGCACTCTCCTGGGCACCTGCTGTCAACGGGAGGTGGAGGACAGAGAGTTTCTGCAACATTCGTGCTACAGGGCAAATGGTTCCCAAGGTCCATACCCCTCCACCAAGGGGGAGCACTGTGTTGCTCCCAGATATCACAAAGCAATGGATATTTCTAAAGAAAAAAAAATAAAAATAACCCAGGGCAGGATGCCCCAACAGCCTCAACCCAGGACAGACGGGCTTGCACATACACCAGAGCTGTAATTATTCAGGCCGACCACTTGCAACAAAATAACATTTTTTATTTTCATTTTTTTCTGTGAACAAACAATTAAAAATTCCAGCAAGTGGAACTTGAAGTTCTCCCTTTCCTGTGAGGTCCTGCACCCCCGGCTGCCACGGATGTTTGAATACTTTAGATGGAGAAATAAATGAATGGATTTTCCCTGATCCTCATTCCTTGCGCAATCCTTTCACTCTTCTGGGGTACTAAAATGAGCTCAGCCCAAGGGTCAGGGTGGGTTTCATTGAAAACGGGCAGGATCTCCCAGGGTTTGGCAATGCAAGCCTGTTGTCAGTGGGAGACTGACAGGGGCTTCGTTGTGAACAGATGTGGCTTTGGGGAAATTTTTTCTGGCTGTGTGTTTGGGGACTGAAAACCCTTTGCGGAGCCCTTGCTGAGGAGGAGATACATCTGCTAAGAGATGAGCGAAGAGAAAACACATGGAAGAGGAAGGAAATGTGAGCACGTGCTCTGTATGTTCAGAGAATAATCTGAGCTCAGGTATAAAAATAATAATTGCCATTTGTGATTTTTTTAACCAACCTTTAATTCTTCAAATTCTTCCACTCAAAGAGCATATCTCTATCTTGTTCTCTCTCCCTTGCTTCTACCTCAGAAGTAAAGAAACAGAAGAAATATATAATAATCATGAGACATTTTGGACTTCCATAGCATCTGTGTAGTGGTCCTACTATTCACAACAGGTTCCTGTGCCAGCCCAAGAAGGTGCGTGCTACAAAACAAGTTTCTTCAACAAAGACTTTGGTGTCCTATGCAGCAGCATACGACGTTGTGCAGAAGACTGGCCTCACAGACCTCTGAAAAAGCCACTGAAATACAAGCTTATGGCCGAAACATGTTAAATTCCACACCGTCAGTTGTGATGCTGGACATCCAGGAAAACATCAGGTAAGCCATGCTTGTACAGTGGAGAATGCTGCCTGGGAAGCAGTGACTGAAAAGGATTTGGGGGCTGAGCTGTTAAGTCCCAGTGTGCAATATGAGGCTATGACTGAAAAAAGCTGGCAAGGCTTTGTATGTGTGAGGAGAGGCAGCTCAGGTAAGAAGGTGGGGTCAGGTTGGTGACCTAGGGCTGCTTTGGTCATCCTCACTTCAGGAAGTGGAGATCTGAAAATGCCATTTTCAGATACATCATCTTTGGTTTTTTTAAAGGCTTCTCCTCCTGACCTGCAGACCAAAGGCTACTGCCTGAAGTCAGGACCATGGCTCTGCTGGGAGACAGCAGCTGGGAGAGCAGAGAAAAGGAGTGGGTCAGGGCAGAGGAGGGGACAAGGGGTGTCTTGTGACCCAGGCATAGAGGTAACCCTCCAGATGAACTGAGTTCTCTTTGGGTGTGAATTCTGATGGCAACCTCCAAAATTTTCCAAAACAACCTCTTGCTTTACTCTTGACCCTGGACCTAGACGCTGCTAACTGCGAAATATCTGTCCGGCAGAGCACTCAGCGCCAGCCCTGCTCCTGCCTTCACTGAGTTGACAAATGCGTTGCTTCCTGAGCAGCAGCCTAAGAGTGATCGTTTGCAATTGTCTTTTGTCTCTGAGGCCTCTCAGTACCATAATCCCAGGGGCTGTGTTTGTGCTACTGGCTAAACACAGTCCCAAGACCTCTTTCTGTCTTGCTATTCATTATATACATTATAATCCCTGAATTCCTTTGTAGGAGCAAAGTCCAAACAGATCTGTACTTTCATTTATCCTGCCTGAGCCATCCGGACAGGGGCAGGACTACGTAACACAGGAGCATAAAAGGGGCAGTGCTGGGTTACACAGAACATCCATCTAATCCCATGCCTTGTGTCTGACCCTGGCCAAAAGGGTGGAAGACCAAAGCCTGCTGCCTCGTGCAAGTCCAAGTAAGATCCTCCCAGCCCCCAGGCATGTTGTCTCAGACAGTTCCTGAGCTGAAAGTGGCCTCTGTGCATTTAGCAATTCTCAGTCAATTTCTCCTCCCTTAATTTGCCTAGTCTCCCTAGAAGCCCACTTAAGCTGTCAACATCCACATGGTCCTGTGGGAAGGAGATAGGTGGCTCAGATGTGAAGAACCATCTCTATAGGCCACTCTCATATATGTGGCCCTCACTGTCACCTTCTCTGCACCTTCCCAAGAAGGTGCATCCCAAGAGCTTCCTGGGAATTACATGGCTGTTTTAAGCCAGGTCTGTGGGATAGACCAGGTAATATAGACAGAAAGTATCTTCACCACACAAACAGCCTTAAAGGCCATTCTTTCCAACCCATGCAGATGCAGCCTGTATCTCCCTGAGATATCAGCTGTGAGTGCAACAGTTGTGCTAGCTTCAACTGGAGTTGAAAATTCCAAGAAAATGCAGGGTCTACACTTTCAGAGTTGATGTAACATTAACGTTGTGTTGCTAAACAGGACTTTAAAGGAGCCTCAAGGGGACTGAGACAACCAAAAACCACGGGATTTCAGCAAGGGGTAAATGCTTTATTCTCACAGGAATAGGTGGCTTTTCCCTGTAATCTGTTTTGCCCTCTAAGCTAGGTGAAAGAAAACTTTACATCCTGCAGTGAGGGGAAACATTTGTGCAGGTCTCCTCCTTCTCAGAAGATGATCCTCAGCCATTTCTGGTTTGTTGTTTGCTTGTCTTTCTTCTGTAATTGAAGCCCTGCTGTAAAGAATTAAAAGCATACTTTTTTGAAGAAGGATACACTTGGTCATAAGTAAATTTGCGCAAGCTTTACCCACCCCCTTTCGGAGCGGCTCAGAGCTCTGGGATTTACTAACGTGTATCTTTCTGTACTGAGTTGCTTTATTAGAAATTTGGTCTTTGCTCCTCTTTCTCATAAATGCATCTGCAACCCTCACCTTCACGTGCTGTCTGCCAAGCTTGGAAACGCACCAGCTCTGATGGAGAACCTGCTGAAGAGGGAGCAGGAGATGGACAGCATCCCTTGGTGTGCAGCATGCTGGTGGTGTCCCATCAGCTGGACATTTGTGTCCCCTATCAGCAGCCCTTGCCTTTCCATTCCTCCACCCATGGCTGTCAGGACCCTGCCTTGAAGCACGGGGCCAGACGCCAAGGATAAGTAATGAAATGAGGGAGAAAGACTGACAAGGGGGCAGGGGTGAGGAGCAGGGAGGATGCTTCCACACTTGGATGGGAAGATCCAGGGTTCAACAGAGGAGGAGAGACCAACAAAAGGGGAGCTATCAGGAATCAGGGCTAGTCAGCAACTCCCTTTAGCTCAGGGTCACCCTCAGTTCCACCACAGGGACTTGGTGTGGAGGTCAATGCCTGATTGTGAAATCTCCTCCTGTGCTGTCACCCTCATGGATAGACTGATGAGTCTTGGGAAGCCCATCTGTCCTGCACAGCCAAGCACAAAGATAAATAAGGCTGCGGTGTGGGGATTCATATCCGAGTGCTGCAGGAAAGCCAGGAGGCACCTGGCTGTGCTTGCAAGGCTAGAATTTGTCTTGAAATGTACTGTTCTGTTGAAAGGTTCAGCCCCCTCCTCTTCCAATATTGGACAGATCCTCCACTGACATATACTGGCTGCCTCCACTTGGTTCAGTTTCAGTTTATATCTAATAAGACCTTGCAATGAGTTTTTAACTGCATTGGAAAAGCCAACCCCAGGCACCAGAGAAAGCAGAAAAAGGCAATTTCTGCCAATGTCAAGGAAGAGAAGAGCGGCCTTTACAAGAGGTGAATGTACAAGGGCAGCCGTGGAGGAGAGCAATTTAGCAGTGGTTTCTCCCCGGTTCACATTATTGGGGTATCGATAGCAAGGCTAATGACCTGACAGTTCCGGATACAATGTGCAAGACTGTTTACAGCGTCTGCTGAGAGGCAGCTACTTTTACTCTCGTTGGCAAATGACTGTTTACATCTCGTGTTTCGAAATGCAGCTGGGTTCCAGCCTTTCCTCACCAACTGGCAGAGCCGAGTGAATCCATGCCCATGTGCTGCTCTTTAGCAAGACAAACAGCACAGCCAGATTCCACTTAGCAGGGTTTGCTCACTCCCCAAACACGCAAGGCTCGGCGATGAGCACGCCAGCCTGTTTCTGATGGCTCCTGGAGCACAGCGAGTGCCGCAGGAGAGTCACAAGGGGGTTAAAAGGTGGCTGGGCGCCTGTGAGAAATCCTGGAACAAGAACAGGCTTGATTCTTGTGTCAAGGTCAGGGCTGTGCCCTGCCTCATCTTCTTGGCATGATCGGCTCCCCTTTCTCAGTTCCACCTTGTGATTCTGGAGATGTCTGTTGACTCGTGTAAAAACTTGGTTAATTTTGGCCTTCACTCTACCTTTTCTGGGTCTATCAGCAACAGTAGGTTGCATTTGTCCAACATAAATGTTGCAGGAAAGACCTTGAGAGCCCAAACGACAGTCTGGTAGGGATGAAAGGCTGTAGCTCTGGGAAGATCTACAAGAGTATCTAGGATCAGCTCGGCTGGATCACGTTAGAACCATAGAATCATAGAGTAGTTTGGGTTCGAAGGGACCTTTAAAGGTCATCTAGTTCAACACCCCCAATCATACGTTATGAGCTGCACATGCTGCCATCTCCTGCTGTATGTTATCTGGAGTGTGCACTAAAGCCATTTTCAGCAGCAGAACCCTGCTTGGAAGCACTTTGGTTCCTCCTTGCAGGTTTATCAGCTATGGGAAGAAGGGACACAGCATTCAGATGATGAGTAATAGGAGCTGTTATTGCTGGACTTCACCTGCTCACTGCCTAAATAAGTCCCATATGCCCTTTTAGACTGGGAGATCTTCTGCGCAGGAACTCCAGCAGTGGTACAGACAGCTACCAGCTTCTCAATAAGTGCATTGGGACTTAAGGCCCAACCAGCACCACAGACATAATCTTTAAGTTCTTTTATGAGGCGTTAATCATCTACAGGGTTCGGACACAACTTCAAAGTGAAGATGAAGCTGAAGGCAATGCCCCGTGTGCTGCAAATGAGATGTCAGTGTACAAAAAGCTGAAGAATTGTAGCAGAAGTCTTACAGTGATGGGTAAATGTTGTACTTCAACCAAGTGGGCAACAAGATATTCAGTTGGGAGATCTGAGAAACAGGGGCTGAAGCCTGTGTTTTGAACACAAGAAAACCAAGGGAAAAGACGAAATTTAGAGGAAGGAAGGGCAGAACACTAAGCCGGCCCAAAGCTTGTTGGTTCATCTTGCACAGGTGGGAAATTTGACATCTGCTGGCCACATTCAGCTCCCAAGCAGCTGTTCTTTGAGTGCTGGGGCTGCCCTGTGCACCATTCCTCCTTGTTGGGGAGTGAGCAGGGCCCACAGAGGGGAGCGCCTGGGAGAAGCTGCTGCTTTTTGTTTCCCGATCTGGTCCCAGGTTCAGGCTGCTGATGGAACGGTGAGGGACGGCTGACTCATCAGGCACTCTGCTGTTTTGCAGGAGCTGTACGGAGCTCCTGACACCCTCTGATTTTGTTACATAAAGTAGATAGACCCCAGTGCCAGATGTGCTATATCACATTCCCCTTTAGCAGAATCCTTCGGCTCTCCAAACCATGTCATGTTTATGTAGACTCCCAAGCACCAATTATGCAATCTTTCCAATTCTCTCTGGCCAACAAACATCCAGTTAAAATGTGCAGTTACCATGGTTTCTTCCTCACCAACCTAGGTAGTTTAAATTTGAAGTTTGGGTTTGTGGAAAAAAAAAAAAAAAAGTATTTTCTTGTTATGAAATGTGCTCATTAAACTGATGGTCTTAAAATGTTCTGTTCAGCCCACTTTGTGTTTGGGGTTTTTGATGTTGTTATTTTGGGGTTTTTTGAGTACTCAAATCCATGGAAAGGGAAGAGCTTGGGAATGGTTTACCATGACAAATACATTGTTTTCAGAGTAAATTTAAGCAGCCAGAGAAGAGGACTGGAGCTGGGGAATGTTTGCTGGAGTATATGAACGTGCTGTTGGAAATAGTTTGTTGTTGGTAAAAGCTGGGTTTAATTGTAGTCTCTTAAAATCCCCGAATGTCATACAAAGAAAAAAGCTTTACAACAAAACATGTCTTTTAGAGCAGAGTTGAAAATGCATGTAGAGCCTAAAAACAAACTGGAGTTGCCTGAACTGGGTTACAAAACCATGACTTTTGTCATGCAGCATGTCTCTCCTGCTTTTCAGGATCCTTACACAGAAGAGGAAACTGGACTCAAAACTCTGGCTGCATACAATACCTTAGGATCAGGTAATGTAATCCAAATAATTTCTCCAATTTTCCCCACAGGGAGAGCAAGACGCCACTGCAGGCAGGCCACAGCAGCTGCAGAGACAGAAAGCAGAATATGTCAGTGATACGGTGAAGTCAAGCTCAGCTGAATCCCGTGGTGTGTTGAGACAATGTAAAACTTAACCTGCACTGTGATAGAGACATATAGTATAACTCACAGCTCTCCAAGCCATTGGTTCATACCTTGTCCCTTTGCAAACCTAAAGGAGAGCACGGGGAAAAAAGGTTAAGACTCACTGAAACCTTGGTAGGTCTGCATAAAATAGCAATTTATCATACATAATTAGCAGAAAATAAGTGATAATGATAGCTGACCAGGCCAAGCCAGGTAGTTCACAAGGCCCTGAAGAAATTTCATCTAGACAGATTCATCAACTTTGGCTTCCTCCTCTCTGTGTTCAAGGAGGATGAACTGAAATGAAAAGAGGTACAGAGAGGAAGTAATAGCATGACATTAAAGGGAGTGTATTCTACAAAACCTCCAAACACCTCCAAAAAAACCCACAAAAAAAAAAAAATTAGAGTCTTTGCTTGCCAACCAAAAGCCATGAGAGAGATCCCAGCAGCTGGCTGATCTACAAAGTGTGCTGTGCCACTAAGTAGACATGATAGCATAATGAAATAGGATGGATAATAGGTTCAAAACTGTCCAGTGGTCATTCAAATGGTTTTGTCTCCCCAGTAGGTTTTGGTCTGGTCTGTGCCAACTAGTGCTCTCCCTAACAAAGCCTGGAAACATTTCAGACGCCAACAAGACTCGGGGGGTCTCACCTGTAGGAAATATGGAAAAAGCTATCCCACTTCGCGGTAAACAGGGAGACTATGACAAGAAGCCATGATGCTCCACTTGTCTTCAGGGCCAGAGAAGAGGTCTTGGCCCTGAATAGTTTGCTAATCAACATTTTGCCCTGCCTAACGCATTGCTTTTATAGAGCTTGGTTAAACTGAGAGGGTATGTATAACAGGGAAGGAGGAGAGTTATGGAAGATAACAGACTGACTGCACAAGCTCTGCTGATATAAACTGTGGAGGAATAAATTTTGGGTGGGGTTTAGAAGGCGGCTTTTTACACCACAACCATGAGAGGGTGAATGGTCTGCTGATCTGAGCGGTGGCTGCAAATAGCTTGAGTGGACACAGGTGTGCATACCAGCCCTTCTACTGCCTGGTTTTGCCCTGCTCCCTGCAAAGGGAAAAGCTTTGCAATGTCATTCTTCATCTTACACTCATCAGCAGGGTTTGACTTTGAGATGCGAGTGTTTAACCTGGGAAATGAAGATAGACTTCTGCTGCATCCTGAATATATCTTCTTCTCTTCTGTGCTGGATTTTTCTGAAGGGAAATCTGGGCACAGAAACCCAAAGAGAGCTGTACTGGGCAATCGGAGACAAGAACTGGGTGCTGAGCCCAGCATGAGCATGGACCTGCTGCATAATGGAGACATCATCTGATGGGAACGCAGTGCTGTCATGCTGAGGGGACCACTGTTGTGGGAATGCCCACAGGATCAAAACAATACCTTGCAATGACACTGCTGGTGAACTGCAATGATCCTCTGGTTTTATTCCTGCACAGGGTGGAAGTTGACTTTCCTGGTTAGAGGAAAATCAAAAACCACAGCCAGAAGTCTGCACCTTTTCAATCAAATCCAGGACAGGGCCGGCTCCCCTGGAGGCAAGGCATATCACAGTCTGTCTTCCTCCAGCCGACTGGAAGGGGACTGGAGTTACCAGCCCTCCCATTTCGATAGGTTCTCTGGTAAGCATGGCCTGTGCAGTTTCAGCTCATGAGATCATCTGCTTCCCTAAGGTTAGGATGGAACAACATTTCACCACTGGTGGAAACCTCAAAGCAAAGCAAACCCACTGAAGCCATAATTATGTCTTTATTGTCCAGGGCCAAGCCGTGTGCGGCCTGGCAATGTGCCTTTCATTCTGCAGAGACGATTACATTTATACTACATTACACATTGTGGGTTGGGGTTGGTAGTGCCGTTGTAATTCAGTGAGGGGCATCTCCATTCAGATCACTCGCTTGGCAGTGTTGTGAGGGCCATGTGTATGCAGATCCCATAAAGAAGGACTTTGTTGCCTTTCTCCCAAGCAAGTCCCTCCTGGCCGCCACATGGAGTGATGTAAAAGGGCTTTGTGTTGCCTGTCAGCAGGAATGCTCCAGCTGAGACTGAAAAGGGCATGGATGAAGTGGGTGCACAGTACAAGCGAGGCAGCAGAGAAGGAGCACTGCAAAGGTGGTTGTTTCTTAGGCTGGTGAAGAAGCGTGGGGCAGGGGTGTGGCTTGTGAAAAAGAAATTTTGGAAGTGGAGCAGTCTAGTGAGGAAGGTGGAAGAGCTTGAGGAAGGAAGATGGATTTGCTGAGAAGAAAGCCATCCTGGTGGCAGGACTAAAGCCATATGGGTGGAATGATGGCAGTAGCAGAGAGATGGGTATGCAGTGTGAGCCAGGGCCAGTTGAGCAGATGATTGTGATACTTGAGGATGTCAAAGCAGCCAAGGGCTCAGGTGTGTGGTGGGGGATATATCATTAATATGCCCAGGTGTGACCAAGAGGGATTCTGATGGATATGGCTGGAGAGGGAGAGGGAACAAGCTCTTGAGTAAAATGGTGAAAGGCAGAGTAGGAGAGCTGCTTGTTAAATCAAGAGGAATGAGTGAGAAGAGCTGAGTCAAGATCCAGAGAGGATAAGGGGAGGGGTGAGAGGAGGAGGTTTTGAGAGATGTTGTGGTGTCAAAGTGACAGATGTTACAACAAAGAGAAGAGACGCAGGCGAAGGAGTACAAGGCAAAGGCCCTCAGAGAATAGGAGAGAGGCTGGATAAGAAATGAATGTGGAGACTGGAGGAGAAGTAATGAGGAACAGGCAGAGCTGTTTGCTGCAGGGGGCTAAGGTAAGGGAGAATGGGAAAAGGAGGGAGCTGTGGAAGGGTCTGCGTTTGATATGGCCTGCAAGGGATGGATACAAGGAGAAGGGATGGGTTAAATGCTGTAGAAACGCTGTGGACATGGTGCCTCCATGATCTCCCTTCTACAGTGCTGGAAAGAGCAGTCCTGCACCCTCAAGGCAGGGGTTGTCCTTTCTGCTTGGCCCTACAGCAGTTGCTCCTATCCTCAGCAAACTTTCCTACTACACCAGCCCTGGTTCTTCTCTCTCCTGAAGATTTCCTCCAAAGCCAGGAAAATGTCAATGGACTCTTGAGTTGTTTGGCACTTACCTCCCAAAACCCATCCCTCACCCACCCTCCAGACCCTGTGTGTATTTCACAACTGCAGAACAAATAAACCCTAGGGTCTTTTTTATTTCACCACATCTCAAAATTTTAAAGACACTGAGGAAGGAATAAGGTGTTTGGGTTAATGCTGGATGAGAGTTAGTAGGGAATCAGTTGAGTAACTCCTAGGAGACTGACTTTTATGTTGATGGGCAAGACATAATGAGTTTCACAGGAGTGTGTAATGACTCCAGGGTATGCATGACCACAAGGAACTCCATCAGCTTTGCAGAAGTGGCAAAGGACCACCTTTCAGGCAGGGATCTGTAGTTGGCCCTGGCTGAAGGGAAAGGCTGAGATTTGATGAAGCTGATGTGATTTGACAGCTCCTGTGTATCTTGTTTCTGGTCAGAAGGCTGCAAGATGGTGGCGATGATGGATCATACAGCACCAGATGATGTTGGGCTGAACCAGTAAGGGAGGGCTGAGAAATTGGCACAGGCTTTGTCAGAGAAATATGCAAGGTTCAGTGCCATGAACTGTTGGGTTGTGAACAAGTGTCTCTCTATGCATTGAATAAACAATGCAGATCCAAAGTAAACGTTGAATTAGGCTAAGAATAGCATATTAGTCTAATCCACAGACACCAATAGCCCAGGGAAGAACACCACACAAACCACACCAAATATGTAGAGTGGACAAGATCTCTGTTAATAATCACATATTATCATGCCATTTTTGCAAAATGTGTTTCTTTCCCACAGAACAGGCTGTCCCAACCTCCTTCTTTGAGAAGGATAAACAGAAACTGAAGTGACTCTATGGGGCAGCAGTGGTCTGTGAAAGTCCCCAGGCTCCTCAGTACATCTTGGCCATGCTTTGTGTCACAAGACAGAATGTCTTGTCCAGATGAGTTTCTAAGGGGTATTTTGGTGTGTGGGTATGGAATGAGATGCAGTGTACTGTAGTTCAGCCTCCAGTGGGGTTTGTTAAGGGAAGGACCTAGAGCATACCCTAAAGGACACTTGGGACATGGCTGAGACATGCTCCTGTCCTGTAACATAAGACAGCCAGAATGACAAGAGTAGGGAAAAGTCAATCATGGGAAGATGCTAGAGATACTAAGATTGCTTAGGATGAAGAAGTAATGGGAAGCTTGTTGGGTCCAAAACAATGCGTGGGCCAATGGTAAATTATATTTAGACAACACAAGCCTGGGACTCAGAGTCTCTGCAAAAGTTTCCTGGTGCAAACTTGAATAAATCATTTCACGTCATGTCACCTCAGTAGAACCAGGACATGACTACCTCTTTCAGCAAGACTCAGCATTTCTAAGTGTACAAATACTGCTATGCACCGTAAATGGTGACAGCACATGAAAGCAACTTGATGCAATTGAAAGGTGGCAGAGCTAAATCAAATGAAAGGAAATTTAGGCATTGGAGCTTGTTGTTTCAGGTCATACCTGAGCTGAGTAGAACTCATGAAAACATGAGTATGAAAACACCAACTGCAAAATACTCAAAATGACCCAATTTGAAGCGCAACCCAGGGAGACGTTCCCTGCAGAAGTGACCCATGTTATTCTGCAGAAGATAGCCAGATCCTCCTGGAGGCCTCTCCACCCAGTCTAGAGGGAAAATAAGGAACGAAAAAGCCTGATCCCTTCAGGCAATGCTGTGTCATCTAATCAATGAACAAACACCTTTTCTATCCCCAGCTCTGCCTGTCCTGGAGTGACAGGGAGGCTTCTCTGGATAGGTAAAATGCTCTGTGCAACACAAATGCATTTTGTCACATTAAGGGCAGAGTATTTTTGAGTCTTGGCTCTTCCACATTTAGGGAAAAGATAAATTAGCATCCTGAGTTGCCATGGTAAATAATACAGCAGCACCCCTGCTTAATGCCACTCGGCAAATACTTTAATATTGAATGACTCTAATTTTGCTTTGGAGTCCGGAAAATAGATTCTGGGATCAACTGAACAGTAGCTGATGAAAGTAATTTTGTAGCGGTCTCTTAAGCATCCCCTAACCCAGCCAGTCAGGCAGAAACCAAAAAAATAAGAAACCTTATACCTTGATTTTTTTAAAGTATCTTGAAACAGAAATTGGATTGTAGATGTGCTATCAATGCACTTATTGGGAATGTGGGTTTCTGAGTGATAAATGGCAGGAATGCCTTCAGTATACATCTCCGTTATTTATTAAGTATTGACAGTGGGTTTAGAGCAGCAGGAAAAGTCCCAATTCTCAGCGCAGTGATTTAAATAGTTCTTAGGACCAATGCTGCTTCAGGGCAAGTGTTGAGTGTGGTGAATAGCTTTGGGAAAATGAACTCCTCCAGGACCCCCTCCCTTTTCCTGATGATTTCTCCCTGACTTTTCCTCCATTCCCTTCTCTCGGCAGCCTGAGCAGAAATATTGTGGTGACTGGAAAGCATAAATTATCCTCTCTGTGGCAGAGCAGAACATAACTTCACATTTCTGTAACTTGCATGTGAAATCAGTCCATTCTTGCCCAGGCTTCTCCCCAGGGGAGATCTTGATGCCTCAGTTGCAACGGAGAAGAGGGACATCTCTAGATCTTGCTGAACAGGGAGTCAGGGGAACTGGGCTCTGTCACTGCTGTTCTATTTCTCCTTGGTCAAGTGACACCTCTCTGTGTCATCTCTTTTGGCAAGGACACTACATGTAGGTTCAGTATCCCATACCTGGAGATGCTGTTCCTCTCTGAGTTTGCTACCTCCCACTGTGGTATGTGGAATAATAACAGACTGAGGTGAAATTGCAGCTGCCTTACAGTGGTTCTGCCAAGCTTCCTAAGACAGCAGCATTTATCAGTGGTAGATACACCTTAAAGATAAAAGGCTTCAAAGTCTCCCACTAAGATTCGGTTCAGCTGAAATAGTATCTTCTCTGCCTGCCCAAATTCAGGCTATCACAAGTGAGAAGGTGTTAGACATAGCAGAAAGCTCTCACAGACACCTAGCCTAAAGAAAGGGTGACCTGCTTTCCTCCATATGGAACCAGTTCAGACCATCAGTACTGAAGTACTGAAGCTGATGACAGTGAAAGGAGTGAAAGAGGAGTGAAAGAGGAGTGAAAGAGGGGACCACCTGCACAAGGCTGTAGGATCAGTCTTGGTTTGTAGATACCACCTCTGTCTTGGTCTAGGGGTGGAGGACGAGGAGATAGATGGAGAAAGACAGAGATAAAAGGAGTGTCTGTCTTCTCTCAGGCCCTGGGAACATCGCGGAGCATCCCTGGACTCACGGTGGAGCTGGCCTGAAGTCTGATCCTAGCATCATCTATGCTGTGTATGAGACCAGCATCAGTCAGATTCTTAGGCTGTATTCTGGATTAAGTAGGGGACCATAAATATACTGGAAGGCATGTTCTTAGTCCTTATCCAAGATATTGATCTTAGTGCTTAGTTTTTATCCAAGATATTGATCTTAGTGCTTAGTTTTTATCCAAGATATTGATCAGCCAACCAGAAGCCTGAAGTGCTAGATTCTGGATTAAACACATACTCCCTGAAGAATCATAGAATCATAGAATCATATGGGGTTGGAAGGGACCTCTGGAGATCATCCAGTCCAACCTCCCTGCCAGAGCAGGTCTACCTATAGCAGGTTGCACAGGAACTTATCCAGGCGGGTTTTGAATGTTTCCAAAGAAGGAGACTCCACGACCTCTCTGGGCAGCTTGTTCCAGTGCTCTACCACTCTCACAGTAAAGAAGTTCCTCCTCATGTTTAGGTGGAACTTCTTATACTCAAGTTTGTGCCCATTTCCTCTTGTCCTGTCACTGGGTACCACTGAAAAAAGACCAGCCCCATCC